>CAJFCP010000296.1:59109-91749 GCA_904066005.1 Synergus itoensis
TTTCTCAGCGACTCTCATTGAGTGTGTACTCCTTATGTTACTTCGTGGTTTAATTATTGGACAATTTTTCTTAATTTGAAAAGTAAAAAACTAGAAATTCCATTTCTATACATCATGACGTGTAAGTATGGGGTCATCCATAACCAGGTTGACCACAAGATTTAATTTTTCAATTTCTCTGACATTTCCCTGACTTTCAGACAAATTTTCCTGACAGTAAATTTATCAAAAATTTGAACAAATTTTCAATAATAGTGCTATCTCAATTAATCCGAAACCCATTCAAAAACAATCCGAACCTTTAATCCGAATGAATACGGTCTATTCGAATCAATCTGAAAAATTCGGATTCATTCGGAGTGACCAGATTTATTCGCATTTAAAGTTCGAATTAATTCGGATTAATTCGGGTTGGCGGATTCATTCGGATTGATTTTAAATGGGCTTCGGATTAATTCGAATTGAAAACTTCCTTCGGATTAGATCGAAATGAAACTGTTTGATTCGGATACAAATTTCGATTAACTGAAAAATTAAAATCTAATTTTGACCATTTCCCGTTGAAAGCAAGCCAATATTCTTTCAATATTTATCATGTGCACATGAATTGAAACCAGTAATCTCACAAATCATTGTTGTTGCGTTATTATGACGAGAGATGTACATTACTCTTTACCTTGGAAACCGGAGATGATTTCTGAGGCGAGGTAAGAGAGTTGAGGGTAAAGTAGAGGAGAAGAGGAGGAGACTTTGGCGTCGATTTAGCAATCTCGATCATTTCGCGAGATCGGGACCTTGCACAGTCAGTACATGTTATTCCAGGAAGGAAGTGAGACCTTGTCTGAAATAGAGTACGCGGTATGAACCGATCCTAATCTAAATGTCTAACATCAAGGAAAAGCGGAACATTTGCCTTGTGTTTCTCTGTACTTCTGCACTCACTACACTTATTATAGTGAGATCGTATGACGCTATTGAAAGCGTCGATCACTATGCGCTATACACAAATATTTCTAAGGTCGAAGTCAAGTTTAATTATCTCAGTCATTTAGAGAATTTTTCTACCTCCTGACATGCAAAATTATACATTGAAGTGACAATTAGTAATATGTATTATAAAACAAAATTCTTATTCCCATATGAAATTGCACAGTTTTAAGCCCTTCAAATTTTTGAGGCACTTAATAATAATAATAAGTATTTGAAAATTTTTACTGTAAGTTTGTACTGATGTATGATTAAGATTCCAAAAAGATTGGATCTGAAAAACATTTGTTCGAGGAGTTATGGAGATGAGAAAAAAGATCTAAAAACATTTTTTTTCTCGAGAAGGGCTGAACCAATAAATAAAAATACTGTTAATTGTTTATAATAATATGTTCAAGTATGAAATTTATTAAAGAAGTAGAGTAGATTTTAAATTCAAGGGATTTTTAGAGATATAACAATATTTCTAGTGATTTAAATAGATTTAAAAAGATTTTAAAACAATTTAAAGGGATTTCGAGTTATTTTGAAAGTGTTCTGAAGTTGCCCAGTTATAAAAACGTTTTTTCAGCATTGGACGTTTTAGGAACCGTTCTAAAAACGTCTTTGACTTTTACGTCTAAAAAACGTTCTCAAAACTCTCATCAATTTTCTGCCAGCAGGCTTGAAAGAATTTACGAAAGATTTTAAGATATTTCAAAACATTTCATCAGATTTCATAAGACTTCAAGAATACGTTATTTACAATTTATATTTAATTTAAATAATTAGCGTTCAAAAATTGCAGACGCAATAAAATTTATAACCTTTTCGTAGCGAAATAAGTGAAATGACTTTTAAGTTACTCTAAAAAGTAATTGACTATCAAAATGCATAATAATTATAAAACCTATACTTGCATAATTAAAATTAATAAGTTGAATAAATTTTAAATTATTATTGAAACGTCAATGGAACGCTAACTGTTTTTGTTTAAATTACTACAATTTTTAATGCAAAGGAAAACTAATTTATGTACTTAAGGTTTTGTTGACCTTAAGGAACACATTCTCATCAGGACACTAGCGTTTCGCGCTAAATATTTGACTTAAATTTCGTGCTCGGCTGTTTTCACGTCCATATAAAAGATACAAATTTAACAAATTAATTAAGCTTGAGCACGCCTATAGCACTTGATTTGATCGTAGAATTTTGCGCTCCAAATTATTTAATCAGAGTATTTTTCCGCATATATTTCTCTACCTTTCCAGTAAATTAAATAATTAGGAAAATTTAATTTTTTAAATTATTAAAAAAACTACGTATTAAAACAAAAACTACGTATCCTATAAAAAATGATCAAGGAAGAATTTGTAGATCGTTTTAAGACAAATAATTATATTTCTTATCATTTTCTTTGTATGTCGCATTATTTGACTCAAAATTTGAATTTTCGATTTTTTAAGGAAATTCAAAAAGTTGTTATGCCCATCCTATAAGGCGTTCAAAAAGGAACATTTTTTATCTCTAGACTTTTTTTCTTATCGTGCGTTGTTTGGCTTCAAATTTAAATTTTCGTTCCTTTTTTTTTTTTTAATTTTCAAAATGTCATAAGCAGAGAGCGGACGAGCCTGGCTGTGAAGTTGCGTACCGAACCGGGCTAGGCAGTTAACTCACTTGCTCTAACATCAAAATGGTGTTAGAGCGAGTGAGTTAACTGCCTAGCCGGGCTCGGTGCGCAACTTCACAGCCAGGCTCATCCGCTCTCTGGTCATAAGTCTGGCAATTTTTTTTATCGAAAAAAAGTCATAAGGATAAATTGTTCGACTTTTTGAATACTACAGTACAGGAAACTCACATCAGGACCATTTTATAGGTAAGATTAAGGGCGTAGGACCCAAGTGTTAAGGTCAAAATTCCATTCTCCATTTTACTCAACGAAAATTATACGCGGAAAAGAAAAGTACATTGAATCAAGTCAACGGATTTACTTGGCCGATTTTACTTGAGAGAAGTCATTCTTTTCTAAGTATAAGACACCGATTTTCTTGAATCAAGAAAATAATTAATTCAGTGAAATTACTTGGATCAAGAACATATGTATTTCAAGCAAATAACTATTGAATTAATTTGTTTATTTGCAAGTATTTGTTTGAACTTAAAGAAAGTATTGGATCTAGTATATATATTCTTACAATTAGTAAACGAAATGTTAATTTAATTAATTAAGGCTTCTTGATCCAAGTAAATACCAGTGCTTACTTTAATTACTATCTTTCTTAACATAATATTCATATTCTTGATACAAGAAAATGAATACATTTGGCGGAGAAGTAACTTCTTTTTAGTATGATGCTTGCATATTGTATGCTTTCATTAAATATGGATTTCTGACGAATGTCCAATGATCTTCGACGATGCCTAAGATATCAAGTGACAATCACACACGCAGAAAAATTAATCTGTTAAAATATCTTTGTATTTGAATGAGTCTTCGTGATGAGTATACCGTGGAAAAAATGTGGGACCACCATCTCATGAGCTTAGGGTAGTGATTTAGGTTACTGACTCGCGTCCGATAGATCGTGCGTTCGATTCCCCCCAGCGTTGCGTACGAAATTTTATTTGTTATATAAGCGTTAAAATTTACAAATATCGATTAATTATAAGTAAATCCGTAATATATTTGCAAATGAACCATGTTCTTAATTAATAATTCTACAGATTTTTTTCTACGTGGACACAATTGTATTGTCACAATACTATGTATTCTTAAATTAAGAAAATATATTCTTGACGCAAGTTAGAAACTATCAAGTTAAGATAATGTATGTACTATTCCATCTGAGATACATTTTCTCAGATCAAGAAAATATGCACTTGTTCCAAGCATACGGTACCAAGTAGGGTAAACCGGGGCAAAGCCGACCGGTGGGGTAAAGGTGACTTTGCTTATAACGTTGTTATTATTTAACAATTTTAATTCCACTTTGCACAAAATAAATCTATTTCATTGTAGAGATAGTGTTACTTACTTAAATCTTGAAAATTGACGTTATAAAAGAAAAATTATACCGAAAACAGTTTTGACAACGAAAGAATGGAAGATTCGCTGGCAGAAATATAACACTTCTAACGTTAATGTTAATACTTACAGTATGACAATTTGATATTTTGATAGTTGAAACAATATCACATCACGTAATTATAATAATTAAACGCAATTCAAGTCTAAAATACATCAAATCTCGTAAATAATTTAGGCCTCATCACTGGGGTAAAAGCGACCATTTAATAGTTTGTAGGCTAGACACCTTTGCGTGTAGTCTGCAGGCTTGCCAACATTTGGCGACTTTATTTCTCTTGAATCTGAGATTGACGAATAAACACTTGCGTTAAAAAGATAGACCAATAGAAATCAAGGTCAAGTCGACAATTTGGTGACAAATCGCCAATGTTGGCAACTCTGGTAATCTGTCACCAGTAGAATGTCAACAAAAATAAGAGGTTATATCGTATCTGATCGTAGCTATCACTATTTTTATTCAAAATAACTTATTCTTCTTTCTGCATATGTTTAAAGGTAATTTGACAAATACTTTCAATAACATAGAAGCTAATCATTATATTTTGCAATGTTCAAATCTTTTGATTTTCATAAAAAGCTACAGGTCGCCTTTACCCCAAGGTGTGGGGTAAAGCCGACGAAGTACAGCTTGTTAGAAATAACTAAATTATTAAATCATTGTTTTATTTATGTGATTAATGCATAGAGAAATATGATATGTAATAATGTAGGATTCGAAATGAAAAAAAAAATAGATTAGTTCCATATCATATTAACTTTTAAAAAATCATTCACTATTAACTGGTCGGCTTTGCCCCGGTTTACCCTACATATTTTCTTACATCAAGTACATTACTCTATTGCCCCATTCGTACCCATCTTTGACTTGAACCAAGTACAATTTACTTGATCCAAGAACATTTCGTTTTCCATGTAAGCCCGAAAGCACAAAATGACGGTTTTTTTTTTTTTCGAAAAATTAAATAAAGACTAATGCGGTACATTGATGGTGCTCTAGATTGCTCGAACTTTCGTTTGTTGTAACCTCTTTGGATTAATTTATCATATCAATTATGAATGTTATTTATACAACTGCATTCTGCATTTTACAAGGTTGAGACTCTTATTATAGTATTTTAATGCCTGCATTACAGTCACTGTAAGGAAGTAAATTTAAGTATATAAAAGTATATAAAACTTGTAAAATTAAATATTTTGTTAAACCTTTTTAAGAAATTTAACTTGATATACATATAGTGGAATAATTATGCAAAATGTCTTCAATTTAACTGTACACACACACCCGGACAATTTTTCAGAACATCATATTAGATGTATTCCCCTTGAAATATGTTCAAAAAACCTTTTTTGGTAACTGGATTTTGTCACCCCTACAAGGCTTCCCCTACAAGCAAGCAAAATCACATAATATGATTGAAAATGTCATAAAGTCTTTAGAAACCCTTGAAATCTCATCGAATACATGAAAATTTTTTATAATCCTTCGATATCTGCTAAACTATAAAAGCTATGTGTGTACATAATATGGCACAAATAACATGGTTAGCATAAATGTTATACTTAAATGACCAACGCAATTTTTTTCTTGATTTCAACTGTTATTTATTAATAATAAAAAATTATTAATAAAATACACAAATTTAAAAACCAATTAAAATGCAGTAACATCAGTGTGATTTCACGGACAAAACACATTATGAAGCAAACGTATTTTACTATAATTCTATATCATATATGAGTTATAATTTCAAGAATCAAGGTCTTGCTTTGAACACAAAAGTATTTAAATTCAATAGTTCTAGCCCTTGGCTATATCAGGCTATATGATTACAGTCCAAAAACATTGAACGAAATTCTTGAACGTACCCGTAACTTTAACTCGCCTTCACTCTAAAAACTGTCTATTGACTGTCAAACGATTCCTTTCACTTTTAAAGGATTTTCTATTCAAAATTGGCATGAGAAAAAATCCTTTAACAGTTAAAGGATTTTCCTTTAAAATGCTGTCCTTCAACTGACAAAATATTTGCTTTTATGGGAAAACTTAAGGGCATGTAATACCTTACCATAAGAGCAAATTAGTTATACCAATTATACGTTCATAATAATAAATATTTTTAGCTAATAAGAGTCAATAAACCTTACAATTAGTCTCATGTAGACGAAGGTTTATTGACTCTTATTAGCTAAAAATATTTATTATTGTGAACGTATAATTGGTATAACTAATTTGCTGTTATGGTAAGGTATTACATGCCCTTAAACTAAAACAATATGTACAATTGTACAATCACTCATGCATAGGCGCACTTCATCCAGTAGCCTAAAAATGCAATCCTTTAATAGTTAAAGGATTTCTTTTCATAGTCAAAAGATTTCTTTTCATAGAGAAAAGAAAATGTTTATCGGTAAAACTATTTTCATTTATATTTAACAGATGAGCTTTTTAACGGCATTTTTTTAGAGTGTTCTTTTACGAATTTCCCGATCTGGATTCATGAACACTGGAATTCGCGCAATTCTTTAATCATCGATGCATTTTGTTCGTTCCTTGAAGACGTCGAAAATATCCGATTACACAAGATTATTACCTCCTCAAAGACGTGTCGCGAAACACGTGGTCGATTTAAATCTTAGGTAAGTTGAGAAGAAAGTGACTATCGGAAGAAGGTGTTTAGGTGTGCCAGCGACGTAACTTTCTCTGTGTGTATGTGCACGATACTAAACGTTAGCAAAGTCTTCACGAGACTATTATGAAACGGCAGATTCCACTTAGTTGTCTGATGTCGAGTATCAATGGCACACACTAACCCAAAAAGCAGGTCTAGGAAAGTCGGGATCAACCGAGGGAAATACTCTGAATGGTCAACTGCAAATTATTCCAATTTCTCTGCATATTCCCGTGTGGAAACATCGACTGGGTAAACTAGTGGGGCCCAAGTTGGGCAATATTTCTTCTACCCAGTTATTATTTCAGTTGAATGTGGGCTGACCAATTAACAATAAAATATTAAAATTGGTTAATTTTTATGTTAAGTATATAAAGCAAACTTATTGTTTCACAAACAAGATTTAATGCTTTTTTTAATCTTTACATATGAACGGATCGATATATTTAACAAATGAACAGATTATGGATTAATTATAATTAAACATATTTAACACATGAAACAATTGATATTAAATCTTCAATCTAATGATTCTTCGTTGCTTCATAAGCTAGATAAAAAGCTAAGTATAAACTAAACATTGACAGGCTCTGGAATCTTTAGTTATAATAATTCAGGAATATGAATTATTGAAAAAAGTGCAGTATTGATCATTTTGCATTTATTTAATCATATAATGAAAACAATCGAATCTTTTTAATTTGTTTTCATATTTGGGCTACCCAGTTGAGCACACATTGGCGTCCAATTATAGTATGGGCTAAATCTGGGCACTTTTCCACATGGGTTGCGCTAGGAAAAAAAAAAGTACACAAAGTACCCAGGAAATTATCAGAAAATGACAACGAAAAACTTAGAATTGACATTGTTAATGACAGGGTTAAGGGTTTATTTCCCTTCATGAAAGTCGTTTAAATATCTTAAGATGACGTACAATTTGTTTGCTGAACAAATAGCTGCTTTTTCTGAAATACTTCAGGGGGAAAGAAATTGAAGAAATGACCTAAATAAAGTCATGACTAGAATAATGTTTCATACCGAAAGTCATCAATTGTTCCAGTCATCTGCGATTACATCTTTTTGAATTCTCTTGTTATGCTGATTGACAAAAAAGAAAAAAAGAGAAAGTGAAGTGTAAATGGCCTTCGAATTCTGAAAGTAGAAAGGCCGTAATTCATGAACTTGTTGATAAATTCATAATACCGATGTTCAAGGTTTACGAAGATGATTTGGTGGGAAAAGTACCTGACGAAAAGCGGTAAAATGAAGAAAGGAAAAAAAAATAATGCTAGTAAATTTATTATCAAAGTAAAAACCAAATATTTTTTTTTATTTATATTGGACAACGCGACTAGATAGTTTAGTTAATTGTTGAAATGGTTGGTCATGGAATGTTAGAAAAAAAGTCAAGGATTGAAAAAAATTGTAAATCTCAGATTTTGTGAAAACCAGAAAGGTTCTAGGTCGATGAATATGCTGAAATTATGCAAAATTTGCTTAAATATGAAGGGTTATTGTTGAGTTTTAAGGAGTTTGAATATATTTAAAGGTTTCAAGGGCCACGGGGCCGGGGAGTGACTTCTTCGTCTTTTACTGTAAACATCACATTCGTAAAAAAAAGTTCCACTTCTCCCCCTTGGCGCAATTATGGAAGTAGAAAGCTAAGAAAAACACATTTAAATCAACATGATTTAATAACTAACAAAACTATTTTTTTTTTGTTTTAGGTGAGTCTAAATTGAACATAAGTCCTATTTCCGTGAGTATCCTTTACTAGCTAGAACATTAATCATGGACACATTCCAGAATATGTCCAAGATTAATGAAAAATTTATTACACTTATTTAAGTTTCTGAAGTCCAATGTTGGACACATCAAACTGTAAGAAAATGTATTTATAAAAGAATAAATAAATAATAAAGATAATAATGTTCCATTACCTGAATTGTATGGAAACATAATTTTCTTCAAATTTATATATGTTGTAGGGCATCAAAAACTAAGCGACGTGTTTTTGTTTTATCCTCGGAAAAACACTTTTAAAGCGTGAATATAACCCTTAAAGTTCACACCCAAAAAATAGTTTTTTCAATTCAAGAAAATTGTTGATTGGTTTACGTTAAAATTGAAAAAAAAAAAACAAATTTGGGGATGAAATTTAAGAGTTTTTTTCACACCCTAAAAATATTTTTCCGACGATAAAAAAACACGTGTCACTTAGTTTTTAATGTCCTGCAACAACTATAAACTTGAAGAAAATCGGAGGGGGATACCTCGAAAGGTTTCCTTATCAGAGGCGTTGATAATCTTAAATAAATACATAAAGATGGTCTTCTGAATTTTCTTGTCTGTAATTTTGCATTTCTTCAAAATTATCAACTTTGGGCATTACCTTTATTTATCTTTTAAATGTAGATTCTGATAAGAATTCACAAAGTATATAATTAAGTAATTACGAGTTACAACTCGATAAACGAGAGTACATCGACAGTAGCTTCACGTAGGTATAAATTGCAAAGCTTAATTATAAATCATACGTCGAAATGCACTGTGCAGTATTATGCAGTCGTTATTTATCTATAGGATACGACTACACAAATTATTACATAGCTGGGAGCGATAGCTTGGTATTGCCCAATGTGAGAATTATTTACTTGTTAGGGATAAGGAATTGTAAAGACGAATCATTGTCCTTAATTGCATTGCTTGATGCATCCAAGATCGACAAAATTTGAGTACCAATTTCTTCTAGGAAAGTCAAAGAAAACTAGAAAAAAAACTGGAAGAAAAAGTCTTGTTGAACATATTTCTATTGCAAACGTATATCTATTTAGTCAATAGGAACTAAAAGGTACTTTTCACTCCCTAGGGAGTAAAAAGTACTTTTTACATAACCTGAAATATAAAGTTATTCACTTTGCTCTAAAACTAATAAAATTGGATACATTTTCTCAACATTTCAATAGACTTTTTTTTTACTAGGAGTATATCTACAGAGCAAAAAAATTTATAATTCTAATATTTTTGTTTATTACGCAAAAAGTATTATAACAAAACCAGAGATTTTTGTCCTCTATAGGCACACTGGCATACTCTTGTTTAGACAGAAATTACCGTTATATTGAGAAAATATTTCTAATATCTAATTTTAATATTTCTTGAGCAAAATAAAGAAATTGATATTTTAGTTAGTGCTGAATCCAACGCTTTAAGGTTTATAAAATCAAAAGATTTCAATGGATTTAAAGATTTTTCAAAAAATTTCAAAGAATTTTATGGGATTTCGCAAGCATTTCGCAGTATTTCGAAGGATATCAAGGGCATTTCAATGATTAAATATATATTTCATAAACTGTGGAAGAATAATTTAAAATAATTCAACTTTAACTTTTTTAACTTTGTTTAATTTTTTTTGTGCCTCGTTTTGTCGTCTAAATTCCGTTAAAAAAAAAAAAAACATACATACTTAATTTCCGCAGACGATTTTATGATTTGAATGTGTCGAGCCAGCCTGATTTGTAATGAATTAAGCCTGAAAACTAGGTGAGGGGGTAAAATTTTGCACAAATCAGTGATGACAGTGTTAAAAGTTATGAATATCTGCACAAAAGAAAAAAAAATGTCAAAGAGTGTACATATAATCTTTTGAGTTTTAAAAAAAGGTAATAAAATACAATTCCACCTAACGTGTATCTAAACAGTATAACAAAACGTGTACCGAATCCCGTTTCAATAGGATACTTAAAGCTCTTTGAACCGTTACTATCATTCTCATTTAAATATTCCTACGTATAGCTTCCAATCTCCTATACCCGGCTGCGCCCCACCGAACCGTTAATTTCGTATCCTGGTATTAATTGGTACGAAAATGTGGCCAATTGTGGAACGACTTCTTAGGGAATTTCCAGGGTCCGGTTGTATTGTCTTCATACGTTCAAGTTCAAGGTTCTGAGAAGCAGGATTTGGTGGGTACTCAATAAATATATACATATCATGTTAGGCCGAGAAACAATAGAAGATATTAGTATGGAGTATGCTAACTGCATATATTGCCATTTCAATGGGCGTCAATTTTCAGATGAATGCGGAATAATCCGAGCTCAAAGACTAATCGTACCTATATTTCCTAATCAACTATTTGGTTTATTATCTGATTGATCACCTTACACAGGAACTCTTATTCCTGTGTAAGAACTGGATACCCATTGGTATCTGGCGAACCAGTGGGATCAAACCCATCGATGACTAATTTATCTACCGTTTGATCTTGCCTTTCCTGCTGATGCTCGATACCTGTACTCCTTTTGTTACACCCTCTATTCTTTATCTCTCTCGCACTCATGACCTTTCTCTCCTCTCACAGATTTCCCTGTTTTTTGCTATCTCCATAGAGGAAGTTTTGTAGTCGTTACATGTTACAATATTTCTAAAATAGTTTAATTAAACTTTCCACAGTTGATAAATATCTAATACAATGTTCTAATTAATCGTTTGGAAGTTTGTAGGTGTAGATGGAATTAAGTCTTAATAGACGTTTTTTGTCGCCGCTATAACTTAAAGACAGCGACCTGAAAAACAAGAGATTATACTTTTTTCTGAAGGTTTCATTCACCAAATTCATTTTTAGCTGAGATTAGGGAATAGAGACGATTTCAGATCTGATAGGCTTAAACGGATCCCAGATTTAGATTCAGCGGCCCCAAAAACATATAAGTATGGTGGTCTAGTTTATCGCACATGATTTTTTTTGTGTGCCTGTGTTAGGGGAGAGTGGGGTAATCCCGAACGTGGGGTAAATCCGAACGGAGCCATTTCGCTATATTCGAGAAGGAAAACCGATCTTGTCCGTCCACCAGTCGATAGTTTAGCCCGCACCTAGAATCGGACAGGTAGTGGTAGCGCGAAATTGATCACGCCATTCATGATAAGTATAATCAAATATTTTCGACGTTTTTCATGTAATTTTTTTCCTGGATTCAAATGAATATAAGTGTGGGTGTGTAAATAATTGAATTACGATTGCTTAGAGTAAAAATAAATACAGATCTGAGAATAGTTTTAGACCCATGAATTTCTTCTTCTACTACTTTCTAACTTCAAAAAAAATTTGTTTCTCGTTTTTGGAGAAGTGGGGTAAAAGCGAACGATTCAGATGGGTAAATCCCGAACGTTCGCGATTACCCCAAAACGTTCGTTAATAGTAGTTTTATGTTTATAATGTTTTACTTCAATTCATTTCATAATATTTTACAGATGCCACATAATTACGTTCGGAAAATGGTGACAAAGTACACCGTAGAGAGTTTACAAAAAAGCCGTAGAAGTAGATGTCAAAAATAAGAGAATGAAGTTGGTAAAAGCATTAAAAGCATTTGTTTTTATTAATTAAAAAAGTTTTAATTTAAAATAAATAATTATAATATATAAATTATTTATTGAAAATTAAAAATTTATTTAAATTTTTATATACAATAATTTAAAATTACAATAACATTTATATTAATTATATAAACATAATAATATAAATAATTTATTAATTAATTCAACGAAATTTATTTATTTAAAATTAAAAATTTATTTTAATTGTTATATACAATGATTTAAAATTACAATAACATTTATATTAATTATATAAATGTAATAATATAAATAATTTATTAATTAATTAAACGAAATTTAATATTTATATGAAATCTAAATAATTTTCTTTTTAGTTATAATAAGCAAAATTAACACTTTGTGATTTCCCCACCGAGTGTTAGGGATTACCCCATGGTCGTGGGGTAATTCCGAATACTAACGTTTTTTTCTTTTCATTATATATTAAAATACTCTGTGATTCTAGCAACAAATTGTACGCTATTTCATAGAAAAATGACAAGTAAATAATAATCAAATATAAAAATTTTTATTTTTCAGTAAATTTTTATTTTATTTCAGTTCTTGCTTAGGTGTTCGGCATTACCCGTCTCTCCCCTAATAGTCATTTATTTTAGAAATATAAATCCTTATCGAAAAAATTTTTCCTAAATATTAAAGAAATATTAAATAAATATTGAATAAAAAACGGACAAGATTGTTGAAAATCTGTGCAATAGTTTTAGTGAAAGGAATTCATTATATAATCTCTTGATCATGAAGCAGGCTTCTTCACACCTGGTTATAAACCCACGCTCGGAAGCAAAACGAGCGTAATGACAGTCTCTGGTATGAATGCTTTAGCTAACACTTAAGAGAACAATGGTGGCCTTCCTGATCAATAAGCAGGAAACGTAGACAGATCTTGCTGAAAGATCTTGAGATGAGGATCCTGGTAAATGGAACTTTTTTTTTAATCGAAATGACCTAATGATCATGCACAATATGTTTCAAGAGGAAGAACCATTAATCATTATTCATAATTCAAAAGAGCCCTAGTCAAACAGTAAGCTGTAAACGGATAGAATAAAACCAGTTTTTCCAAAGGCAGATGTCAACGTTAGACTGAATTGAATAACTTTTGTCGGTGCATAGTGGACCAGTAGATTAAAAAGAGTGGCTAAAAGTCAAAGTCTACGTTTTGATTGCAATGAAACTCAGAAATTTTTTTTCCGAGGGGGTCAAGAGTCCAAAAAGATCAAGCTGGACAAATTCCACATGGGATAAACATTTCTCAATGTTTCAAATTTGTGAAATTCTATTAATTTTTAAAAGTTTTTTTTATGTAAAATGGACTTTTTTCTTTTAGTGGTACTGACATAGGGAATTATTTTCATACCTTATTCCGGATCTCTTTGTGTTTTCATGGCTGGTCATATTTATTAACTTGTCATCAGTCTGGCCATGAAGACATTACTTTAGTGTTGCGTTCATTTTATAAATAGAATTCCTAATGATCATGAACGTCAAAGGTGGATGAAGAAGCGTTATTGTGGAAAAGTGTAGGCGCGGTGTGCTTCAGTTCATAACACGGAAGTTCCGACTTGATTCTCATTACTCGCAATTGTAATTATAATAAGAAGATGACACACAGAATTCAAGTTGCTAATGGACCAACGCGCTGCAATCATTGCCTCCGTAAAGAATGTGTACGTGTACTCTACAATTTGCTTCGTGTATCTTTGAGATGCTGCTTTCTAATACATATTGTGAATTTTCCGTGATCCGTGCTATTATTGAGTAACACAATAAATCTCCACAATTATGGATGCATAATAATATTAATGCGTAATTGGTAGACTAGTTTTCTATATTCAAAATTGTTCATCCGTAGGCGCCGTTCAAGTATGGCGTAATGCTTTTTTCTGAAAATTTTAACCCCGTATGTAATGTCGTGTGGTAATTGTGAAAGTAAGGTAATGCTAGAGAGACAGAAGTTTTTTGTGCCAAAATTGGAGAAAGGTATGATTTTGATCAAAAAATCGTGGCTACTTTAGCATTTTTACATTTATGTAAATGTAGTTTTAAGGAAAGATTCTTCCCACAGTTTATGACCAAATAAAATTATAGTAATCAAAACGAACAAAATTTGCCTATCAAATTTATAGCTAAGAAATTTTTGCAAAATGAGTAATCTGGAAAACTATTTCCTTATTCAATTTGTTTCTTCCGTAATAGCCATTATATAGTAGTAATGAGGCGATAAAAGCTATCAGACTTAATTTGCTGATCATAAAGAGTTCACATTCGCTTAAAGTTTTACGAATCATCATTCATAATCTGCTATTGATTTAATGAGATGTGGGAAATTCCAATGATTCCGGGCGATCCTAAGATAGTCATACAGGTAAAAAATTAATATGCGGCCGAAGAACGTTTACGGACAAAATATGCTAATGCATGTATTTCCACTCTAACGATTCAAACGTGCTGCTGTCTAGCTGTATTCGAAGCATCAGAGTGAATAGCACTGAGGACTGACAAGTCCCAAAAAGTTAGTATGGTAAATTCGATGTTTCGAGAAAACAGCTTATATAATAAGTTTTTATTTCAAGCATTCAAGCACTAAAACCGCCGAAAGTAAAAAGCGAATATCTCGCATCCGATGAGGCTTTTCCAAACATGAATTTCTAATATCTTTAAGCTCAGCTAAAGTGTTATAGGGTCGGTATTTTTTCTTTATTACTAAGCTAAGATTACTCTTGACGGATTTGTTTATCTCTCGCAGGAATTGTTACAATTTTATTACATTCTATTTCGTGTACCCACTCTGAAATTTGACTTTGTTTAATCGAACTCAAATTTGTGCAAAGTCTAGTCCTCTTGGATGATAGTTCGTGGAAACAAATTTTGCTGATTGAACAAATATTCACTGAAAGAGGGAGTGAAATTTCTAAGCTTTGTGCAGATATCATCTATTTCGGTTATTTGTGACTCTTTGAATAGCAGTAAAAAAAATTTGTCACACTACAGTTTCGATAGATTTTTTCATGCCCTTTTGATTGTCCGTAAGAATTTTTTCAGAAAATAAGTATATATTTTACTCAAGTTTCAAAATTTTTTATCGAAGGGTTAACAACTTTATGTAGCTTGTGTTGACTTGTAATATTTTGAAATGTCTGATATGATATCGAATCTTTGAATTTGCGACACTGAAATTAAGAGGTTAGTTGCAGTCAGAGAATTCGCCACATGCATATATTGTTTCAAACATTCGAACGTTCGAAAGTATAAGGGTGTCCCACCACCTATAAACATGCCGGTACTGAGTGATAGAAGACAAAAAAAGAAACAGAAAAATCCTCTGGCAAAATTTGATCTGGGTCTTAGTTTGCTTGGGCACAGTAAAGCTTCAAAGTTGGGCATAATGAACCAATCGGAAGCGAGATTTAGCAACCACTTGTTTGTCTCATAAGTGTTAACCCTTTGCACTCCGCTGTCCCCTCTCATGGGACATTTTAAATGGATTTCGAATGGCACGGAGTGCAAAGGGTTAAGATAGTGTGCGTGATGGCGGTTCACTTCAGGTGGTTCACAATGATTTTTTTTGTACTTAGCGGTTGATTTTTGAGGGTGAACCTAGGGGGTTAATTGGATGAATCTGTTTTGTGCTTATTCAGACATCAAATGGATCCATTTAGCGCAATCATATTTTAGGTCTTGTCCTTTTTACAAAAAAGCAACTTTTAGTTGACGTAAACGTTAAAAACTTCAGTTTCATAACGATGCCAATTTCAGTCTCATCAACTGTTAATCTTTATGACATATACTGACCCAGTGTTCCATATTTTAAAAATTAAGATATATTACTAATATTGTCTGAATAGCCCACGAAATGTTATGTCAATATATGTATGGGGGATTTCATTTCAAGTGAAACCACTTTTGAAATCGATGACATCCGATCGGGCTAAAAATTGCACAAAGTTTAGTCCTATTGACTAGTAGTTACCACACCAAATTTGAACAAGATCGGTCAAAAACTTGCCGAGTTGAAGGGGGTGAAATTTTGAGATTTTGGTCAAACAGCCCCTGTTTCGGATCCATGTTTGAATTTTTTTCTCCTAAACTATTGACTCGTCCACGATGAAATTTACAGAACTTGTAAAGCACATGTAGACCTTTATTTGGCAAAAAAATTTAAAAAATAAAAAATTTCTTTTTTCAAAAAAGCGATTTTTGTTTTTTTTTTAGTTTACAAAAAAAAGTCAAAAATTTTTTTTTGCTTTGAGTTTTTTTTTTATAAAAGTACGTTTTATTATAAAAAATTGTAGACCTTAAAAAGCTAAATCGGTCAATTAGAACCGAAGATACGATGTTTCCAAAAAAAGGTCCAAAAAATATCAAACTCCCAAATCTTCGCCATTTTTTGAAATTTTTCAAAAATATTTATTGTGATTTTTCTAGACTACTAAAGGACTGATTACACCGAATTACACGGAAATCCCATTCAAGCACGAAAATTCTTGTGATCATTTGACATGGACTCCACCTAACAACGTTTGAGAGCTAGCGTCATACGTGATTCGAGTTACTCGACGTTCATTTTGATAAATAAACAAGTCTCAGCCCACTTTTGGACCTCAAAGTTCTCAAAGAAAAGACCTGAGCTTTCTTTTGAGCCGAAAAAAGGGTCCTTTTTGAAAAAAAGTCAAAAATATTTTTGATTTTCAAAAAAAAAATGGTCAAATTTTGAATTAAAAAATTTTTATCTTTTTTTTTTTAAAGATTGAAGAAAAATCTGTCGAAAACGTGTTGGACAAAATTTTTTAAATGCCATAGGTTATTAGTTACATGGATCCGAAACAGGGGCTGTTTGACCAAAATCTCAAAATTTCACCCCCTCCAACTCGGCAAATTTTTTACCGATCTTGTTCAAATTTGGTGTGGTAACTACTAGTCAATAGGACTAAACTTTGTGCAATTTTTAGCCCGATCGGATGACATCGATTTCAAAAGTGGGTTCACTTAAAATGAAGTCCCCCGTATATGCAATTCTATCCTAAAAATGAATGAATTTGCTAAGTAAGTCAACTTTCATAATGTATTACCTCTATTCATTGTTACTTGATGAAAACGAAGTAGAACCATGGAATAATAATGCTACTGTTTGTTGCTTGTCATACTGTATAATTATATTCTACAAGTGTACATAATAATCAATCTCTGATCCTTGGTTATAATAATTTAATGATCCCCGTATTATATTCAACGTCTTCGTTGCGTAAGTAATTTCTAATTAGACATGTACTATCGCTGGATGTTTTGCAATTTAAGTATATTTAGGTTTAGTATTAACACGAACCTTACACAATGGACTTACCTACTCGAGTGTATCCTAATGTTCCAAATTTTTTTCTCAAACTTCGCATATCAAGTTAATATTTTTTTTTGTTTTTTTTTTTTTTAAAGAAAGAAGGCTTTCCCTTTCGGGTGAAAAGTTACATAGTTCTGTACACACCTTGAAAATTTAAACTAATATAGCAATAATTTGATTGAGCTATTATTGTCCACAATTTACCTTTCACAGAAAAAGAAAAATTATTAGAAGTGATGCATATCATACCCCACAAATTTATGACATATTATGTATATGATTCTGATTCCTTCGAAGAATAATCGATTCTAGAGTTGATTCTTTTTTGCCGGAATCGACTTCGATTCTGGCAATACCAATCAATCACAGAGCAACTTAAGAGAAAGCAAATTTTAGTAAGTTTTCCTAAAATTTATTTGCGTTTGGTGTTACGGACATCTTCGTTACATAATATTAATATTATAATGTCGATGCCCCCGAGCTATTTTGTCGTACCTCTAGCGAGTACGTACAATGTGAAGTATCTCTCTGATGCGTTAGACAAGTTTAGCATCTCTTCAGGACTCTTAAAATCTATAGTAACTCGTTTTTTATCGGAGTTGAATTTTTCTTATTGTTTAATAAAGTGAAGTGTAGAGAATCGTATGATATTATTACTAATTTTTTTTTCCAATTTCTTACACTTTGAACAACGTGATAGAAAATTCAGGAGATTTGAATTTCGATACCGATTTCCGTTATCTACTGTAGTAACTGGTGCACATGATCTGTGTGAAGTGTACGCAATAGCATCATTAGGATCAGCGTTCGTTTGTTTACATAGAATTTTGCGATTTTCTGCGGTGCAAGAGAGATGAGAAATCCCCCGGTTAGACAAAGATAGAAAAAAGAAACAAATGAGCGCTATATAATAATTATTTTTGAAATATCAAAATAGTAATGAATGTTTAACAGAATAATATGCGTCTGTATAGGCGTTCATGTAAAATTAGTCGTATATTAGTGTGGCCACATGTCAGGGAAGTAACGGAAGTCAGGGAAATGTTAGGGAAAAAAAAAATTTGTCAAGGAAATGTCAGGGAAAATACAAATAGACATTTATGCTGACTCTATGTTATTCTTTTCGTATTGCATATATAGATTTTATAGTTTATTTAACAGATTTTAGAAACTTGTGCTCAATAAATGAGCACAAAAAAATATAAATATAGTTAAATGTAACACCCGAGATCGAATTGATAGCTTGTTTTTATAAATGTTCAGTCATGATTTTCCATTAATATTTAATAACAATTTCACACAATTAATGTTGAAAAAAACGAGAAAACAACAAAAAACTAGCTGTGAATTCGATCTCGGATCTATTTATTTTTTTGTTGTGCTGAGTTGAGCACTTTGCTTCCTCATTATGATAAAGTTGCAATACGCTAGTCGCCTTAGTCGAATGCATTTGCCTTTAAACCTCCTTTGAATAAGTTTTAAATAAAATATCTATCACGATATATAAAAATGAAAATGTTAAAAATTACAAATAATCATAATTTCTTTAATATTCAATTAAATGTGTTAATCCTACAGGTTAATCGATTCATCTCGACGTAAGGAATCTTTCATTCCTGTAAATAAGCTTTGAATTTTGATTATTTGAGAAGTAATAGTCGAAAAATCAATTTTACAAAAATTAGAAATGTAGTTACGTAAAAATTTTAAACTTAAATATTTTGAAAAATCCTTTGGTACGTTTTGAGATATTGTTGGTGCTAATATATCCTCTACTTTCATCAATTTATCTACAACTGTCTTTAAGTTAAGGTGACGACAAAAAACGGCGACATCCATATGCACACACACATACACACATACATCCGGACAATTGATTAGAATGTTGTATTAGACATTTATGAAGTGAGGAATGTTAATTAATTAAACCATTTTAAAAATATTGGAAAGTGTAACGACTACAAAGCTTCCTCTATGAGGAAGCAATAAAAAAGACTTTCACCATTTGTTTATTTATCAATATTTTTTTGTAATTGAGAAATCATGGCGACCGTTTTTCAACATGGCGTCTTCCGGTCGCCCATATTTCAACCGGATCTTGATGAAAATTAACAATTTTTTTTTTTTTTTTTTGGTAGTCAACATGTGCTACAGTATATAAAATATTGCAAATTTCAAAGAAAAATTAATACGAAAAAAATTATTGAAAAAAGGTCACTTAAACCTTCCTACCCCCTTAAGATGTTTTTACGTATTTTAAAGGATTCAAAAATTTTTAATAGAGTTATAAAGAATTTTAAGAAACTTGAAAGAGTTTTAAGAAATTTTAAGCGATTATAAATATTCTTGTGAAACATTAAGAATTTTAAATGGCTTGTAAGAATTTTAAGAAATGTTTACGTATTTTAAGAGATTTTAAAGTTTTTCATTGAATTGTAAAGAATTTTAAGAAACTTGTAAAAATGTAAATAAATTTTGATGTCTTTAAAATTATTTTAAGAAATTTAAATATACTACGTGGAACTAAAAAAAATTTCAAAATTTTTTTTATGATTTTTAACGGATTTTGTGAGGTTTTTGTTTCCAAGAATTTTTATTTAGAGATTTTAATGTATTTTAGGGAATTTCAAAGTTCCTTATTGAATTTTAAAGGATTTCACGAGATTTTTATGATTCGTAAAAGATTTTGTGTAAAGTATTCCATGGAATTTTAATAAATTTTGAAAAATTTATGACATTTTATAGGATTTTAAATATTATAGTGAAATTTTAAGGAATTTAAAGATGTTTTTAGGAATTTCAAAAGATTTCAGCGATTAAGGGATTTCAATAAGTTTCCAATAATTTTAAGAGATTTTGACGCATTTTAAGAGATATTAAAGTTCCTCGTAGAATTTTGAATTATTTCAAAAGATTTTTAAAAGAATTTGTAGAATTTTGAAGGATTGTAGGAAATTTGAAGAGATTTTTAGGAATTTTAAAAGATTTTGAAGTTTTTTGAGGAATTCAAAGGATGTGAAATGATTTTGAGGAATTTTAAAACAATTATTGAAAATTTAAGGGTTGTTATGAAATATTAACTTTGAAGTGATTTTGTCGAATTTGAAGATGTTTCTATGAATTTCAAGAAATTTCAATGAATTTTAAGAGATTTAAAAAGTTGGCGTAAATTTGAGAGATTTTTACGAAGTTTAAGTGTTGTGAAGTTATTTTAAATTTTAAAAGATTTAAAGTGATATTGTAGGAAATTTTTGAAAAATTTCAATACATGGAGAGACTTTAAATATCAATTTTTGCTTTTCTTGCATATGTATAGTTCATATAGTAAGTTAGAATTTAGATATTTTTAGGAAAAAATCTTAAATATTGTACACTATTTCATATTGGGAATAAGAATATTTCTAAATCATTATAGTAAAACTGGTCACGTGGTCTTGTAAATCATACTGAAAAAAGAAGATGGAGACTCTACAAGATTTTCCCCTTTCAGTGAAATTCATTTGGACTTAGACACGAAAACGCTTTTTCTCCTTCTCTTAAGACCTACCTAATATAATTTTAACCTACACTACCGTCGGAAATTGTACGGACGACTGTCGTGAGCGCTAAGAAAAATCACTGCTGACTTTGAACCACGATATCTCGGTGAAAAAAAGAGATAGGATATTTTTAAAAAAACATTTGGAAAGCTTATGAAATTCCACATCCAGTGGTACCCAACAAATATTTTGTTGACCTTCTGAAAATAATACAGCACGTGAGGAGTTTAAAAACAAAATTCAAAATTTTCTCAAATTTTCTACTTCAACTTTTATCATGACCTAGGAAAGTTTTTTCAAAAATCTTAAAATTATATGGCATAGAGTCTAAAATCTTATCTTCAATTTAAGCCAAGAAAACTTAAAAAATCTTCATGGGTACCCGAGATATTATTAAAAATCGTATCTGAGTTGAGTTTTAGTCGACGATCACGGTTCTCGGCCGGTCTGCTGTTCGCCTCCTTCGTTGAGACAGGATCGAATAGGTCACGCACAGAAGTGGCGTTTAAGTGAAGCCCTCTTATGCTTATATATCATTATTCTATTCGTTAATATGGGGTTAATATTGTAAATAATTGTAAATAATAACAAATAACAATAAATGTTATTAAAAATTTGCAATAATTTGAAATCAAAATTACTAATGAACAGAATCAAAAGAATAAGAGGACTCCATTTAAGCGCTACTTCTGTGCTTGGCCTATTCGGTCCTGCCTCAACGAAGGAGGGGAGCAGCAGACCGGCCGAGAGCCGTGATCGTCGACTAAAACTCAACTCACAATCAGATACAATTGAACATTTTTAATCATATCTCGGGTACCCATGAAGATTTTTTAAGTTTTCTTGGCTTAAATTAAAGATAAGATTTCAGATTCTATGTCGTGTAATTTTAAGATTTCTGAAAAAATTTTCCCAGGTTATGCTAAAAGTTGAAATTAAGGTAAAAAATTTGAGAAAATTTTGAATTTTGTTTTTAAACTCCTGACGTGCTGTATTATTTTCAGAAGATCAAAAAAATATTTGTTGGGAATCACTGGACGTGGAATTTCATAAGCTTTCCAACTGTTTTTTTAAAAATGTTCGAAGTCAGCAGTGATTTTTCTTAGCACTTTACATGACAAGCATAGGCAAAATTAGTTAGAAATTAATTTAATTAATATTATTCGTAATGACAATCGGTTTTATGTATCACATAATTGAAGCTTCATATCTTTTTAAATATTAGAGTAATTTTAAGTAAAAAAAAAATCATAAAAATCTTTTTTTCTAGCTGGGGGAAATATGAAAGGTTTCATTTCAACCGTAAGATGGAGGAAATGAATTAAAATTTTTTTCAACTCAAGAAATAAAATTAAACTTATAATTATACTAATTTTTATTGTTTATTGTAATTCTTGTTCCGAAAAATTAGAATGATCGATAAAAATATACGGAAAACTCATATTGAATTAAGAAAGATTATAGTAGTACCTGAATTACCTCTAAATTCATACATGTTTTAAGAATCTTTGATATGCCAAAGAACATTATTCGATATTTAGAGTCTTTCCATGTAGTAGTTTTACTGAAAATTTGTTCTCATTTTTAATACTTTTCTGTCAGGTAAATTGGTCTGAAAGTCAGGGAAAAGTCAGGGAAATGAAAAAATTGAATCTTGTGGCCACCCTGTATATAAAATGACGTACACTCGTCTCTCCCAATATTAACCGCATACCTCTCTTAATATTACCCAGTATCTCTTTCAATAAGCACTTGATAGCAATGCGCATACGTTTTGCGCATATTTTTGAAAAATATTATTTTATACGCAATACGCATGCGCAATTGATACGACTGTTGAGAAGAGGAATTTGGTTAATATTGGGAGGTTCTCTGTTTTAGATTTCGTTAATATGTATTGGGAGAGTCGAGTGTATTTTTTTTAAACTCTTTAATAATCCAAGGTTAGAATCAATTTATGATTTTTAAATGCATTTTAAATTTTGTAATAGTGCGTTCTCTAAAAGAGAAAAAACAAGTTACTACAGATTTCAATAGAGTCCTGAAGAGATACTAGACTTGTCCAACACATCAGAGAGATACTTTACATTGTAGGCACTCGCTAGAGAGATTATACGTCAAAATAGCTCGGGGCATCGATGTTATCTCTTTACATTCTGAAATTTTAAGTTAACATAGACTGTTTTGGGTTTTGGTGTTTTTGATCCCTAATTCACACGTTACATTTCTTAAAATAGCTAAAAATTTATTCTAAAGACAATATACAGAACAAGTAACTTTATTTTGTGGTAGTCAAAACAATTTCTCTATATTCTTTATGTGATAATGTTTTCATATATATTTATAACATGAATGAAACGCTAAACTGAACCCCCTTCCACCCCTTGTAAGTGTCACGTAATATTTTGGTACTCCCTTTTCAAATAAAAATGCATTTAACTATTTAAAATTTTTATTGTTAAATGTATTTAACCCTCCGTCCTTACACCTATTTTTTCTATCGAGATCCCTACACTGGGTCAATTTGACCCTGGCACTTTTTGATCGCGTACCATTTCATAGCTATTCATCTGATTGACTTGAAACAAATTTTGAGATGTAATATAACTAATGCAGAATCTGTTGGTGTGATCAAAAAATAATTTTGAATTTAATTACTAATAAAAAAAAATTATCGAAAAAAAAATTATTTTTTTTTAAAGGTATAGTCAGAACATCCAACTATAGTTAGAATAGGTCGAACGCGCCAAATTATGAATTTCCATAAAGGTATACACAACCAAAATTTTTGTATGGGTCAAATTGACCCAGGGTAAGGACCGAGGGTTAAAAATTGAGTGTCTTATTTTAAAATTCATAAAACTTATAAACTTAAATTCTTACATTTTAAATCGGAAGCTTTAAAAAGTGAAAGTAAAGATAATATTTAAAATAAGATCGTGCTAGTCGTCCAGGATTTTAGGGCGAATCGCGAAATCTTTCAAATTTGATTGGCTAAATTGGATAGGAGAGGGAGAATTTTTCCGTCCCTCTACTATAATACCATATTCATCGGAAAATCTGAAAGAATAGGCACTCTGCCGTTAAAATAAAATACGTTTTAATTCAAAGCAATCTCAATAATTGACTTAAAATGTTGCAAAACATTTATATTCTATAGGTATTTAATTTAAATATCACTTTTAAATATTCCCATATTTAATTACAACTGATGTTCAATTTTTAAAAGTTAAATTTTCATTAGAGAGCTTAGGAAATTCTATTAAAAATAAATAAATAAATAAAAGCTAGGTTAAAGTTTTTTTTTTTTTGGAGAATTTAATGGGTCACGGATGATGCTCTCCTTAAGCAATAAATAATAATGTAGGTACATATTTGCTTCAGAAACATAAATGTTGAAATTTAGATTGCTATTAGAATAAACGTGTGAACATAACCGTCATTAAATTACATTAGTTGAGGTAACATTTGAACAACGCGCGACACGATATTTCTTTGAAAGAATCGAATGTCAGCTGTTCTGCCTTTCTCTCGAACTTTGGAGTGTCACGCCTTCTTTAAGATGCGACTGGTTTCGACTGCAGCACATTTCACGTTACGCAATTACCTGCCCTTTCAACATTTTTGCCAATTGGATGTTCCAGTTCGAGAGAATTATGACTTTAGATATTCGATTGGTATCCATAACGCCTGGGTGAAATCAGTCATAGATTTGATGAAGGCTCGACTCTTTCAAACCAAATTTCTATTTATTTCATTTTATTAAACACGAGTCAGTAATTATGCGTTTCATAAATCACGAACATATACTTTTAAGCTCTACATACCCTATCTTCAAAAAGTGGTGTAACGAAATGTCTCGAAAATAAATCACAACATAAATGCATTTATGCATCTATAGGGATCGGATCTCTTTTATTAACTCGCGAGATAAAACAAGAAAATCCGACGCGTTATATAGCGTGATATAACTCAGAGTCCCTATGCTGATTAGATTTTGAATGTCTTGAAAATTAAAAATTCCTACATACTTCTTGAAATTCCTTAAAATTTTAAATCCTTTAAAATCATTAGCAGGGCTGCCACACAGTCACTTTTAGTCACTTTTTTTTGCAAGTCACTATAAGTCACTTTTTTAAAGAAAAAGTCAGTATAAGTCACTTTTTAAAAGAAAAAAAATGATATTTTTGATTTTATCTCAAAAAAGAAAAGAAAATCTAAATAATAGTTCGTGATTTTAAGGTTTTCTAGTTCCTACCGTAAAGCATTGTGGAAATGTGGAATATAAATGCTGCAGTTTTGTGATAATTTTGTTTAGTTTTTATAATCTACTTGTAATACAACGAATTACAATTTGTGTGACTTGCAAAATTTATTCTAGAAATTGTGACCTTGGTATTCATTACCAAATTCAGCACTAGAATTACTAATACTAAGTGTTACTATGGACAATAACAGACCTCTTTTTGTGTGAAAATTAGTCACTTTTAGTCACTTTTTAGATAAAATTGATCACTTTTGTCACTTTTTACATTCTCATCAGAGAATGTATTAGTTTTGTGTAAAATTTGACCCCCCCATTTTTTGTCAAATGTCGACGTTTTGTGACCCTCTGAACCCGAAAAACATGTTTTTACCAATGTGTCTGTATGTCTGTCTGTCTGTCTGTCTGTCTGTCTGTCAGTCTGTAGATTTTTTTTTGTGAGCACGATAACTTTAGAAAGAATTGACCGATTTGATTGGCCTTTGGTATACTCTTTTAGTATCTTAAAATGAAGGTCAAGTTCGTTAGCCAGCCATTTTGGATAAAAATTAAAAAATTTAGATCATTTTTAAAATTAAAAAAAAAATTTTTTTTAATTTACAAATTCTGTTTAAGGATATTCGTAGTACTTAAATAGTCGAACAATTTATCATTATGACTTTTTCCGATAAAACAAAAATTTTCAGACTTATAACATTTCGAAAATTCAAAAAAAGTAAAGAAAATTAAAATTTTAAGCTAAATAACACACGCTATGAAAAAAAGTTAAGAGATGAAAAATGTTCCTTTTTGAACGCCCTACAAGACTGGTATAACCACTTTTTGAATTTTCTTTAAAAATTTCAAATTTCAAATTTTAAGCCAAATAACGTGAGATACACGTTATTTGGTAAAAAATTCGAATTTTATATTTTTAAAGAAGGTTTAAATACCGAACGCGAAGCGCATGTGCACTGATGAGAATGTGTTCCTTAAGGTCGATAGAACCTTAAGTAAATTAATTTTCTTCTTCATTTGAAAATAAAGTAATTTAAATAAAAGTATTTAGCAGCGATGAAGGTTGGTAAGCGAATGCAAGTAGGGCTGGGGAAAGAATCGATAAGTATCGATACGGATCGATACATTTAATGCTTGTCGATTTTCGATACTTTTTTATGTTATCGATAAAAAATCGATAAAAAATAAAATTCTTTTGTTCGTCTCTCGTCATTCATTTTTTGCCGTTCTGTGTTAAAAACGTTTCCAAGCATCTAATGTGATTCAATGTGATTCAAAATCAATAATTATTTTAAGTTCTATACTGTGATAAAAGTAATTTGAAGTTCTATTAATAAAAAATAATTTCTATATTTTCTTGACTATAATTATTTCAATTTTCTTGGTATTTTACTATTTTGCATCCTCAAGTGAAATTTATTCATTTCAAACGCTTTTCCGCAAGAGGGGGGAATTATCGATTTTTTATCGATACGTATCGATAATTTTCCAAAATTCTCGATAACGTATCGATACATTTTCTTATCGATTTTACCCAGCCCTAAATGCAAGCGCGCGAAGTGTGATGAGAATGTGCTCACAATGGCACCCCTAGTTTGAAGTACATTAGTCTGTGGCAGCCCTGATCATTAGAAATCTCAGCAAATTTCATGAAATCCTTAACAATTCTACAAAATATTTTTAAAATCTCTTGAAATCTTTTAAAATTTATATTAGAAATCTCATAAAATTCTATCAAATCCATAAAAATTCCACAATTCCTTTGAAATCCTTTGAAATTTTCCTAAATCTTTTAAGAATCCCAGAATATTCTTGAAATTTTACGGTAAGGCCTAGAATTCTTAAAATTCTCTTAAAATTAACCCTCAAAGCCCACACCCCGTGAAGAAATTCAGATTTGTATTTGATAGAGTCCGGGCCAGTTTCCCTATATTTAGTCAGGCTCTGGTCAGGAAAATAGTCAGGGCCTAATGGAAATTATAACGCTTAAAAACTAAGGTCCCTGTCAAGAGAATCGGATCGGGTTCTCGCGAGAGAATCTAGGTTTAACCTATTTTGGTTATAGTTTAGGTAACCTATATGGCCTGTTTTAATTAAATTAATCAGTCTCAGTAATTGTGACACTTTTTTTATTACTTTTTACATAAGTTTTAATTAATTATATTCTATCCTTACTTGTTCCTGCGCACGTTTTCTTACGATCCATTTCGCACTGAGGTTATTTATTTACTTTATAAAATAGCTGACAGCGCGCTGTCAACTATTTTGCAATTATGGGTAATTTCAGATTTTACAAGCAAAAGAGGGAATCTAGCTAGTACCCAATCACTTCCTCTATAAGTTTTTTTGACTAGGATGTCTAGTTGGATTCTAGTTAGCATCCAACTTTAAATAAAGACAAGTGAGGAAATTTCCACACGGACTGGGTATACGGTATACCCAGCGATTTGATTTGAATGCGCGCCATTTCTGTATGCATGATCTTAGGACCATGGGACTGGAAATTGTTGCTGTTAAATAAAATAAAAAATAAATATTTTTCTCGTCTTCCAGACTAAATTTCTTGTCGATTGAAAAAAAAAATTCACTCAAATTGATTAATTTAAGCAGGAAATAGAAGCTTCCAAAGCGTCGCCGGGTGAAAAATACCCATGTGTGGGTTTTACGTAACTTTCTGAAAGTGTGGGCTTTGAGGGTTAATGGAAATCTCTTTAAAAAACCTTAAAATTAAACTTTTTTTTTTAATTTCTTGAAATCCTATTTAAAAATTGAAAAACATAGTTTTAAAATAAATTGTAATATTGCAAAGGTGCAAATATCGCATGTTACAACCTACTATGCATTGTATGATGATTCTATTGTCCGAGAAAATTTTAAAACCAAAAACGAAAAATCAATTTTAAATTTGTTCATTAGGGTAGGTCGAAAAAAAAAGAAATCGGACATTCCAGCCATGCGGAAAAGTAGCACATTAGGACCCTAAAAAAGTATTAAAAATTTGAATTCGATATACATATACATATACGCCTTGGTTACGCGCGCTCGAGAAATATGTTTAAAAATTTCTTATGTATTTGCAGGGTTTTGTAATTTTTCTTGGTTTCAATTTTGTTTATGTTCAGGAATGTGAGAAAAGTCTTCTCAATTTTTGGCACATTTTAAAATGTGATTCCCTACGAGATAATGATAACTTAATTTTTCCCTAAAATAAGTATAAAATTCTAAGGCCTATTTTTATAACAGGAGAATTATTTGAGGTATTTAAGAGTATTTGATATATAAAACTGCATTAGAAAAAAAATTTACAATTCAAAGGAATCAAAATTGGATTCAATATTTTAAAATTTTGACTTGTCGATTTTCTTTTAGTGCATTTTTATATCTAGAATATTTTTAAATACCTTAAATAATTCTCCTATTATATACATATGTAACCAATATTTATTAATTATCGGCTACAATGCGTATGCTCGACAGCTATTTATTACGAAATTAAGAAAAAGACATATTTTTAAATTTAATATGTAAAATTAAGTGAGTTGAAAATATGTTAAATAAATTGATTCGAAATAAAATATTGATAGGCAGCCAGGATGAGATTGAGAAAAGACGAATAATATTCACATATCCAATATAATCAATATTAGAAAATATAAACAAGTATATAAATCAGTAAATCACTCATTCAGCAGTCAAAATTTTCAAATAGATACACAAGATCATGAAGAATAAAAACAAAGAGTACGATAGCGAGTTCAAATCAACGTTATAAATTCAAATATAAGATTCGACATAATCAGATTATCAATTTACATTTCAATATAAAATAACACATAAGAAGCATAAAAATTGACATTAGAATTCACACACATTTCATAATAACACATTTCATAATAATCCTCACAAAATAAATCTATAAAAATGTTTAAAAGAGAGATTCGCGAAAGCGAAGAGCCGCTGTGATCCGTTTATCGAAATAACATAGATCAAGATCACTTTTGTAAGATCCGGACACTCTCCTTACCTCGCATCTCCTCAATCCAATCAATTTATACATCAATACAAGTAAATAGCCAAGAAGATTCATTATAAGGTATTATAAACCATTATAGGACATTATAAACCATTATGGGACATCATAAACCGCCACGCTGCAACATACAAGAGCACACATATTCTTATTAGCACTATCACCCTTATATTTAACAAATGAAGACAAATTATCACTTCGCGAATATCACAAATCTATACCTTTGAGCTCTTTCATTTTGGCTTCAAGCGTAGCGAATATCATGGAAAATGTGTCCATGTGAAAATCTAAAATGATTCTGCTTCTTTCTGGCAGCTCGCACGCTTATCCCCACCGAGCTCGATTTGTCCCCACGAATATGGACATTTAATTAAT
Organism: Synergus itoensis; assembly: GCA_904066005.1. Taxonomy (NCBI): domain Eukaryota; kingdom Metazoa; phylum Arthropoda; class Insecta; order Hymenoptera; family Cynipidae; genus Synergus; species Synergus itoensis. The sequence continues at coordinate 88,773 of CAJFCP010000296.1, forward strand.
TACAGATGATAGGCCAATAAGAACAGTCACATTTTCTCGAACTTAAATTATCGCGCGGAATACAAATACATGTCACACGTAGGCGTTATAATTTTTTTTATTTATTTTAGGGGTAAATTAAACTGTCAGTATCTCGTAAGGAATCACATTTTAAAATCTACCAAAAATTGAGAAGACTTTTCTCACCTTTCTGAACGTAAAAAATTTGAAATCAAGAAAAATTGCAAAACCCTGTAAATAAGAAATTTTTAAACATATTTTTAGAGCGCACGTAACCAAGGTATAAACAGATGTTTATACCTAATACTAGAGCAAAAACTAAGTCAAAAACTCTCATAACAAAATCTTATAAAATGCGTTGTTTTCAAATTACAGAGCAACAAAGTTGACCAATCAGAAGCACGATTTAGACCATCTAGTATCCGTGACCCACTGCGAAAATGTGTGAGAACTAGTATTGTGCTTCTGATTGGTCAACTTTGTTGCTCTGTAGTTTGAAAACAATGCATTTTACAACATTTTTTAATGGGAGTTTTCGACTTAGTTTTTGCTCTAGTATTTGTAGTTTCACGTTGGCAGGGAACTCGCGAAACACCCTGTATATGTATATCGAATTCAAATTTTTTATACTTTTTTAGGTTCCTAATGCGATACTTTTCCGCATGGCTGGAATGACTGATTCCTATTTTTTTTTTGACCCACCCTACTCTTCATATCTCTTAAAATATCTTGAAACCCTTTAAAGTATTTTCAAAATCTTTTTAAATCCCTTAAAATTCTTTAAAATCTTTAAAAATTACTTCAGATTTTTTTAATGTGATCTACCTCCTTACACTTACACTCTGTGCGTACTTTAAAAATTTTTAATTGACTTTAAGCACTTTTGTATACGAGCTTTGTTGAGCCGCCTGCAAATTAAAGGTCCATGGACTCAAATATAATAGCTCGTAAATCATTTCTTTTTTACCAACTCATACAGGGCGGGCAGAAAAGACTGGTTTGCGTGGTAGAGCGTAGAATTTTTAACTTTACCTTATAGTACATGTACTATAAGTACATATTAAGAATTACCAATAAAGTTTATAGATCGCTTATTAACGTATCAAAATTCTAGCGAAGATTTGAGTTGTAAAAGAATTAATCTCCACTTTCATTTATTTTTACTTTCTCCCCTGCTGGAAGTAAAGAGATAGAAAGAGATAGAAATTTTGGGATAGAACTTTTCTATCTCTTTCAAGTAGCTGATTTGCATCCCTAAAATGCTATCTCTTTCTATCCACCATTGTATCCTCGTGTCCAGTGATATATCTATCTCTTTCTATCTCTACGGTTATCTCTTCTTTATTAACTTATTCATTTTAATATAGTATTTTAAACACGCATAATAATTTCGTAAATACAATATCTTGTACATAAATATTATTCTAATCTTACCAATAACGCATAAAAAAAAAGTCTGCAGCTATAGAGACGCGAATCCGCGCGCATCGAGTCCGCAAGTCCAATGCTTAATCCACTGAGCTAACAAAGGATTTAGGAGTTATGTTGTAAAAACCAATATCACTCATCCAATCTAGCTCTATCCCAATCTATCTCTTATTTTTATTAAACTCTATCTTTTTCAATCTTTTTGTCAGTCGTCATAATCACTTTCTTTTAATCTCCTCATTTCTAACCCAGCCTCTAAATCTATCGCTCGTCTATTCGTCTATAATCCGCTCTTCTCTATCTCGTAGATATATGTTATTTATTTATTTAGGAGTAAATTGCACGCAGAAAAAAAATCTGTTGAATCTACAGAAAAATATGTAAATTCTACAGATAAAATTTGTAAATTTTACATTTACAGATTTTTTGTACTTTCAAACATAAAAATAAATGCCTTAGAAACAATTATTAATTAGGAACATGGTTTATTCGTATGGATATACTTATAGCCAATCGATATTTTTAAATTTTAACTCATATATAACAAATAAAATTTTGCACGCAACGCTGGGGGGGAATCGAACGCACGACCTATGAGACGATAGTCCACGACCTTAACCATTATTATCCTAACTCATGAGATGATGTCTCCCACATTTTTCCACAATGCACTCAGTCATACACTCAGAAAAAAGTTTGTTTGAATCAAACAAACATATCACTGATATAGGGTCAATCAAAAAATATCTTTGAATTAAACAAAATTTGTTTGAATTAACAAAAATTTGTTTGATTCAAAGAAACTTTTTTTTAATATGATTAAATCAATTTTTTTGAGTTAAAGACAATTTATTTGAATCAAACAAATTTTGTTTAATTCAAAGATATTTTTTGATTGACCCTATATCAATGATACGTTTGTTTGATTCAAACAAAGTTTTTTCTGAGTGTACACAAATATTAAATTCAACAGATTAAATCTGTAAAATTTACAGATTTCTTTTGTTAAATTTACAAATTTTTTTAGAGTCCGTGAGTAGGTGAAATTAAACAATGACACGTAATTACTAGTTGTCCCATCAATTACAGTAAGTCTGAGGGGGAAGGTAGCTTGGACCGATGGGCCAAGGCCAAGGGTACTTAGCCGATGACGAACGTGCGTTTTCTCGAAAACTTTCGGATATCGTTTTATTAGAGACTAGTAAACCAACACGCGCGCTGAGCGCGCGATTATTTTTTATTCCTTATTCTTACAACTTCAAGTCATTCAAAGGCCAATCAGATTAGCAACAACATTGTATGACAGATTTTCGAAACATTTTGTGACACCATTTTTTAAAAGAGGAATTTTAAAAGATTTCTAAAAATTTTAAGGGATTTAGAAGGTTTTGTGTGTTTTAAGGGCATGTGATACTTTTTGATCGAATTTAGCAAGATGAAACTTTTTTTTAAATTTGCAAGATAAAAAGAGTCAATAACGGTCCGTTTTAATGTTTTATTCTGTTTTCCAAAGTTTCAGGGCAAAATATTCATTTTTGTGGCTGAAAAG
>CAJFCP010000296.1:101749-118526 GCA_904066005.1 Synergus itoensis
GTTTTCAAGGCCCCCTGGGGGTGTGTTAGGGGTGCAAAACCCATATGTGTGATACATGAAATTCTTTGGTGGATAGTTCTCTATAAGTTTCTATAATCTCCCGTCACTTATTCCTAAACCCTGAAAAATTATTCCAAAAACTCCAAAAAGTGATTTACCCCATGCAATTTACATGGGAAACTTCAAGTCAAAACCGGCACGTGTTTTAATCAAAAAAAAAAAAAAAAAAAAAAAAAATTAGGGACTTTCTTTTTTCGGATTTAGAAACGAATTGGGGGGATCGAGACTCTGTAGAAAAAAAAAGCGTTTTTGGACCACCCTACTCTACAGTAGCCAAGTTTTCCACCAATGTAAAGCTGCGATCGCTTGATGACGACGATTGCGGGCCCGCTTGCTCACCCAGGCCAACCGCCGATACTGGGGTTCCTTGTGAGAACCCCTGCAACGTAAGACGTTTCCGTGTGCCTACCATGACGACTTGGACACCTTCACCCAGAGATTTTGCCGCAAAAATAAACAATAAAAAAAGACCGTTGTCCGTCGTCACTCTGGGTGCAGGCACACCACACATATTCGCTGTATCAAATTTACAACGGTGAGCTCCAATTCACTTGAATTAAGAGATCACGTGATTGGATTTCAAAATTTATTTTGCTATGTTTGTAATGTTTGTAACATGAAAGCGCAGAAAAAGGAAAAAAACGCAAGTGATACAAAATGCATGTTCCAAAGACTCCAAAAATTTGATTTGAACATTTTTTCTGGATTTGACCTTGAAATGAACTTGACCCTAGCATACTGGAGGCAAACGAACCTCGGATTCTAACTCAGTGACCTCGAAAACATAATAATTTAGTAGCTTAGTCCCGTGAAGACACATTTTCTTATTTTTGCAATTGTCATATGAACCCTCCATACAATAAAATGAATGACCTTGGGAGTTATGTTATCAAAAAAATTGAATACATATCTAGACGTAAAATTTCTTGTTCTTTCAGAATCTGCAGTCAAAAATTCATTTTTGGCAGAATAAACACATTTTACATTGAAATGACCTTCAATTTGACCTTGTCGGAACAAACGGACATCGGATTTGGATTCAACAACCCCAAAAATATATAGAAATATTAATTTGAATCAATTTGACTATTTTTTCAGGATTTGACCTTGAAATGACCTTCAACCTGATCTGATTGAGACAAACGGACACCGGATTCGGATTCAGCGACCCAAAAAACGTAAAGATATGCTAGTCTGTTTCCGGGAACAGGACCTTTTTTTTGTGTGCCTGTGTAATCAGTATGATATGGATTACGTTGTTTTTTAAAATATGTATATTTATGCATCGAAATCGCTCGTTTAGAGCAAAAAAATGAAATTTGATTTCAAAAATGTGGTATGCGATATTGTTTGTTAAATTTATAAACAATTATTATAAACAAATGCATAAATATATTTTAAAAAACAACGTAATCCATCATACTGATTATTTGTTGCTGGTATTTGTTTATGACAAATAACTTGACATGTCAACTATTTTTTTTCCTCCACTGACCCTTTTGCATCAAACCTGAGGCCTAATGCCACTGATTGTGAGAAAAATTTTCACAGAGAATTAAAAATAAAAATTCAAAAAATCAACATTTTTTTCGCTATTTGCATCTCATTAATTTTTTAAACAAACAAAAATTCAAAAATCGGCTTGAACATATCTCTTAAGAATTGCGGCCTAGAAGTTATTTTGAACATCATTTTTTAATTTCGCCTCACTGTGGGAGGTGCACTTAACGCTGTACGTTGAAGATTTTTAATTTTTTTCACCCTGCTCTACCTCTTCAATTAATTTCAAACCTGGGGCACATTGTTTAGAATAATTTAAAGTATTTTTAGGCAAAAAATGGTGGGTGTGCTACAAAAGCTTCCTATTAAAAAAAAAAAATCAAAAAAATTAAAAAAATTTTTTTTTACTTCTTTTTAAAAAAAAAAAATCCACAATTTTTCTAAAATATCCCCCCATCGAAACCCATAACATATGTTTTCCCATAAAAATTGGTCCAACCGTTCACGAGAAAAAAATATTGTTCGATTTTTCTCCCCACCCCTATAACTCCCCCAAAAAATTTTTTTCAGATCTGATATTTTGGGAAATTTAATATTCCATCAGTACAAACTCACAGTAAAAATCCCGGACAAATTCAGGCGGAGGCAGCACACACATGCTTATACTGCTATGCCCTTTACTCAAAATCTATCAACTTTTATGTAGATTTTCAAGAGCTTTTTTTAAGAAAATTGTATAGTTCTAAATCACGTGACAGTTTGGTACCACCTCGATTGCAAGGTTCTTCGGTCGATTTTTTTCTTCCCTTTGAAACGCCGCGCCGATACTGCCACGGTCTTTGGACCAATAAATCGCGACAACCTTCGCGAATCGCACGTTCGTGATCTGATATCCGGATAAAGACGCTTTTTTCAAGCAACTTATCCCCGTAGAATTTACACCACCTAACAACCAATGGTAGATTCGATCTTACCAGACAACTTGACGCGCAGTTCAGAATTATAAAAAACACTTTGTTAAAAAACTCCCATTTTCCTCGTTAATTTTAATTGGACTTTAATAACACTTATCTTTTTGTTGTGTCAACATCTGCGAAAGTCACCGGGATGAACATGGATTCCAACTTCGGAAAGATATCAACGTAACATACTTGTGGCTACTTTTCATGCTCAAGTTCGAATTAACAGGTGATATGTAATTAGACTTTTCAAATGCTTAGTGCTATAAAGCTATAACGAAAATGCACGTAGAATTAAAAAAAAATATATATTATTGCCGTTTTGAACTTAAATATTTAATTTTCGGGAGGTAGGTGTGTTTATCACTAAAAATAAAATATTTGTTTAAATATTTTTGTAATCTTTATGTTGTGCCCAAAAAGAAGAAGAGCTCAAGAGTGTACAGGAATTTTACCAGATTTTTGTATTGATAATTGAACGTTTTAACATGGCTTGGGTCTGAAACGACCCACGATAAACAAATAAGTTGACAAAAAATGCGATAAAGTGATCGGGTTAATCATCCATACTATAGTAAACGTAGTTAATGTCGAAAACAAACTAATAATTATTTTTTTCTTTATAACATAAAAGGGATATATTACTTATTTAGTTCACAAAATATATGAAAAACATTTTTATAAATATATATTTTAGGAAGATTGGTCGAATTTTTAAAATTCATGTTACGTGACTGTTATTCCTACAAAACTGAAATTTTTTAAAATAAAAATTTGAATTATGTCTTACAGAAAAAAAATTACAATATAAGATTTAAAAAAATGGAAAGGTGGAGGAGGAAATACGCATTCGTTATGATATTTGAAAATAGATATCGTAAGTTATATAAAATAGTTCACACAGCAACTTTGTTGCTATCTTTCAGATGAAAAAAAAATTTGTTAATCGTTCTTACTTTCCATAAGGTATTTTGCCTTTTAGGTACGTTTTTTTCCCCGATTGTAAGAGAAAAATATTTGACGAAGTTGTGAAAAAATGATCAAAATATGTCTTTAGAGTGTGATATTTTTTAAAATAAACTTTATATTTTGATATAAATTTTTTGATAGAAGAAGATAAATATCTAAAACATATTATCAATTATAAATCTATCCGCGTTATCTATATTATCTATCTATAAATGTCTAAATCAATACTTTAAATATCACACTTTAAAGAAATAAGTGTATCATAAAATATAATATTTAAAAACAAAAGAAGGCAGATTTTTTTAGAGAGAAATATTAGATTAAAATCAATTCATATTTTACGCAAAGTAAAGAACGATTCGCATTTATTTTTATTATTTTTAATTTTAATATAAATAACTAATTACACATGTATCGCGTTATAAAAAAAAGTGGTAATTATAATATTCTTCTAAAAATTTACTGCATTCACAGTTGTATGAATGTTTAAGCGAGGTTTCTCCTTCGAAAAAAAAAATTAAGAAATTTACAGTTTTATGATAATTTTATAATTTTATAATTATTTTATTTATAAAATATAAGGAAGTTAGTTAGTTAATTAGTCCAATAAAACTTAGTTTTTTTTTTGGAAAAAAGAAATGAAATATTATAAATTAGAACATTTAAAAAGAAATTAAATTCGCGCGCGGAGCGCGCGTTCGTTCTCGTTCATTACATACTTCGATCTCTCGACTTCTCCAAATCTTCGCTGATCAGGGCGTTTTCTTGATATGTCCAAAATTGGACACGCACTGTTTGTTTCACCATAAGGTTATACCTTCAAGCCTTATTTTTCCGTGTTTCCAATCAAGTGATTTCAATCTCAGTGTGACGTGATTTACACTTATAAGGAAAATCCGAACAAAATTAATTGTACTGATTTCATGGCGTGAGATGCAAATTTTCTAGATCAAGCCTGCAGTACTACGATTATTTATAATTATCAGTCAGGCGCAGATTAATAACTGTGATTGTTGACTTGACTTTTACGAGCAAAGGTGTGGAGGAAATGATGTTAAGAAATATAAATGTTAAACAGAGCGAAGAGTAAATGTCCAATGTAATGAATAGAATTCTTTAAATCTCAATTGTTTCTTCATTCTACAACAATCAAACAAATATTATCGCAACTTGTTATTATTCGAGCCTAGGTAGTCAAAAGAAAGCCTATTATGTTGGTGGGCACCAACATGTCTAGACGAATCTCTACTTTTGTAACAACCTCATTACATTAGAATGCACCCTCTTTGTGATTAACATCATGCTACCTTTTCCTCGACATAACATAACGTGAGAATTTCACGAAAAATACTGTCTCCAGTCTTGTATTTCACCATAAATTATATTAACTACATATCTAACGGCATTCATGTCGTTTATCTTCTCTTGATGACGCACGACGATTTACAGTATCGCAGTATGCAACAGACAGCTTATAGAGATGCACAATTTGCCAGAGCCCTTTGATCGTTATAAAGTTGACTTTATTTTATTTATTTCCCAGAACTCGTAAATTTTCTGCAACTATTTAATCTCCGTTACCTGTATCGGAGTACCGGTTATTCAGTAACTCTGCATCTGCCCGGAAATTATCATGCTAATGATTACGGCAGTATCTTAGATTCCCGTCTTCAAGATGTTGCTATCAATAACGAGATATCTTATGCTTTCGAATAAATTACTTGCAAGATGACTTAGCTAATTAATCAGTATATTTATCAGGCCTTTATTCAGTAATTAATCAGATGATGTCAAGTTTTCAATATTTACTAGGAGACGGAACATTGAATATTATACAATGTGCTTCTTATTGGAAAATTTGAACAGGGATAGAAAAAATGAAGGGTCAAGATTTTCTTACTGCCAGGAATTGAAACGTGCCTTTTAATTTTGAAGTCCGATGCATTAGGAACCACTCATTTTAATCGGTTGCGGTTCTGGTCTCATAGCTATACTCTCAATTTTCTTTTTTAATTTATAACTCCTTGAAAAAGAGGTTAAAATAGAATAATAGAAGAAAGTCCTTAAAGCCTGGTTTAATCTTGGACCGGTCAAAAGATCATAAAACAGGCTTCAGTGACCTGTTTTTTATCTACCATTTCGTATTTAGGTAATTTAACAATCTACTTTCCTCAATATCTCTTTTATATACATTTTATTTGTTTGGGCTTGAAAACAGTTGTGACATTTATCACCTCCATAACAGGCGATCGACAATTGAGAAGATTCTGGAATTTTCTACCTCCTACATCCCGGATCTGCATCGTAATGTAGTAGACGTGTTCCTCCTCTTATGTTCTTTTTTCCTCCACTAGTGTTTCTCATTCTCCAGGTCGTTGTTCGCACCAACAACCACAAAAACATCTAATTACGTCCTGGGTGCCCTGTATGTGCAGCTGGGATCATGAAGGTTTCCAGCTTGCAATTTAATATGCCTGGCTCGTATGAGGAAAGACAGTAAGGAAAGAATATTCGCAAATGACTGTATGCCTTCCCAGCTATATTCATCGTCTGGTAACCACGCATCTCCCTTTTTCTATAACGTGCAAAAGATCATCTCAATCTTGTTGATAATTTTGATTGTAGGTCTTTGTTGGCGTAATTCTGTTCCGCTTGTCCTTCCGATGAAGATAATGTTTCGTCTTGCGTACTTGCTCTGTAGAATCGCAAGTCACCGCCTCTTCAGTTTCGTTCAGCATTCTGTATCCGTGTATACCAGTAAGACATTTTGCCTAAGGCTATTTAAATTTATAATGCGTAAGGATACAGATTACTGCAAAAATTGAACCTTCCTTCTTGGAAGCATCTTATTGTGGATAACCACTGGGCCTCGGGGCATTTAATAATAATTATATTTCTAATGTTCAAATACTTGTACTATAATTTGCAACACTGGAACGTGACGTTCAGATCTCCGAGTCACAGCAAATGATGTGCTGCACCAAGCATTGAAGTCTCTTAATCTCCAAATCGAGCAGTAGAGACTAGTAAGTGAAGTGTAGGGGAGAGGTGGGCGAGGATTCTGGAATTATCAAGCAACCAGTTCGGGTGAGTTCCTGGCTGAAGGCGAACTGCTTGAACAACGAAAAGTACGACAGAAGTGAAAGGAAGAACTTGGCCGAGAGAAGCACCCCGACCTAGCCTAACTTCTGGCTTGGAACATAGGTAACAGGTTCCCGAGGGTTTTATTAAAGCTTCCAAGAAGATGTGATACAGGATTTGTTCTCCACTTTGATGAAACAATCGCTTAAACACCATATGGTATTGGTTAAAGTCCTACCAGTTTCCAGAGAAAACAGAAATAAGCATTTTATGAGCGGTTGTTGCAATTGAATACTTGCTAGTCATTCCAGTATCAATTTAATACTCTGAACATAAAATTTCTTTGGTCTCATCTCTCTCATTCTCTCAAATGGCACTCTTACAAATTGTTTCTTTAGTGACAAAATTACCCGTGATTTTTTCAAAATTTAAAAAAATAAAGATATTTAAATGTCCCGTAAGACGACTTTTTGAATAAAATGCTTATTTTAGCAAAGTAAGTGTTACTATACTGAATTCGTTTATCTCCGTCTGCACGAAACGGAGATAAATAACCTAGCCCTTATAATAATTACCAAAAAAGTTAAACAAAAATTTTTTCTTGTGATATAATCAAGCGAGACAAACGATATTCGAGCGATAAAATGAGGAATCTTAATTCACGATAATTTTCAAGATTCCTGACTTTTTCTTGATTTGAGATTTCGCACATTTGAACCTAAATATTGAGATTTAAGAAAATTTGATAAAGAATACAAAATTATTGTCTTGAAGTGCATCACTTTTGGTAGACATTTCCTATAACTCTCTTGTTTCACATTTTCACATTCCACAAAATTGTAGAGAAGAGAAAGGGATTGCAAAAAGACTACTAAAATTTATTAGATAAATCTTTACATGGGAAATATTGATGTTTCGGCTGTAAACTTGTGCTCGTGGGCGAAGTCGATTACTTATGTTGAGTTTTCATAGAGTAGAGGCTTGTGCTGCGATCGCATGCAACTTATCTGTTCGCGAAAGCGAAAGTGGTCGCTTTTATGATCCGTGTATATATTTACATTATATTGCAGTATGTGTTATACTCACATATAGCTGCAGACACGGACCGTGACTCAGAGTCTTCAGAACGTACGACTAGCTGCTGTCAGATAACGATTGTTAACTCCGCATGAGGAATGTTCTTTCAAAATTAAAAGAAGCATGCATTCACCTCCGAGTATTCAAGAATCACTAAACTCAGAATAAAATACATTTATGACCAATCAACTTTGGCGAAAAGTTTAAATGAATTTTTCATGTGATATCTTACATAGAATGCATTATATACACATTCCAACTCTTTTTTAACGCTCTTATTAAACACTTTCAATATTTAATAAGAAATTGTTACAATTCCATCAAATTGTAATTTCAGCCAAATCCATCCTTTAAGACTACCAAGATCTTTGAATATAATCATAGTTATCAACAGTCATAGTTATCAAACTTGTGAATCAAGTTTTAACCTTTTTTCTGTAACCGGTTCAACATAAAACGAGAGATTTCAAATGAAAAACACTCTTAAAGTTTGTTATTGAAAAATGATGATATTTTAAATTATCTGATTTTTCCGTTAAGAATCAAATTATAAATAGCAGTCAGACTGAAAAATGGAGAAAGATGTCACTATTTGTAAACAAGTCATTTATCCTATAAATTTCATCTACGAATCTACAATCCTGCTTCTCTGCAGGAATTTACGTATAAGTAAACGTTAAATGACCTTAGTCAATGCATTCACGATACTTTTTCGCTGATGTATTTTTTCGAGGATTGCAAAAAACTATAAAATATTAATAAGTCTGAAAAAAGTCTTGAGAAATATTTCTGTAGCATTGAGTAGGAGTTATGAGGCCAAAATAATTTAAAAGAATTTTAATTAATTTGTTCAATTGAGGAAAATACACCTTTAAGATACGTATATGCAAAAACGTCGGAACGTTAAAAATAGTGAAAAAAAATTTCGCAAATTGTAAATTGAAGCATTGGTGAAAAAGTGATAGTATTTCAAGTTTCTAAGACTTGCATAAAATTTTGAAAAGAATTCTTAATCGCACCTTCGTATTATGAATAGATGGAGACCTTGTGTCTTTACAATCTAAATCATCGGCATACCATGTTTTATGGGAAATTGCGCCAACATCGCTACAATATGATTCTTACGCAAATGCATCATGACAGACGTTCACGTGAATTGCCAAGTGTTACTTCTCCAAAGCTTTATGTCTTGAAAAAAAAACTCACAAAAGAACAAACAAAAAATGTCACGTTTCTTGCTCACGAGACTCATTAATGACTTGCTAATAAACCGGACAAGCAAAAGAGTAAAATTTTAATCGCTCGTCAATTATATTATCAGACATGATTACTGATTCTGCTTCCTTTTTTATTGCTTATCGAGCTGGCCTTTGTTCTAGTTTAATTTTGATATGAGTTAACAAAGAGAGTGTAAGTGAACGAAAAAAAAATCATTATTTATTCAAGTAATATTGGTTTCTAGGGATCTTATTTTTAGATGCTGCGTTTTTGCATTTTTACATTCTCATCAGAGAAGGTATTAGATTTGTGTAAAATTTGACCCCCCCCAGTTTTTGTCAAATGTCCACGTTTTGGGACCCCCTGAACCCGAAAAACATGTTTTTACGAATGTGTCTGTCTGTCTGTTTGTCTGTCTGTCTGTCTGTGAGTCTGTAGATTTTTAATTTGTGAGCACGATAACTTTCGAAAGAATTGACCGATTGGATTGGCCTTTGGTATACTCTTTTAGTATCCTAAAATGAAGGTCAAGTTCGTTGGCCAGCCATTTTGGATAAAAATTCAAAAAGTTGGAGCATTTTGAAAATTTATGAAATCACTTTTTTTTTAATTTAAAAATTTTATGCACGGATGTTCGTAGTACTCAAAAAGTCGAACAATTCTTCCTAATGACTTTTTTGGATAAAAAAAAAATTGAAAGACTTATAACATTTTGAAAATCCAAAAAAATGAAAGAAAACTTAAATTAGAAGCCAAAAAACGCACGATATGAAGAAAAGTCTAAAGATGAAAAATGTTTCTTTTTGAACGCCCTATAGGATAGGCATAACAACTTTTTGAATTTCCTTAAAAAATCGAAAATTCAAATTTTGAGCCAAATGACGCGAGATGCAGAGAAAATGATAAGAAACATAATTATTGGTCTTAGAAATATCTACAAGTTATCTTTTGGCCACTTTTCAATAGGATGAGTATTTTTCGTTTTAATCATGAAAAATATTGTTAAACAGAGCCGAGCGCGACGTTTAAATCAAATATCGAGCGCGAAGCGCGAGTGCCCTGATGAGAATGTGCTCCTTAAGGTCGATAGAACCTTAAGTAAATTAGTTTTCTTTTACATTCAAAACTTTAATTTAATTTCATTTAAATTTAATTTAATTAAATTTAAATTTAAAGTAATTTAAAAAAAACATGTAGGTACGAGCGTCCTGTAAGGTGCAAGCCTTCTGTAAGGCACAAGCGCGCAACACGGAGCGCGAAGGGCGACGATCGAACTATATTCGACACCCCGCGCGCCGTAGGCGCGCTCATTTTTGCGAGCGAAGCGAGCCGCGCGCGATGAGAATGTACCCGCGAAGCGGGCAGATTTTTTAAAAATTAAATCATTAAAAACAAGTCTTCGAATTTCTATAGTATAATATCGAATTGATAGGGGTGTTTTTTAATTTCTGGAGGAGGTTTTTCAAATTTTCTTAACTTTTTATTTTTATTACCTTTTCTGGCCACTCTCTATGAAATTTAGCCACAACTAGAAATTTTGTAATCAAACTGGTGAGAAAATGCGAATTTTTTACGATTAGGGGTGGTTTAATCATCGTCGGATGTTTTATTTACAAAAGCTGTCGGTAGCTCAGATGGTAAGACGCGAGGCATCCGATTTCGGACTTCGAGTTTGATTTTTACCAATGGAAAATTTTTTCTATGTATTTATTTCGGGTAACCGAAGCTTTGGTGACTCAGAACCCACCGTAAATTGTAAGTCCCTAGATAAGATGAACCAATAGTGAACCAATAAGGTGAACCAATGATAATGGTCCATGATAACGTCGAGGGTCACATGGCTTGGGAATACCGGCTGATTTTGTAAAATATACCAGGGCAGTTCTCTGGACATGGATGCCTAATCTGACGATTTCACGCCGATCGCAACACCCACCCTACCCCACTCAATACCTACAAGTACTGAGGACTATTTCCGGCATAGGGGCAAGCCGACTCGCAAAGAAGCACGACCTCTGCCACTTTGGCGGGGGGTGAACCTGCTCACTTATTGACCCCTCCATTTTCCTTTTAAATTTTGAAGGTCAGGGGTAATGAAAAAATTTGTTTGGATATTAAACATTACTCTTGAACAAAGTGTAGTCGTATTGTATGGTACTTCGAGAAAGAAATTGTAATAAGGATAATGAATCTATGGAAATACTCAATAACCAATCATACCCTTCATGTATAGTTTGCCGGCCCTGATTGCTTCAGAAAACGTTTAAAATAAATCTCGCTCGATCAGTGGGGCTCGAGTTGGCCCTGACTTAGCACTGCCCTCCACTGATGCCAATTTGCAGATTACCTTTTCGCACGTAAGAAATTCATGATCAATTTGTCGCGTGCTGAGGGTACCCTTTCAACACGGAACAAGAAGAATGAAAAATGAAAAATGTGCGTTTGACGGTGACGTAGTTTGTGCGAAATTAATCCAGATCTTTCTCAATGACTCGGCGCAATGCCTTTCGCAGCTGTACACAACTAATAACGTTACATGATATTACGATCCAAGGTTTGCAATTTATGACTGCTTGTAAAATCACTCTGTTTTATTATTTTATCATTAAAATGCATGAAAACAAAACTCTTTGGCGAAGGTTCAATTTAGTTTAATGTATTTGGTAGAAGAATGTCCCTCATTTTCCGTTCATTTGTTGAGGGGCAAATTCATACTCCCAATAATAATCTTATACTCGCCTTTTCGGGGGCCGCTACGCGGCCCCCTCAATGCTCGTGGCAGATTTGCTTCTGCTGTTTACCTTGCAAAGGTCTTTGAAACCATTTTGTTTCTTCTTTCTCATTGAGGAAGATTTATATTTTTAACAAAATCGATTTTCTATAAACATCTTTTTTTTTGATAAATTTCAATAATAATATTTTACATATTTTTATTCAACCAATCTCATTTAAAATTTGAAATTGATGATATATAATTACTATATATAATCAACTAAACCATAACCAAAGTACAAAAATGTGGTTTTAGGGTCAATTTTTACATTCTCATCAGAGAGAATGTATTATATTTGTGTAAAACGTGACCCCCCCCCCCATTTTTTGTTAAATCTTCACGTTTTGTGACCCCCTGAACCCGAAAAACATGGTTTTACCAATGTGTCTTTCTGTTTGTGGGTGTGGGTGTGTGTATGTGTGTCCGTCTGTAGATTTTTATTTTTCGTTCACGATAACTTTCGAAGGAATTGACCGATTGGATTGTCCTTTGGTATACTCTTTTATTTTCCTAAAATGAAGGCCGAGTTCATTGGCAAGCTATTTTTGATGAAAATTAAAAAAGTTAAAGCATTTTCAAAATTTGAAAAAAAAAATTTAATTTAAAGCCAAAGAACGCACTTTGCTTCCTGTAAGCAAATATGATTTGCTTCCTCATAGAGGAAGCATTAAGTATTTAATTTTCTTTACATCAGCATTAAATTTTGATTATTTGAGAAGTTATATTCGAAAAACTCTTCTTCGAAAATTACAATAAATCATAACTTTCTTATTTTTCAATGAAATGCATTAATCTTATAGATCAATCGATTCGTTTGGATAAAAGGAATCTTCATTTCTCTTACACCAACTTTAATTTTTTATAATTTGAGAAATTATAGTTGAAAAATTGAATTTTTAAAAATTAATTTTTTATAACTATCTTATTTCTGAATGAAAAGCATTAATGATATAGGTCAATCGATTCATCTCGACACAAAGAATACTTATTTTCCTTAAGTCAGGTCAAAATCTTGATTATTTGAAAAGTTATAGTTAAAAATTAATTTTTGAAAATACAATTAACCATAACATCCTTATTTTTTAATGAAATGCATTAATCATATAGGTCAATCGATTCGTCTCGATGAAAGGAATCTACGTTTTCCTTACATCAGCTTTAAATTTTGAATATTTCAGAAGTTATAGTGAATTCCCACTCCTGACCCTTAAATCTGGTGATTTAAGGGTGAAGGAGTGGGAAATTGGCAATTTTGACAATTTTTCGGTTAGAATAACAGCTATCGTAGAATCGAATGCAAAAAACCCCAACCTTCTATCTCATCGGGAAGGGGTCAAACATTTCGGTTACTCAATCATCGCACATCTGGGTTTATATATTAGTAGATTATTCTTACTTAAAATTTCTCGTCATCCATTTAAATCGTTTGAAAATTTTTTAATGTGTCTGAACACTTAAGCAACACTTTAACAGCCTAATATGCACTTAAGAGGATCATATAATGACGAACGTGATAAAAATTACGCAGGCGATTAAAATTCCGATGACTCTTGTCCCAATGAAAATTATGTACATTCATTCTTCGTGTTCTTCGATTTCCGTCTTATAATAGAAATACCTTTTTCAACTTATATCGTACACAAAACTTCTGCTGCAGAGTTCCGCGTGGGCGCTTGATGGAATAAGACCTCGATAGATTTCACAATGCACCTAAGAGCCGCACTCAATTACCTGCACAGTAAAAATAAAGTATTTGAAGTGTTTAAATCTTAAAATTTGCTTCGATTCTAACAAAAGTCCAAAACGTAACTGCTGTTTGCAACGTTTACAAGCGAAAATTAAATTTTTTAAAAAATTCATTACAAATTGTTTTTCATTGCTCAAATTACTATAAAACAATACAATATATGCTCACACGTTGGATTTTTCACTCGAATATGTTGTTACAACCCCACGGAAAAAAATTTTATTTACCCTTTTGTAAATTAACCCTTTGCTCTGTTGTCAGATTTCTTTCCAAATATTACTAGCAAATGATGATGTGTGGTACCAAAAAAAGATTCATCCCCATATCGTCATCGGACGACTCAGACGACTGCCTAATTTATAACGAAATGGGAGTAAAATTAGGCAGTCATCCGGTGCCAATATGAGGATGAAACTTTATTTTGTTATCAAACATCATCATTTGCTAGTAATACTTGGAAAGAAATCTGACATCAGAGCAGTTAGAGGGTACATGAAAATTTTTTTTTAGTTTTTTTTTTTTCCCGAGGTTGTAAAAGCACTTTCAAATGAAAAATCTAACGAGTGATTATTTAATGTATTACTTTATAACCATTTAAGCAATAAAAGATAATTTATAATGAGTTTTTAAAGAATTTTGATTTTCGTTCATAAACTTTACAAGTGGCGCCGAAATCGAAAATTATTGAAGTAATTAAAATCTCATTCCGATCATACAATCGACTCGTTATACTGCAAACGAACTAACAGTACCCAATTTCACTGTCGAGTGAAACTTTTCCTTACGTAAAGCACCAATGAAGGTTTCCGAAGCTGCTGATACTAATATTATGCACACATCTGTAACGCATTATTTCCGGTTATGACGCAAATCTCTATTCGGTCACGGTAAGCGTTTAACTGGGTAACGTAATGGAGTTGAGGATTATGATTTTCGACTCGATGGAAAACCGCAGAACGTACTTCCTAACGGCCTTCTTAAGGCTGTTTTGTTCGGCTTTCACGTTTTTTTTTACACATAAGACAAAACATTCGCAAAACATGCAGAAAACTTGTGAATACAATCGAGAAAGATTTCTTTGAGTCTGTTCGTATACACTAACCTCGCAACTTCTAAAGAGGTCATCGTTATATATACCAGCATTTAACAGAATAAAAGATTTCAACATATTTAAAAAAAAATTATAAAAAACACTAGATTAAGAAAGTATTTAAAAAAACTGAAAAAAATTCACAACCACTTTCAAAATATCCACAATAAACTCCAGGGTATCAGATTTTGATTAAAAAGTGCATCAAAACATTGCGCAGTGGAGAAACAGTTGGCAACTAATAAATATCTACATTCACATATTCCTATGTAAATTTTTTTCTATTTCCTTTTTTCCATTGTACAACGCATTGATCTATTTTTGGTTCAAAATTCCCTATTTTTTTAAATTTTGATTCTAACAGTATTGTATTAACAGTAAATTGCGTGAGGAAAAATACATTTTTAGAGTTTTTGGAAGTTTCAGGGTTTGTGAAAATGTTATGGGAAAGTATAGAGGCTTGTTAAGAACCATAAAACGAAGAATTTGATGTATCAAATTTATGGATTTGACACCCATAACACACTATATGAGATATCGAAAAAACAAAAAAACCAATGAATTCTGCGTTAAAAAACGCATCGAAATCATGTCTTTTTTTGCGTGAAAAAAATCGTTTCACCCTTTTATGACACGATTTGTGATTTTTTGAAAAAATTTTCCCTCAAAAAATCTCAAAAACTTGAGATTCTGCAAAAAAAAAAATGGAGGTCCGATTTGGATTCAGCACAGAAAACTACCATGGAAATGATATATCTCATTCCAACCCCGCATAGGTCATTTTTGTTGACCAGTGTAATTATTAATAATGAAAGTTCCATTAAACTAATAGAAATAATTTTTCATTTAAAAAATCAGAATAAAGTTCTCAAGTGGGTCGATTTCGTGAAGAATTGATGTTTTTGGTTTTAAGTATAGTTTTCAAGGCACTGTGATACATGAAATTCTTCTTTGGATAGTTCTCAACAAGCCCCTATCAGACCTCTATACTTTCCCGTAACATTTTCGCAAACGTCAACACACGTGATTTCACGTCACAATATCTACAAGTTAGAAAATTGTCAGAAAATCTTCCGAAGACTTTTTTTTGACAATCCAGTGAATAATGAATTTAGCTCAATAGTGAAATTTCATTGTTCTTCAACCATTTCTTTTATTTCTATCTCTTCAAATACAGCAGTTTCAATTTCATTTCAATTTCAATTCATTCTCCAAAGCAGAAAATGGTTTACAAATAATTTTTGAAACTTTAATTTTCACAGCTTCGTTTTCATTCTCAAAAAACAAAAATCGATTTTTTGATAAAACTACATTTTCATTTATTTCATTTATTTATTTTTATTTATTTTATTTTTAAATGAAGGTCTAAATGTGTTTTACAAGTTCTGTAAATTCTTGTGATCACTTGACATGGACTCCTCCAGGTATAAGGTACCTAAAAATAAAGCTTTTCACTGCTAGGCTGTTTTTGATTTCTAAAATTTTTTTGTTTGACTTACCCTGATGTGTGATGCATAGTTTTTAACTTTATTTGTGATTTCAGCAAATCAAAACACAAGAAATAATTGTTCAACCTTCCGATGTAGAAATTTTTTTTTTGTGGTCCTGTGTCATAGACGACACCGATTTGACCTCGTTTGATGGGTAGATAGCTGAGCTATATGTAAAATACGTGCTCGAGGCATTATAAAACATAAGAAGTTGCCACACGGAGAAAATGTGTTTGGTAGCCGTTCAAGTAAATATGGTAAAATTTGGATATAGTGGCTTTTCAGCGATTTGTAATATTTATTTCTAGAACCTCTACGATCTGTTCGGTAACGATTACCGAAGCTCGGTAAACACTCGTCGAATTCGGTAATCGTTACCGAACAGGTCGTAGAGATTCTAGAAATAAATATTACAGATCGCTGAAGAGCTACTAGGGACGGCGCACCTGTTTTGGCCACCGTAAGTCCTGTTGTGGCTACCATCAATTTTCGTAATTTATTACGGCTCCGTTGGCTCTATTGCATTTTGACAAACGCAGTTTGATGGCTCGTCAAAAACACGGAGAAAAATGGAGTGTCAAAATTTAGTCAGTCAGCTTGACACTCTAGATAGTACTAAGTACCATCCATAATTTTTTCCGAGTATTCAGACTGACAATAATTTCATAGTTAGTTTGAATATATTCAGAGTGTTAGGTTTACACTCTGAGATAGTCAATCGAAATGTGCGCGCAAATTGAAAATCACATGACCGTTATGGTTCCATGCGTCGGCGCACCGTTACCGCCAATTTGCTCCAATTTTGGTAAAAGA
>CAJFCP010000299.1:0-17337 GCA_904066005.1 Synergus itoensis
TAATAATTTGAAAGTAATTTAAATTAATTTATTTCCAAGTGGGAAAAAAATCGGATGACGTATTTACGACATCTTAAAGACATCTTATGCCCATGAGATAAAGATGACGTAAAGACATCTTTGCGACATTCAAATGACTGAAAGATATCTTGTCGACACGGATATAATAGGATATCGTTACCATTTCGTAAAGACGTCGTAAAATTTTTTGCCCACTAAAGTAATTAGTTTAAAGTAATATATATGCTTCACTTTTTAAATTGTTGAAACAGTAATGAATGTAAGAATGATATACCATAAGAATGACAAATAAACTGTTTAACTTTAACATTAAAAGTAATTTAAATTAATTCATTTACAAAGTAAATAATTTAAACTAATCCTTCAATTTTCAATTTAAATTGTAGGTACAGTTATGTAAGAATTAATTCTTCTTCTTCTTAATTTTTTTTCATTGGTTATGTAAGAATGACAAAAAAAATTGTTTGATTTTAACTTTAAAAGTATTTTAAATTAATTCATTTATATAGTAATTCATTTCAACTATTCCTTTATTTTTAAAATTTTAGAAACAGATGTGCATTAATGACTACAAAATTCTTTGATTTTAAGTTTGAAAAAAATTAGGTTTGAAAGTAATTTAAATTAGTTAATTAATGAAGTAATTAATATTTCAACAAATTCTTTAATTTTTAAATTGCAGAAACAAATATGAATTAATGCAAATATGAATTAATGCAAAGAAGAATTTTTTTAAGTACACTGCTCCCTCAAATGTGGTCATGCCTCGGTTCGTCATGACACGTTGTGAGTGAGTTTAGCAGGTAAAGAATTCAGGGTCGTATGTACCAGTGTTCCCTTTGCGGGCTCCACAATGATGTGCATTGATGCTCATGCGCCGCCCATGGCGCAAATGGTTGATTGGTTTCTTTTAAAGGATTGCGTCTGATTGGTTACTTTCCGCGAATGAGCGAACCGAGTGAACCATAGTGAAAACTGAATTAGGGTACTGCACCCTTTGCAGCTACGGTACTGCCGAGCTGGCGGCGCCTTCCTTTCGACTCCTCACTTCCCCTTATCTAAGTTTGGGAGCGAACCCAAGTTCTAGGAAGACGACAACTGAGTGAACTGCAACCGCGGGAGCAGTGTAATACTTTAAAAGTAGAAAATGTATGGGAAATGGAAAAATCCCGTTTAAAAAAAAATAAAATTGATAGAATTTCCGCCATAGGCTAGATCGAGAGCACTTAATGAGCACTTAATTCTGGTACAAGGAAGAATTTTATATGAACAATAATTAGGAAGTTACTGATACCGGTGTTCTAGCTTAATCTGAAGCTGGCATTACCATGCATTATTTCGAAAAATTACGGAGCCCAAAATTTAAAATTTGCAGCATAAATTAGGAAAAAATAAGCACAAAATTATGATCTAGCCCCCCGTTTGAATTGGATGATGTTGTAATTCCAGGTTTAGAGACATTAATAATAAATATTTTTAGCAAATAAAAGTCAATAAACCTTCGTCTCATGTATCCGAAGATTTATTGACTCTTATTAGCCAAAAATATTTATTATTATGAATGTATAATTGGGTAAACTAAATTGCTCTTACGGTAAAGTATCACATGCCCTTAAGTATATAAATTATGCAGCATTATGAAAATTGTTTGAAATTTCAGATTTGAAAGACTGGAACATTAGTACCTGTATGGGCAGGAAAGAACAAGTACACGAGAGGATTAATGAGATTAGGAGACATATTGAACAATGCCCAAATAAATGTGCGCAACTGGTCAAGGAGCGACAACAGCTGTGGGAAATATCACATGCTATTGTTACGTGATCGTAACCAATCAATAAATATAAAAACCTAACGTTTCAAACACATGTAAGAGTCGACGCGAGAGAAACGAAACGAACAGACCTCCCTCGTTTCAGACACATTAAGGGGTCAAATTATGACTCATGTACCCTCGCTCCCTATCTTGAAAGAGGATGAAACGGGAAAGACCAAACGAGGAACCTCGTTTCAGTAAGGTCCCATAGTAACCAGGAAGGTAAAACGGATATAAAAAGGACACGGAAACCAAAAGACAGTCAGTCTAATCCGCGAGTCTTCAACAGTCAGTCGACAATCTGCATCTATATCCGAGTCGTCGGTTCAGTCATCAGTTAATTGGCGGTTCCTAACCGAGTCAGTCTTTTATCAGTCTTCGGTCTTCAGTCAGTCCTTTGGCAGTCCTTATCCGATTACAGTCTTCGAGTCAGTGATCAGCAGTTTGTGGAGTCAGACTCCGGACCTATCTTGTAGGCCCGTCAACCTTCCAAGTTACAGTTCGGTACCAGTGAAGTCCAGTGTTCAAGTTCAGCTTCAGCATCAGTTGAGTTTGGTACCAGGATCAACATCAATTCCTGTACTGTGAATCATATTTGAGAATTGAGTGAAACCTGATCGAGGAGTCCAGTTGAAAGGAAGTTTCGGTTGGATCCCTATTCCACCCCCTACACACTAGTACCAGACGCCTGGATTACATAAGAGAAGTCCTCAAGCTGAAACCCATTTTAACTGCGCAGGGAATATCTATATTTAAAACAAGTAAGTTCCAACTATTTCGCTCTTTTACGATTCCCACCTCAAAATAAAATACGGTAACACTAATCTGAAACGTTCCTTACAGAACGGGATCAGATAACTCAGGGATTCCTCTCGCTGTCCACCACTGTCTCTCTTGGTCTCTCTCTCTCTCTCACTCTTACACGTGAATCATGAAAATTGTATTATTAAATAAAGGATTATTGTATGAAATATGTGTTTGAATTCTTTGGCTTGATCTCGTCCCTAGTTCATTAACGTGAACTTAAAACGAGAACTGTTAGGGTAATTGGGTGTGTTATCCAAGACATAACATACACCAATTATTTTTGGTGCATCGGCCGGGAAACTAAATCAAGCCATTGAATACATTCAGTTCAGACAATTTTCTAAGAGACTGGTGGACAAGGAACAATTATAAAAATATTATATATATATTTATAAATAAAATATTGATATCAACCGTGTTAGGAATTACAAGGGTAAAATAATTTTTTTTTTGACATGTGCAAAAACATATACCGTTCAAATGTCAACATTAGACAAAGAAATAACCAGAGTTACGCGTAGTCAAGCTAAAGACAACCCCCTTTTAAAACAACAAATTGAAGAAATAATTAAACAACCCTTAAAACCCACTAGAAAAAATAAGACAAAAAGAGATTTAATTATATCCGAACCAGTGAATTCTACTGACGTTAATTTCGTAAATCTACCAGTGAATCCTACTGACGATACTTCTGTGTGTCCCAATACCAGTAATACAGACAATACAGTCGAAAATAACACTTCTCGCTCAAATTCGGAGTCTCAGGAAGAAGAAACACTTCCAAACCAAATTGAAAAATCCCTTTTGGAAAAAAGTGAAAATTACCAAAAAATAAAACAGGAAAATTCTGAAAAGAGTTTAATAATAAGTTCTAGTGAAGTCCAAAATCAAAACTTTTCTTTGGGTGCCGAAATTTTCGCTCAAAATCATCCAGCTGACTTCACAGTAGAATTCAAACAACCAAGTCCCAAATTTCATCATAGTAGCCAACTGGAAAAATCCAATTCTAGTGATCAAACAGTGAAAACTCGAGAAACGAATAAAGATACTAATTCTATCACACAAAAACCACTAAAATCTCTTCTCAGTGTTAACGAATCACATATAAATAACTCGAATCCTTCCAAGACAACATTTAATAAAAATAATCAAATCAACTCTACGCCAAAGGAATCTAATCCATTTAAACACCCAAGCTCTTTTAAACTAGAATTTGGAGACTCAACTCTTTTCAAACAAACAGTTAGTCCTTTTTACATACCCAACGAATCCGATCACGAAAATCCGTCCGAGTGCGATTCGTCTTCTCCTGATTCCACAAATTATAATCTCTATCAATCCGCAATGTCGAGAGAAAACGACAGTTCAATTCCCCAAATAATAACAGTAGCTAATAATCAAATGATCTCTCTACGGGATGCTTTAGAAGTCGTGCCCTTATTTAATGGAAATAATATCCCACTGAATCACTTCATTGAAGGTTGCCAAGAGGCGAAAGAAATGTTACCTGCCGCGGTAGAAAATAATCTTACAAAATTGATTCGCACAAAATTAACTGGAGAAGCGCGAAAATGTGTAACTGGTTGCTCTTTAAATACTGTGGAGGAATTGGTGAATAGGCTTAAGAAAATTTATGCTCCAAGCAAATTTGTTTACCAACTCCAAGGGGAATTAGGGAATTTATATCAATGGGAAAAGGAAAACATAATCTCTTATGCAACTAGAATTCAAGAAATCGGGAATAGGATTTTAGACGCTCACAAAATTAATAATCGCGGTCAAACAGAGGAATCATTTTTAAACGAATTTCAAAAGGACATAATCGATTGCTTTATTCGTGGATTAAGACCTGAGATAGAAGGAAGAATAACAAAAGGAAGAAGTTTCGGGGAAACAATAAATTTTGCCATAGACATAGAGAGAAAACTCAATGCAACAGCAGCATTAAGAAAAAGAGAAAAAACTGATGATTCAAAAGCTTTAAATTTAGGAAAAATAACCTTAGCACAGGAAGATACTATAATTTGTCAAATCTGTGGTAAAAGAGGTCATATAGCCCCCACCTGTCGCCGGTTAGGGGAAATGCATAGAGATTCTATAAATACTAAACAAGGATCTTGGCGTAACGCATACGATCCTCCCTTCAAACCAACACAGCAAAGAAATCCTCAATGGGGAAGTTCAATGACCCAACCTTGGAACCCTAATTCACAGCATGACAGTAAAAATCATTGGGGGTCGAGTTCCGAAAATAGAAATAGAAATATAGGTCAATGGCAGCCTAGGCAAAACACACAGGGATGGTCACGACCTCAAGGAAACACATTTCGCCCTAATAATGGTAGATTTCAACAAAATTTTTCAACACAAAATAGAAATATTAGCTGTAACTATTTCAAAAAGATAGGTCACGCTCTTAAAGATTGTAGGCGTAGAATGTATAATAATAGAATGCAGGAACAAGGTCAACAACCGTTTACACCACAGGACTCGGGAAACGATACGAACTCCCTCAGACCTGGTGCTATGAGGGAGCAGAGCAACAGGCCAACTTAAATGCACCGGAAATAAAACAAAATGAGCTTTTGACCGCAGAAATAAATCTCAGTAACAATAACCTCATACCTTGTATTAATTTGTCAACCAATGGATTAAAAAATCCCGCTCGGATAATGATAGATACTGGAGCCGGTATGAATCTCTTAAAAGAAAATGCACTTGAAGCACCAATTCCTATAAACAAGTCGGTATTAGCACGATTAACAGGAATCAATGAACACCCAGTTTATACTCTTGGACAGGTCAGAATTAATATTCTAGGATATTTAACCACATTTAATATAATTCCAAACCATGTTCCAATTTCAGAAGACGGTGTATTGGGTTCAGAGTTCTTTACAAATAATAACGTAAAAATAAATTATGCTGATAGATGTTTAGAATTTTCAAATAAAAAATATCCTTTTGAACCAAACGAGACCATAATTATTCCAGGTCGAACAATAACAGATTTCTTCATATATGTAGGAAACCCTGATAAACAAGAAGGCTATATTCCTCAATTATCGATAGGAGAAGGAATTTATCTAGGAAATGCCGTAGTATCAAACAATAAAGGCAAAGCTTACTTAAAAATAGCAAATACTCTTTCCGTACCCGTGGAAATAAATGTTCCTAAGATAACATTAGAAGATTTTGATGAAACATCTAATGATGTTAAACCGAATTCAAATGACAAATTAATTTATAATATAAAAGACACTAATAACTATGATCAATTATTTAATGATTTCCTATCATCAGAACACTCAACAGAAAGACATTTTTATAATATTGTAGAAACTGATCGGGTTAAACAAATTAAAGATTTACTACGATTAGATCACCTGGATGAAGAAGGATTAAAACATGTAGAAAATTTAATAATTAAAAATTCTGACCGATTCCATATCCCAGGAGAGCCTCTCGGGGCTGCAATTTCAGTAGATCATCAAATTCCAACAATAGATGATATACCTATCAATTCAAGACAATATCGATTTCCACCCGCACATAAGGAAGAAATAACAACTCAAGTGAATGAGTTATTAAAAAATGAAATTATTAAGCCTTCCCAATCACCTTATAATACCCCTATTTGGATTGTTCCAAAAAAATTGGATTCTCAAGGTAATAGACGATGGCGTATGGTCTTGGACTTCAGAAAACTAAACGAGAAAACGATTGGAGATTCGTATCCCCTTCCAAATATTCATGATATTTTAGATCAGTTAGGAAGAGCGAAATATTTTTCAGTTTTTGACTTAGCGTCAGGTTTTCATCAAATAAAAATGAACCCCAAGGATTCGCACAAAACAGCATTTTCGACACCTTATAGGCATTACGAATTTGATCGAATGCCTTTTGGTTTAAAAAACGCTCCTGCTACATTTCAACGGCTAATGGATAGGGTATTAACAGGGCTACAAGGAACAGATTTATTCGTTTATTTAGACGACATTGTTTTATATGCAAATAATTTAGAAGAACACGAAATGAAGTTTAATAACTTAATGGAACGATTAAGAAAAGCCAATTTAAGGGGGTATTTCTATGTGACCGGACCAAAAAATCGATTTTTTTTTTTCTTTCATTTTTTGATTGTAAATAGTATGTAGAATTTGTACGCAAAGGGATTTGTTTGGTTCGGACTTTTTAACGAAGCTGCAGCAGGGTCAACTACGCAGAGCGGAGAGTACGTAGCCGCACACTGTGGAGGGCCCCTCTGCTGTCAGGCCGGCAGGTCATAAATAAGTATAATAGAGTCACTGTTCGTCTCAAACAGGTTTTCCTTCCCCAATACGATGTTTCGAAAGTATTTATAGATTTGTATCCAAGTTTTAGTCAAAACTTTCAGTGTTAGATCTGAATTTTCAGTGTCACGCTACACGTTGAGCAAGGCAAATCGAACGCGCTGTGTTTTCTATTTTAAAATTTTAATTTAAAAAAAAAATTGATAAAAAAGGGACAAAAAGTGGAAGTGTGCATGCCGATAGGAAAAGGAAACGTCGTTTTAAAGGAAATCGTTTTACTATCGAGCAAGAAACGAGTTTCGCGAGTACGTCGAGTGCAAAGTTGAGTGAAAAAGAGGATATGGATGTTCCTATTTCAAATAATTTTGGATACTGTATATTAAATTTTTTTACTGTTTTTTCAACAATTGCTGCAAATGTTATTTGCAAAGATTGTAAAAGTGAAGTGAATTTTAACAAGATGTCTGATCGAGGCTTAGGATTTAAAATTAATATGGAGTGCGAGTGTGGAGTGATAAACATTGATTCCTGTCCGCAAATAAATAATGCGTTTGAAATAAACCGTCGAATGGTGATTGTGATGCGACTTTTGGGACTAGGTAAAGAAGGAATCAACTTATTTTGTGGACTTATGGACATTGGGGCTGGACTGGCAACTGCAACTTATTACGCTTCGCTTCAAAATGTTCATGTTTGTGTGAAGGCTGTATATGAGAATGTAATAAAAAGAGCAATCGCAGAAGAAAAAAGGAAAAATGCTGAAGCTGGAAATGTTGAGAATCGTTTGACAGTTTCAGGAGATGGAACTTGGAAGAAACGAGGCTTTTCGTCGTTATTTGGCGTGAGTACTCTCATTGGGAAATACAGCAAGAAAGTAGTCGATGCGTTAGTGAAATCAAGTTTTTGTCAGCGTTGTAATGTGCAAGCGTCAAAGGTGAATGGTGATAGTGAAGAGTTTAAAACATGGTATGAAGCACACCAAGAAAATTGTACTGCAAATCACACAGGAAGCGCTGGTAAAATGGAAATCGATGCCATCGTTGAGATGTTCCAGAGGTCCACTGAGAAGCATGGTGTTCTATATACCACGTATATCGGAGATGGGGATAGTAAGACCTTCAAAGGTATTCTCAATGCTGCACCATATGGTGATGAAGTGAATGTAGTAAAAAAAGAATGTGTAGGTCATGTAGAAAAACGCATGGGTACGCGACTAAGAAACGCAAAAAAAAATAATAAAGGGATCGGTGGCAAAGGCGTCGGTAAATTGACAGACAAAGTTATCGGTGAGCTTACGAAATATTATGGTTTGGCTATTCGGAGACATTCGGATTCTGTTCAAGAGATGAAAAACGCGATATGGGCCACGTACTACCACAAAAGTTCGTCGGACGAAAACCCACAGCACCATAACTGTCCGGTCGGTCTAGACAGTTGGTGTAAGTGGCGTAAAGCTGAAGCGGAGAATACTCTGGATAGTTTTCACCATGATCAACCGCCCTTGAATAAAAATGTGCTCGAAGTAATCAAACCCATCTATACAGACTTGTCGTCAGAAGACTTGCTGCAAAGGTGTTTGGGATCGGAAACCCAGAATAGCAACGAGTCGCTCAATTCCTTGATTTGGACCTTTTCTCCGAAACATCTTCATTCAGGGATGAAAGTAATTGAAATAGCGACTTTTTTAGCTGTTTGCATTTTTAACGAAGGTTTCCGGCCTATATTAGAAGTTTTGAGCGCTATGGGAGTGACAGTCGGCCCAAGAGCTGACATGTTCTGCCAGACCCGAGACGACGCCAGGATACGAAGATCAGAAACCCGGTTGACAGATGCTGCTAAAGAAGCCAGAATTGCTAGGAGGGAGCAGCAAGCGGCCGAAAATGATCTTTTTGAAGAAGAGGAAGGAATTTTGTACGGACCAGGCATAGCAGATTAACAGACTAGCTGTAAGTACTATCATAAACTTTAAACGTGTTTTTCTCGAAACACGATTTTTTGAAATGGCTGACATGATTCCGTCAAAACCACTGGACCGATTAAGCTCAAATTTGGAGGACATATTTAGCAGATGTTTGGCTATCGCCCGAACTAAAATAAATGAAAAATAATGATTTTTGAATTTTTAGCAAGTCAAAAACTACCCCCAAAAAAGTCAAAATTTCCCAAAAAAAATTCAAATAGGCGCCATTTTGTCAATTTTCAATATTTCTGATTTGTTCTAGTTCCGGCTATAGCCGTACTCGTATATTTTAAGAATCTCTTCGATTTTTTTGTTTCAGTTGACCTGGAGCAGTTCAATCATGTCAGCCATGTGAGGGTGTCATTTTCGGGACACGATTTTGAAAATGCTACAGAGCCCCCTATTATGTATATTAAAATTTAAAACCATATATTCTTTTTAGTTTAAGACCTGCTTGAAAATATAAAAAAACTTCCATTCAAAAATATTAACAATTGTATTTTTTATAAATTTTTGAAAAACACCTAAAAAAAGCTTGTTCACATAAAAATACCCCCTTAAAGTTACAACCTGATAAGTGCGAATTTTTGCGTCCTGAAGTCAACTATTTAGGTCATATAATCGATGAAAATGGAATTCGACCAGATCCCAAAAGACTCGAAGCCGTTAGTAAATTCCCAATTCCTAGAACTCCTAAAAATGTAAAGCAATTTTTAGGATTAGCCGGATACTACCGTAGATTTATCGAGGGATTTTCAAAAATCGCTACTCCTTTAACTAAACTCTTAAAAAAGGATACGCCTTTTTTCTGGTCAGACGAACAAAACATAGCATTCAATACTTTGAAAAATAAACTTTGCGAAGAACCCTTGTTACAAAGACCTGACTTTTCAAAGCCTTTTATAGTTACTACTGATGCTTCTGGTTTCGCGATAGGTGGCATATTATCTCAAGGCGAAATTGGAAAAGACAAACCTGTAATGTATACTTCTAGAACTTTAAATGATGCCGAGAAAAAATATGATACCTATAATAAGGAAGCCTTAGCTATTATTTATTGTGTTAGTCAATTTCGTCCTTATTTATATGGAAGGAAATTTACACTCGTAACCGACCACAAACCTCTAATCTGGTTCCAAAACTCCAAAGATCCTTGCTCCCGAGTTACGAGATGGAGACTTAAACTAGCTGAGTATGATTTCGAAGTAAAATATAAGGCAGGTAAAACTAATGTCAACGCAGATGCGTTATCAAGAAATCCTGTTGAAAATGAGCCAAATACCTCAGAAATTAATAAGGTAAACCAAGTAATCCCAAAATATGTCTCAACTAACTCAGACCCAGAAATAGAACCTTTTTACGACTTGACTCATGAGGAGTTAACACAAGCTGATTTAATATGCACTGAGGAAGTCAATTATGATATAATTGAAGGACGACAGAGAATGAAATCTTCAGAAATCCGAAATTCAGAAATCGAGTACAAACCCTTGAAAACTCGAAATCTAGAAAATAAATACGAAAACTCAGAAATCCTAAATTCAGAAATCGAGTACGAACCCTTGGAAACTCGACATTTAGAAGATAAGTACGAAAACTCAGAAATCCTAAATTCAGAAATCGAGTACGAACCCTTGGAAACTCGACATTTAGAAGATAAGTACGAAAACGCAGAAATCCGAAATTCAGAAATCGAGTACGAACCCTTGGAAACTCGACATTTAAGAAATGAACTTGAAAGATTATTAAATGAATGCGAATCCATAGAGATTCTAAATTTAGGAAAAATATATAAATCTTCTGAAATCCGAAATTTAGGAGACGAATCTTCAGAAATTCGACACGCACTCACAGAAGCTCGAAATTTCAAAGATGAATTTACAGAAATTCAAAGTTTTAAAAATAAACTTATGGAAATATTAGATACTATGTTGGAAAGCAAATTTAATGCAGTCATGACAAAAAGGAAATTACGAGAACAAGAAAATGAGAAATTAATGGATCATGAGGATCCGAAATATAAGGAATCTGAATCAGAAAAAGAAAAAGAAAAAGAAATCCTTGAAAAAAGAAAACGAGGTAGACCCAAGAAAAAACAAATAGAAGCCCCTACTATCAAAAGAAAAAGAGGACGTCCACGCAAAGAAGAAACTCACAACCCAAAACATGTAAAGAAAAAGAAGACAGGTAAGAAAGGAAACCGCGAAGAAAGCTCAGATGAAGAAATAAATTCAGACCCCGAATTCGGTCAAGATAAAATTCGTGAAAATTACTTTACAGACTCATCTAGCGACCAAGAAGAACAAAATTTGGAAGATCGTGTTAAAGAAATTGAGTATGAAAATATAGAAGAAGAAACAGCGCCAATAGAAGAACAAAATAAAGACTTTAAGAAAAATCAATCAATATTACCCACACCCTCTAATAACAATAAAAATCTATTAAGTAAAAATATTATAGAATGTAGAGATCAAATATCCATGAGAAAAGATAATTATGTATACTTTTTAACAACTGATGGTATTCCTCGAGATAATGGATCCAAATTATTATCAAGACGAGGAGAGTTGCCAAAATATTCTAAACTTAAAATAGGGGAAGCCAAGGAATTTAAGAGAAGTCAATATTATCACATTGCACTTCCTATTGAATCCGAAACAAAAGATAATCTTTCGACAACAATTAATAACATTAAAATGTCAATTAAATCATTACTTGAATTAACAAATAAACTCGGTCTACGATCTATTAGTATACAAAAAACATCAAATATTAATCACATTAATTGGGACGAAATCTTAGCCGAAATAAGTATTACCTTCGCAGACTCACCAACAAAAGTAATAATTTGTAAAGGAATTGTTCAATACCCCACTAAGGAACAAAGAGTCGTTTTAATTGAAGAAGCACACTCATCGGCAGTTGGCGGACATAAGGGAGTTTCAAAAACATATAATCGTATTAGACAAAAATATTTTTGGGAAAACATGAAGTTAGACATACAGAAATACATTCAAATGTGTTTACGATGTCAATTAAAGAAATTAGTCAGGGTAAAAACAAAAAATCCAATGGTAATTACAGATACACCTGGTACCGCTTTTGAGAAAATTTCCATGGACATAGTTGGACCTTTACCAGAAACCAAGGGAGGAAACCTATATATCTTAACAATCCAAGACAACTTTACCAAATTCGCCTTAGCCATACCTCTACCAAACCAACTTGCGAGCACCATAGCGGATGCTTTCGTCAAACGATTTATATGCATTTTTGGATCCCCTAAGGGAGTACTTACTGACCAAGGAACAATTTTTTTGAGTAACCTTATTAAAAGATTAGCTAAACGGTTCCGTATTAGGCAGTTCAAGACTACTGCTTTTCACCCTCAATCAAACGGATCTCTAGAAAGATCTCACCACGTATTAGGTGAATATTTAAAACAGTTTGTGAATAAAAATTCAGAATGGGATGATTGGCTTGAATTAGCCACATTCTCTTACAATACAAGTGTCCACGAGGGCACCAGATGTACCCCTTATGAGTTAGTATTCGGAAAGTTAGCTCGCGAACCGTCCAGTGAAGCACCCTTACCTCATGAATTGCTAGAAACATATGATGACTATATGACAGGACTTATAACTAAACTACATGAAATACGAGGTATAGCAAGAGAAAATTTAATATCAGCTAAAGAAAAATCAAAATTTTATTATGATAAAAAATCCAACCCCCAAAACTTTAAAGTAGGAGATGAAGTATTTTTATTAGAAGGTGGAAAAATTCATAAACTATCCGATCAATATACGGGTCCACATGAAGTCCTAGAAATCCTAGGAAAAGGAAATATAAAAATTCAAATAAAAAACAAGCCCAAAATAGTACACATTAATAGACTTAAATTATCCAAAATTCCCAGAATTGCAGAAACAAATACAACTCAAATTTAAATTAAGATTACACAAAACTACTTTCAGATCACTCAAAAATGGATTACGGGCATCGTCGAAGAATCGATGAAGTGATAGATTATTTTGTACAATATGTTGACATATACGCCTTGTGGCCATACCTATTCACATATAGAATATACAATAGAGACGATTACAATATCCCAATTTGGTCGAGAAACATCGATGATCCAGAAACAATTAAAGACATAATCCTAACCATAAAAACTCGTGGACCCTTGGCTTACCATTATTTAATATTGAGTCTTCGCCAAACAAACCAACACATGTTAGCCAATCTCTTAGAAATCGACACCGTGGGTAAATAAAACAAAATAAATAATAAAAATCCGCAAGATATATACAACAGTAAAAACACTGTTAACAGAAGCCTACCTTCTTCCAGATAATGGAAATTCGAATCGGAGACGGCGTGAAGATTCTCCTTCTACTATTATGGACTTACCCAATAAACGCCATCGTGGGATATGATTGCGGACCCAATCAACTTAATATTACAACGTTGTCATTACTAGAGGTAGGAGAATGTGAAATACTTGAACCCGAGGTACACGTTGAAACAGTAAACATACAATTGTTACAGTTTAGTGATTATACATTTACAAAGGTAATACAATGTAAAATTGAAGTAAAACGTGATGTAAATTATTGTGGAATGCATTCTCACCTTTCCAAATATCCTAACGGTCACAAAGAATTTATACAACAAATATCACATGAACAGTGTAACATAATTCATCAAACTGGCGTATTTACAGTAGCAGAGAAAGTTCAAATATATGGATTAAAACCAAACAATACTCATTCACATACACTTATTATAAATGGTAGATTAGACCCAGACGGATTTTGCAAAGGAGCTCCATATTCCGATCCCTATGGTACATGGAACGAAGTACTTGTTGAAGCCACTTATACAATTTCGATTCGAGATTATTACGCTAAAGTAAATTTGTACGAAAATAAAATTCATTTAAATTCAGGGGTTGTATGCCCACTTTCAGAATCCACTTGCACAGACGTGGAAGGAGGCCAAACTTTTTGGAACCCTATACCACAAACCTCATGTAACCTTGACAAATATGAAGTATTATATAATGGACCGGCAAATAAAACATATGATAATTCGACACAAAACCCAGAATTATTATATTCATTGGTGACAGATGAAATAACATTCATATTACCATACAAAGGCACGGTACCCATATGTAGTATTCTGGTTACGAGAACAGAACACCCTAAGCTATTAATATATGAAACCCAATATGGAGTAAACCTTTTTCAGAATCAAGGACCAAAGGTGTCAAACATGGATATGTTCACATACGTAAACTCAAAATTCGTTTATACAGAAAGGCACATTAGAAGAGAAGTAAAAACCCTTTACACAGACGTGTTAATACAAAGATGCAGACTTGAACAAGAAATATTTAAAAATTCCCTTACTTTGGCAACTCAAGCACCCGATGAATTCGCTTTCCATTTAATGAAGGGACCAGGGTATATGTCGGTAATTGCAGGAGAAGTTGTACACATAATCCAATGTATCCCAACCGAAGTAACCTTTCGCGAAACAAAAGAATGCTATATGCAACTCCCAATTTTTAAAGGAAACGAAACATTATTTTTAACCCCACGAACTCACATAATATCAAATACAGGCACACAAACGAGTTGTAATACATATATCCCCTCAATGTATTTTTTTGGTGAAAAATGGTTTAAGATGTTACCCAACCCTATTGAGGGACCCACACCAAACTTAATGATGCCCAAAACAAAACCCACTTGGCAATACACTAACCCTTCTTCATTAGCTACAAGCGGAATTTATTCACAAGCCGATCTAGAAAAATTACGAGACCATATTATGTTTAATGCGGAAAAACCCATGGTACTAAACACTTTAGCTAGAGGGGCAATGGGAAAACCAATAACAAATCAAGGAGTGTCCGTATTTAACCTAATAGACGAGGAAACAATGGAAAGAATCGCAGAAAATACATGGGGCAGATTTTGGACAGTCTTTACTAACTTCGGAACTACCAGTGCAGGTTTAATCGGGATCAGTGGCGTATCTAGGGTATGGCAGGTAGGGCTCGTGCCATGGGCGCCGTTCTAGGGAGAGGGGGGGGGCGCAAAAAAGCACCTTGATTAACATAAATTATTTTTTTTAAATGAAAAAATTAAATAAAGGAGTTAATAAATAATACTTTATAAATTTTTTTTTTCATTTTGAGCAGAATTCTGGATTCATTGAATGACTTCACATGAAAATAGGGGGAGGGGGGGGGGGCGCAATTTTTCTCCTTGCCATTAGCGCCGTTATCCCTAGATACGCCACTGATCGGGATAGTAATTATAATCAGAGGAATCAAATTAATCGTAGACACTATTATCCACGGTTACGCGTTACATTCTGTTTTTGGATGGTCCATACATCTGTTAGGAGCAATATGGGATTCACTAACAAATTTATTATTACATCTAGGAAGAAACGAAAACGAACCTACACGACCTCAGGAAAAAGATCAAAACCAGAGCGAGAACCAAGAAAAAGGAATTGATCACTCTGACCACGTTAAAACAATCGTAAAAGGTAATAAATCAACTAGCACAGGAATACAATTATACCCAGTAAACCAACTAACAGAATTAACTACCTCCAACGAACAACAAAATCACCCTTTACGATTTTAAAGAAAGAAAACAAATAAAAACTCTAAAATGTTCCAAAAACCTTTTACCTTACTCCTTCAAGAGCTTATTACCAAACAAGGATCTGAATTACCTAAATACCAAATGCAATTACAAAAAGATACTGAAGAAAAACTTGAATTTTCTGCTACCTTAAAATTTGAAAATCAAATAATAATCAGCACCAGTAAAGATGAAAATATTGCCAAGGAAAACGCAGCACGAAGCCTTTACTGTTCCCTTCAGGAAAAAGCAAACCCATTATCACCCGTAATGATTAAGCCAGTTCAAGGCGCAGAAGTCATACAAGAATTAGCAACATTATGTTTCCACTGTTGTCTTCCATACCCAAAGTTCACTATAGTACATATTCACTCAAAAATAGACGATCCATTGACATATTTAGCTTATTGTAATGTAGGAGAGATTCAAAGCACTGCCTTGGGAGAATTTGCAGAATTAGCACGTGTCAGAGCAGCCCTTAAAGTTTATCATTCAATACAACGTAAAAAATGGCCAATCGTTAACGAAAACCTAGAGAAAACCTTTAATAAAATAAGGATTTCAGACGAAAAACCACTAACTCCAAAGAAGAAAAAGTCTGTTACATTCCAAACAACGCCAAAAGTTATAAATTCAACGAAGTCAGAATATGAAAATTTAAACACCCAATCAAAAAAGACAAAGGAGAATTCAAACACTCCTCAATCATCAAAATCAAATAAAGCCATTAAATCCTTCAAAAAATGCATCAAATGCGGATTTAGATCACAAAACCCTTATCATAAACTTTAAATTAAAACAATGCCTACTATAATATTGCATGCAATCAATATAATCTTCAGCATGTGTAGTTAATCTATATTTGTGTGAATTTACTAATATAAATTTATTTTTTCCAGGTCACAAACCGAGAAGCAGCATGAAAAAACTACACCTTCTAAACTATTTTATTTTTATTATCCAATTAATGTCCAGCATACAATCACATACCGATATCCCTTCCAAAGATATTAATTTACATTTCAAGAAAATAGAAAATATTCACTTACGTCTTTAAGAATGGAATATAATAACATTCGCAAACATGAAAGATACCTTCTATCTTGGCCACTACATTCTTCAAAAATATGGAAAATTAATGAAATTTTGTCAAAATACAGAAGCAACAAATTACTGTTCTCAAAGTTACCATGAAACTCAATGGAGTATTAAAAGAATTCAATTTAATAAATACTTTTCTCTAATAAGTGATGCACTAGGTTACTACGAAGAACCAAATAATGATATTTCTTCAATAATTCTAGAGTCATTAAAAATTCATGAAACTAAACCACGACCATTTCTTCCATGGATTAATAAACGAGCACACTTTATCGAATCAGAAATTCTTGACATCCCAAAAGACATACAGACTCTTAACGAAACGATACTAGAGTTCACAGAATCTATGATATTAAAAAATTACAAGGCTCAAACGGCAATATGGATGAACCAAATATCCAAATTAACTGAAGAACATTTACACACACTAAAACAATTATACAACATACTTACCTTTACCCAATCAGGAAAATGGCACCCTTCAATTTTAAGCAATCACATCTTGAGTTATGTGGCCTCAGATATAAGAACAAATGACCTTACGTCATACATCCCAGACAATACTACCTTTTTACAACTCGTTAAAATTTCAGAAGTGAAAACATTTTTTATTAATGATAAAATCATATTTCATATAAAAATACCTGTTCCCAACTCTATAAAATT
>CAJFCP010000302.1:0-12240 GCA_904066005.1 Synergus itoensis
AGAGGCATATACTTACAGATTGTCATCGGGAAAATATAATACTTGCTAAGGATTTTCTTCTTAATGCGAAACTCGGAAATCATGAAAATAATGTCAAAACAGTCGAAATTAAAATCGCAGAACTTATCGCGTCACATAATGTAGCTGTCGAATTTGTTGATGCAATGGTACCGGTTTTAAAAGATATTTTTAAGGATTCTGAAATCGCCCAGGATATTAAACTTTCCAGTTCCAAATGTATCCAAATAATAACAAACGTATTGGCACAACGCCAGGCTGAAAAGACTTTTGAAAATTTGAAAAACGTTAAATTTTCAGTTTTAGTTGACGAATTCACTGATAATAGTGTAAAAAAGCACATGTGCCTACTAGCGCGATATTGTTTACCTTCAGAAAATGATAAAGTTGTAACTGAAATCTTGGATTTAATTGAAATTGATGGCATAGATTCTACAGCAGAAAAGCTTTATGACTGTTTTAAATCAAAATTGGAAGAATGAGGTATACCACTTCAAAACATTGTCAGTCTCGCTTGCGACAATGCGTCTGTTATAGTTGGTTGTAATAATTCTTTTTACACGCGTCTGAAGGCGGATGTGCCTAACTCGATTTTGATGAACTGCGTTTGTCATTCTGCTGCTCTTATTGCGAATAGTAGTAGCGCTAATATTCCTGATGATTGCGAATTTCTAATTAGAAGCATCGCGACTTATATTAATTCAAGT
Organism: Synergus itoensis; assembly: GCA_904066005.1. Classification (NCBI taxonomy): domain Eukaryota; kingdom Metazoa; phylum Arthropoda; class Insecta; order Hymenoptera; family Cynipidae; genus Synergus; species Synergus itoensis. The sequence continues at coordinate 726 of CAJFCP010000302.1, forward strand.
CCAAAACGCATGGCTCAATTGAAGGAATTTCAATTATTTTGCAATGAAAATTGTCTTCGAATTTTAAAATTATCCACAACGAGGTGGCTCTCTTTTCACTCATGCATTGATTGAGTTTTGAAATACTGGAACGCGTTAAGATTATTTTTTACGTCAGAAGTATTTAATGCAGATGACAAAGTAAAAAGTACATCTATTAATACAAACGCTATTAATCAAAATCAAGAAGAGTTAGTAGAGACCGAACAAAATCCTGATGTTGAGAAATCTAAAAAGATGCAGAAGCCTATGAAAGTTAGGATTCTAGAACTCTTGGTGGATGACTCTGTCAAGGCTTATCTTCTTTTCCTTCAATACGCACTCAACTTTTATAACATTTACAATGCAGAATTCCAGACGGAAAGTGTTATCATTCATACACTATCCGAACGTAGCGAAAGGTTTTTCTGGCGATTGGGGAAAAACTTTTTGAATTCTGAACTTTTTTTGAGTCCGATTTCCTCGATCGATGTTGAGGATGAAAGGAATCACGTAAATGATGTCAAATTAGGATCTGAATGCGAGAAACATTTGAAGAACATGTCATCATTGGATGATACAGCGAGGTCTGAGATCACAAGAATTTTCAAGGTAGCTCGTCACTTTGGCGAATTCGACAGTGATGGTTTATGTTCTGAATGGAATTTTTTGCCGCATGCTTTTTCAGATGAACATAAAGCAGACCTGTTGAAGCTTGAGTTTAACGATTTTTGGTCAGCCGTTATAAACGGCACTGTTGGGGAAAACTTAGCATTTCCTAATTTGCGCACATTAGTGCTAAGTGTTCTCAGCCTTCCACATTCGAATGCAAGTGCAGAACGTACTTTCTCAATCGTAACCGATTTAAAAACAAAGAAAAAAAATGCCTTAGGTTACGAATTGCTGAATGCGTTATGCAGAATTAGAGTTAAATTACAAGCTTGAACCTCTTTCGAAATTGAACCTGAGCATTTGGAAAAAATGAATGGTCCACAATTATATAAGAATTATAAAACATATCGGGACAAAGCAGCCGGAAAAGTAGAACAGGAACAGGAAAAAGATAATGATTTTGATGAAAATGGTACCGCAGGTTAATTCTTTTCTTTGGTGTTGCAAATATGCAGATGATGACATGTTTGGTATAATGTATATATAAAAACAAGATTAATGGTTAAATATGTTTTTCAGAAGTTCAACATGGAAATATTTCTTTTTTATAATTTTAGAGTTTTGATTCTTAAGTAGAAACTAAAGTAATAAAATTAAAAGTATTAAATTGTGATATTAGGAATATACTAAATATACTAAATTTAGATATATTACATATTTAATATAAGTATAGATACATATATATATATATATATTTATTTATTTATTTACTTGTTGTTTAGATTGAAGATTTTTAAAAATTTTGTTTGAACTTTAAATATTTATTGTTCATTGAAGAAAATTAAATTATTAGAAAATTAAAATCAATTAGGGTCGAGTATGGGGAGCAGGCTCGTGAGGTCATAGATAATGCTTAATTTCATTGTTCACTTTAATTAATATTTTGAAAAATAATTTTTTTAATTCTAAATTCCGATGGCCTGAGAAAGCTCCCCTATAAAACTTGGAAAATCGGCAATGATGATTTGTGTAATGATAACATATAAAGTTATTTTGCTTTGAAATATGAGTACATATACACTAGCGTGGCCCAAAAATGCATGGCAATAATTTTTTTGATACTACAGAGTCTCGATCCCCCCAATTCGTTTCTAAATCCGAAAAAAGAAATGTAATATTTTTTTTTTAAATTTTGATTTTAACACGTGCCTATTTTAACTTGAAGTTTCCCATGTAAATTGCATGGGGAAAAATCACTTTTTGGAGTTTTTGGAATAATTTTTCAGGGTTTAGGAAAATGTTATGGGAATGTATAGAGGCTTATTGAGGACTATCCAACAAAGAATTTCATGTACCACACATATGGGTTTGACACCCCTAACACACCCCCACCGTGCCTTGAAAATTACCCTTAAAACGAAAATTATCAATTATTCATAAAATCGACCTTCTGAGTGGTTTATTCTCGTTTTTTTTTAAATAAAAATTATTTCTATCAATCTAGTGGAATATTTATCAACATTAGTCAATTAACTTTTAATTATTTAAACAAATTCCATTTGTTTAAATAGTTATTTTTTCGATAATTCATTTTTTTAAATAAAAAGTGATCAGTATTGGTCTAATGGAATATTGATTAACAATTTTTCAATTATTTAAACAAATTGAATTTGTTTAAATAATTTTTTTTGAAAATTCATTTTTTTTATTCAAGATTATTACTATTTATTTAGTAGAATATTTATTAACATTGGTTAATTAATTTTTAATTGTTTAAATAAATTCCATTTGTTTAAAAATTAATTAATTAATTAATTAATCTTTTTTTCCTAAAATTCGAAAATGTTCTTGCGTTATTATCGTTACGTGACATAAATTTATTTTCAAATATTTTCCAATTTTTGGCTTTACGTTCCTAAAATTAACGAGAGATGAGAATCAAAAACAATTTTTATTACATTTCGTCAGAGAATATAAGAAAAAGTTTCCAGATAGCAAGAAAACAACATTATCTCGCGACACACAGTAATAGATTAAGATGTAGATGTAGATTATAAAAGAAAATAGCGAACTTTTTTGTAATTCGATGAAATCTCAGAAATAAATGTTATTATTAATGTTTAAACAATGCAAAAATGTAATTAATACAATAACAGGCTGCGAGTAAAATTATATAAAACCTGATTTAATACCTGGATAAGAAATTTGGAAAAAGAAAATTTTTAAACAAATAGAATTTGTTTAAACAATTCAAATTTAACTAACCAATGTTAATAAATATTCTACTAAATGAATAGTAATAATCTTTAATAAAAAAAAGAATTTTCATAAAAAAAATTATTTAAACAAATTCAATTTGTTTAAATATTTAAAAGATAGGTAATAAATATTCCATTAGACCAATACTGATAAATTTTTATTTAAAAAAATGAATTTTCGAAAAAATAACTATTTAAACAAATGGAATTTGTTTAAATAATTAAAAGTTAATTAACTAATGTTGATAAATATTCCACTAGATTGATAGAAATAATTTTTATTTAAAAAAAAACGAGAATAAACCACTCAGAAGTTCGATTTTATGAATAATTGATAATTTTCGTTTGAAGGGTAGTTTTCAAGGCACAGTGGGAGTGTGTTAGGGGTGTCAAACCCATATGTGTGGTACATGAAATTCTTTGTTGGATAGTCCTCAATAAGCCTCTATACTTTCCCATAACATTTTCCTAAACCCTGAAAAATTATTCCAAGAACTCCAAAAAGTGATTTTTCCCCATGCAATTTACATGGGAAATTTCAAGTCAAAATAGGCACGTGTTAAAATCAAAATTTAAAAAAAAATATATGACATTTCTTTTTTCGGATTTAGAAACGAATTGGGGGATCGAGACTCTGTAGAAAAAAAAAGTGTTTTTGGGCCACCCTAGTATACACACTATGCTGAGCTGATTAATTATTTTTACCATACTATTTTTCTTATCTCAGAGAAAATTAGTATGCATATAATATTTTAATATATTATTCAAAGGGCGGGTAAGTTACATGTCTTTGTACTAAATTTAATTTAATTTTAACTTCTTAACAGTAAATCAATTTTAACTTCAAAATCATTTTTTTACTGGAAATTTCATATAATCCTATATTTATGAATTTTATTTAAACATTATAAAATTTAAAAAATCAATATTATAATTTATTAAATTTTGAAATTCTTATTAGCGAAGTTCATTGTGCATTTCTTGTGGATGTGCTTTTTATTATTTATAAGTGTGTGTATTATTTTGTGTTGTTACGTTCCGAAACAATTTGAAGCTATAATAAACCTACAAAGAAATATATTAAAAATAAGGTATTGCATGTATATATGTATATGTACGTATAAAAGCATCCACACTCTTTTTCTATCTACTTTTATATATATGTATAAATTTGGTTAATTGTATTTTCACTTTTTGGAAACCGAAAGTTGGCAACATGAATGTTTTTTGCACGATAACTTTCGAAAGAATATTTTAGTTTGGACTCTAACCTGCACCCAGGTTAGTTTTTGTGTTTCATTCGTACCCTGGCGAAAATTTCAGATTGGGAATTCATTTCGAACCAATCTGAATAATTGTAGAAATTGTATCCGAACCTAACAGTTTCATTCCGATCTAATCCGAAGGAATTTTTCAATCCGAATCAATCTGATGCCCATTAAAAATCTATCCGAACTTGTAATCCGAAAAAAAACGAATTAATTCGGTCAATTCAAATTAATCAGAATTCATCCGAACTTTCAATCCGAATGATTCCGATCAATCTGAATCAATCCGAACTTTCAATTCCAATGAATCCGGTCAATCCGATAAATCCGATCTTCCAATCTGAATGAATCCGGTTAATCCGATCAATCCCAAATATCAATCCCAATGAAGCTGAACAATCCGAATCAATCCGAATGTTTCCAAAGAATTCGGATAACTTCTTATTCATTCGTATTGACCGGATTCACTCTGAATGAAAATTTTGATTAATTCGGATTGACCGCGTTCATTTGGATTAATTCGGATTACAAGTTCGGTTTGATTTTGTAGATCGAAATTCAACTGTTCGATTCGGATACAAATTCTGTGATGATTTGGAAATGTCCGCCAATTTGTGCACAAAAGTTGCTAGATTGTGAAGTTTCACCCTTAAAATTATTTGATGCAGTAATTTTAATCATTTTGATACCAAATATCAAATCAAAGTGAGCTGCAACACGTTTGATAACTCAAGTTTTTCTATGTTGTTGATTTTTAAAACCACTTTTTTTTAATTCACAAATTCTATGTACGGATATTCGTAGTACTCAAATAGCCCAGAAGGTACAAAATTTTTCGACGTCTTTACAACATCATTACAATATTTTAACGACATCGTAGTGACATCCTGTTTCCATGTCGTTAAGATATCTTTCCAAAGTTGAAAAGACAAATGTATTGTCAAATTTTATGTCGTCTTACGACATCGCAAAAACATGGACATAGGATGTTTTTACCATGTAGTAGAAATATCGTATCGCTGTCGTAAAAACTTCGCCAAATTTTTTGCCCCTTGGCAATCGAACAATTTATCATTATGACTTTTTCTGATAAGAAAAAATATTGTCAGGCATAACATTTCACAAATTCAAAAATGAAGGAAAGTTAAAATTTGAAGCCAAATAACGTAAAATATGAAAAAAAGTTAAGAGATGAAAAATGTTGCTTTTTGAACGCCCTACAGGATTGGCGCAACAAATTTTTAATTTTTTTTGTAAATCTAAAATTCTTGAGCTAAATAACACGGGGTAAAGATAACATGAGAAGAAACATAATTATTGGTCTTAAAAATATATAAAAATTCCTCCTTAATCATTTTTTGATAGAGTTATAATCGTTATAAGTTTCAGTTTTCGTTATAATCGTGAAAAGTATTGTTAAAAAATAAAAAATTAAACTTTCCCGCTGAAAAAAGTGAAATATGAGAAAATGTTACAAAAATAATGTGGAGACTCGATTCTCAATGTTTATAATTTTATAAATATCAAAACACTGCAGACTAAGATCGGAGTTTAGTAGCACAACGAAATCCAATTAGAACGTCGCAATTAATTATTTGTTGTGGGAAAGTCTCCATCTTGTAGATCTAAATGCTTTCAAGTTCATCATTTGTAGATAGAATCACACTTTGTTAACTAAATGGTATCTTTCTTAGGATTACCTTAAGGGCTAACGATAGATTATAACGTCACGCTTTACCAATCGTTCCATATTTATTAGTTTGCACCATTTTATATTCCTCAAATATATTAAAAACATGACTGAAACTGTGACATATGGAGGAAAATAAATTAGCGTACCGCTGACTGGTCTTTAAAAGATTGAATTTCACGGAAAATGATTTTTACATTCTCATCAGAGAGAATGTATTAGATTTGTTTTTTAGTTTTTTATTTTCCACGTTCGAGATTGAATTTCTTAATATTTTAAAGATTTGGTGCATTTGCGCCTGAACGGTAATGAGGTTAACGTGAAATGATGATATTAGATAAATGCGTAAAACAATTTTTTCATTTTCAATAAATTCATAACAGCGCCTTAAATAAGCGAAATAAGGACGCTATTTAAGGGCGATGGAATTTGAAAATAAAAATTGTCAACAAACTGTCAAAAACTGTCAAAATCTGTGGAAAGAAACAAATCTATCAGATAGATATATTGTAATGAGAACAGGTTGTTAATGAGGGATTATAAGTTATGATTGATTTGAAATTATTATTATCCTAGGAAGTTTATTCTAATTTCCTGAAAAGTAAAGACTTATGCCCTCTTATAGGCTAAGAACCTGTTATCATGGGTCGAGGGAACGTTCCGAGGGAGGCAGATAAGTACACAAGTTTGTTTAACAAAATAGAATAAATGTTTATTCAAACACAAAGAAATTGAGATCAATCAAAAGTAATGAAGTTACCGTTATCCGTACGCGGAAAGACTCGATGTAATTCTAAGTTTATTTCCTTTATTAAATGACTCGATATAAACTAACTTTTGTTCATCGCGTAACGAATAAACAATAACTTTCCAAACAAATCAAAAATAATTATAATTTTGTAGAGTTAATTACGTGCCATTTCAATCGGCTAATTTAATGCTCTATACAATAATATCAACAAAGCGTTGATCTGGATCAGAAGATCAAAAAATATCAAAATTAACAAACCTCAAAAAGAACTCGGATATCATACAATCATTTATATAACTATTTACAAAGAGTGTCGGAATTCATCAAAAAACAAATTACAAAATTTGGATCTCATGTCCTTCATGAAATGTTTATCGCGCTCTTACGGCCCTAAGTCCGAACTGAGGCATCGATATATGTTTATTTATTTATTTATTACAAGTTCCTTTATACGGACTTATACATTCTCAGTCCCATGACGTAAGAGCTTTTACCCAAATTTGTCTTCGCAATTAAATATACGAGTATAACTTTCGCATGACCAGAAAAGTACCGAGATACATTTTAAATGATATCTAAATCTTTAGCGCTACTTAATTTCACGACTTCGATACGCTTTAGAGCCTCGCAAAGATAAATTATTTCTCACAAGAAAATTTTAAATAATTTTAAGAAAGATTATAACAGCCCGCTGAGCGTCGCGACTCAGTTAGAAAAATCTAAATTCAATAAAGAGCCTAAGAATTACTAACACCCACAGCCTGGTAGAGCGTACATAGGTGCTTCGTAATTTTGAACGCAAAAATGTAATTCTGAAAAGTTGCTAAATCCCACAGCCTGGTACAGCGTACATGAGATTTTGTGAAAACTCAAAAGAAATCCACTAAAACCTATAGCCTGGTACAGCGTACATAGGATTCAGCCATTTCCGAAATACAAACAAAAATTAATTACAAGAGAGAAAAAATATAACAAAAAGAAAGAGCCAGCAGCCTGGAGCAGCGTGCACCAACCCTTTAGAGAGTAAAAAACTACCTTTTAATAAAGGTAGGTTAAATGACAAAAACGGATAACCCCAGCCTGGAACAGCGTGCAGAGTTACCGAAAATATACTACCTGACTGCTCCGGACTGCTGCTGTAGAAGGCGTAGTGGCTGGCTGGCGACGTCACGGCTGAGAGAACAGGAGCGTTGAGACAAAAGCCTGGTAGGCGATCCGTGGCTGGACGCTGACTGTGGCCGATCGCCGGCCTTATAACTCGGCTAGAGATCATGTCGTTGACGAGAGAGAGTTTGTGACAACGCACCTATTGCAGAACCGGCGGTACTGCCCACCGATCGATATTTCTTCTCGTTGGTCGCTCTGCAGTGTAGTGGTAACCGCGTGAGATGGGTTGCCTACGCACAGGCATCTTGGCTCGCCCTGCACTGTGCCGGTAACTGTAGGCTTGGTTGCCTACGCACAGGCATGGCGGTATGATATATCCTAACAATATGCTTAGGTTTTTGAAAGCAAAAGAGGGAAAATTTAAAGTTTTTTGATAGACAAAAAGTGAAAGAAGTAATGAACAATGACCGCTGATCCACCAGTTTTTCCAAAAAACACTTTCGTAGTCCCTAAAGAGCGTGGAATTATTCCATGAAAAAACGGCGGACATTTTAACTTCCATGATGGAAGAAACTAAATATTGACAGCTGCGAGGCGACTGATAGTCACTGAGCGGCATGAAGGCTCAAGCCATTGTCGTCATTTCTATGAAGGCTCTACATTTGAAAAGGATGATCGTAGTAATCTTTTATCATTTCATTTTCATCATGTTTATTATATGAACAAATGAATCACTACTTTTAATGACAATTATACAATATGTTTGTATTACTAAAATCATCGAATAAATCTTTAAAATCGCAGATTATCTTTCCTATTGCAATTGAAATCATTCCCGTCAAACTGTGTATCGCCGAGCGAGGTCAGCACAGTACAGCCTTCATAGAAATGACGACAATGGCTTGAATCTTCTTGCCGCTCAGTGACTATCAGTTGCCTTGCAGCTGTCAATATTTAGTTTCTTCCATCATGGAAGTTAAAATGTCGGCCGTTTTTTCATGGAATAATTCCATGCTCTTTAGGGACTACGAAAGTGTTTTTTGGAAAAACTGGTGGATCAGCGGTCATTGTTCATTACTTCTTTCATTTTTTGTCTATCAAAAAACTTTAAATTTTCCCTCTTTTGCCTTCAAAAACCTAAGCATATATCCATCTGAAAAGTTGACAGAATTAGACAGGCGCCCAACAAGGGTCTCAAAACAGTGGGTGTCGGGAGTCACCTTACACATTAGAACTAAATAAAAAAATGAAAAAAAAAAGGAATTCAAACCCTCAAAAAGTGCGTTTAGTGTGGAATTTTATTATCCATCTAATAATTTGGACATCCACGCATATTGTAAGTAGGTACACTCGAATTACTATCTGGGTGTCCTGACACCCAGAACCCCGTGCTTGTTGCGTCACTGGAATCTAAGTTTTTCTACATGAATGTTTTTCAAATTCCATCAGCCTTAAATTTTTGAAGCAAACGAAAATCTTAGAATAAGTTAGCAACGTTACCTGGTTTTGATATTGAGCCTTGTAGAACTTCAGAAAATGGTTTTATAATCTGTAATGTGGTGAATTTTACCACATTATTGATCCTCTTCCCAGATCGATTTATTTAATTGGAAGCTAAAACAGAATAGCCAGTAGGAACTCAATTAGACATAAGTGTGTGAATGTTAGTATGAATGTAAGAGAGTTGAATAGAATTAACGACAGAACATATTAGATTTAAGTAAAACCATGTCATTCTTTTATTTTTATTTTGTATTTTCCGCCTACCTGACTTCCGAAGAACACAAATGTAAGATATTTCCAACTATTTACATGCTTTCACAGAGTTACTTGCCGTCTGGGATGCGTCAGTCATCTATATTTCGTATATTTTAACGGATGGTTAAAATATACGAAATATAGATACTACCAAATATAGATACCTCCAATACTACAAATGCAATAAACCACTTAAATTGTGTAAAGCTTGCACTGTTTGCATTTAGTATGTAAAGACACATGAGCTGTCAAAATACGTGGACGCAGCCATAAAGGGTTAGCTCTATGTTACGGCCTCGGCTGCGCTGGTGTCGCTATTTCTCTTATAGAAATAGTAGCTGCGTTTCTATTGGTTGAGGCTCCAGAAAAGTTGTAGGTTGTCCGCTATTAAATTATGAAAATCAACCCTTCGAGGAATTTGAACATAATATGAAGGTTAAAATAAAATTATAGACTGAACCTCGATTTAAAATAACCAAAATATTTATTCTGAAGTTACGTTAAATTATTCTTTAATAATTTGTAATTTTGAATTTCAACTGTATAATAGAAATATTGTTGTATGATTTAAAAGACAATACTCTTTAACTGAAGTAACAAAACTCAAAGTCGAATTACAGACAAATCTCTAAGTCCGATTCGCGATATAAGAAAGAAGAGACGAGCTATATCAAACTCGAAGTTCAAAGAATATCTGATCTCGAGCTGCGACACTTACAGCTTCGGCGAGCACAATTTTAAAGTGGGTGGTAACCCTTTCGTGGGGGTTCGACTAATCAAAATGCTGACGCAATACAATTTAATGACTAATTAGCGAATCATAATCTAGATTTTAAGCTCCTCCTGAAAAGAGAGAGATAGTTGCGTAGTCATTAAATTGTATTGCGATTCCAGACGAAAGTTTAGAATTTAAAGTCTTCTATGTCGCCAAAGGGTAATTTCGTTACCATATTTGGAAGTGCGAATCGACATAAATTCTCCGAATTGAGACAGCAAGTCTTTGTCGCACGCGCCGACTTGGCCTTGATCGCACACGTGTCTTTTCTAGGCGGCACGTGCAGAAATCTAACGAAGTCTTTGATCTTTTCATATTCGAATCTTATTCTACAGGCTAAAAATTAATGTAACTTATTCTATTAGCTGAAATAAAGTCATTCTTATTTAATAATCTAAATTATTCTTTTATTAGAGAGAGAGAGTATATTTACCGAGAGATACTTATATTTACCCATGTTTACGTGCTTGAATTATTTATGTATAAATAATAATAATCGTTGCTATATATATATTTAGAGAATACTATTTGCAACCCTTATCAATAAAACATATCTCTTTTAAAAATTGAATTTCCCTCTGGTTTCATTCATCATCACGTGAGGAGCAACTTTCCCCATAATTCCTGTTTCAGGTTTTTTCCGCTTTCAGACCATTACACTCTAGTTCCACTTTTGTCTATCAGGAGTAACTCTCGGAGTAACGCAAGTTACGTAACAGCGACTGCGTGCTCAGACGGAAAACTCCAAGAACACTCAGTTCTGTGCTGGCTGTTCTCACGCGAACTTTTCGTGGCATTTACGTTGAGAAAGAGTTTTGTGAGCGAATTGTAGTGATCGCCTTTTCTATTTTCGGCCAGGAATTAATTAAACATTTTCTTTGGGTTCTCGGAAAGTAAGGTAGGCGCCCGCAATTTACGTTTCTCCAATGTAATTTCTCTTCTTTTGCTTCGAGTTAATTAAAGTTTAGCAGAGTTACGTAATGCTCAGCCAACGCCCATGTATGGCATAGCGCTGTTCGTTCTCTTTTATATTTCGAGCATTTAGTTATGAAAAAAATCAATTTAGTCGACTGTAGAATATGCTTAGTGTTTAATCTAGTTTTGAATTTAGTTTCTTTTGAATAATGATTCGTGATTTTGTTAAAATCTCTAGAGTTCTCAAAAAGTTGCGTAACAGTTGGTCGAGACATTGAAGTGACGTAGCGCCATTGTTCGAATTATATCGAATGTTACTTTGTCGTCGCCCTTTAAGAAACTGTTCTTTACCACATTCTTCCT
>CAJFCP010000305.1:0-10583 GCA_904066005.1 Synergus itoensis
CCAAAGACGCGAATTTCCTGCTCGTTTCGGGTGCCTTTAGACTCAGACACAAAGGAACTAGAATGCAAAAGGGCGAGAGGGGTTGGCGAAACGGAAAGAGGACGAGGTAAGGAGTCAGAAGTTCAGCAGCAGGGTGAGAGGCCAAAAGAGGAATAAATAAGGTGCAGGGTGACAGAAAGACGACACGAAATCAAACTACTCCCTCGCTTTTTGAAACTAAAGGTCGTAGAGTTTCGTTATAATCATTACAGAATTTCGTGACTCCGACTGACAAATGTGAATAAGATAAGACAAGTATTCACTGGAGTATGCTCAGGTGAACAAAGGTTAATTACTGCCATTAATTAGATCGTGCTTTGAAATTATTTACTGTCTATTGAAGTATAAAAAACATTCAAAGTTGGTCGACTAATTTAAGTTTTTGCCTTTCACCAGACGAAATATTATTGTATATATTAAAATAAGGGAGAACCGAGAGCTCTCAGTCGCGGAAATTTCGAGTAACAATATCTTTCCGCATGTCTGAAAATCAATTTCACAGAAGTAAACACAAGAGCTAAGGATCACTTCCGAAACACCGGTAACGTTTTGGCATGCATAGCAGTAGAGCTTGATCGCAAATTATCGTAGCGTACAAGAGATAATGGAAATCGCTATTGAAGCGCCCGATTCACAATGTACTACAGCCCAATTTGACATTTTAATTGGAAAATTGTAATTAACCAGCTCATCCTTATTATCTTCGTCAAGAGATTTCCATTTCTGGCGTGAAAATTCAAAGTCGAGAATCTGTTAAATTCTGTAATTGGCTCAATTAAGGCACTAGAAAAAAGTTTCTAATTAAGAGAAAATACTACTCTTGGTATATATGTTTCGCTCTGGAAAAGAGAGCCATTGAATCGCACCACTTGTTCAACATTTTAATCAAAAAATTGTGATTGGCGTGCCCCAATAGATATCAATACGTTGAGCATTTTTATGTACGTGATGAGTTTCCTGACCAACCGGTATTTCAACCCTTACTATTTTTTCATTCTCATTCTCACACGAGTAACAGTTAACACATATTCGAGCACATATTGTAGTCCTGTATTATGTCCTCATCCGCTTGTCTCCTGCGCTTTTCCGACTCCTTTTTCTCCTACCTCATCTTCCTATCGAAACACGTATCCGGCATGTCTATCTTTCTCGTTCTCCAATCGACTGTGAGCCTGGTTTTCCTATAACCTAGACTGACCAGAGAACCCTTTATGACTCTCGTTCATCCAGCTCGCCATTTCCGTCGAAAGTTTTAATTGGTAATTGGTTCTGAGTAAAGCTCCCGGGGGTGGGAGCTATTTCATGCTGCATCTCTCCGTTTAACTCATTGTTGCCAACAAAATATATTTTAATCGTGAAAAATTGGAATTAGTTGATTTAAATAAGGGGATTCTAGAATCATAGATTCCAACATTTGCAGACATGCTTTCAAATAGTAATTATAATATTTGTTCAATTTTGATGGCGTATATTTTGCAAGTGTGCAATTAAAATTTTTAAATTATTATATCAGAAGGTGTTGGTTTCTTTTATTTTTTTTTTGTTTATTTTCTTTTAAATTGATCTATAATTATAATCATTACCTATAGTTATTAATATACGGTACAACTTTTTTTTAAACAATTTTAAATACTATTCCGAATTCAATTTTGTATTCCAGATTTATTTCAATTCGCGTTTATTTCATGCCCGTGTGGCAATCGCCTAATTTCTTCCTGGCTCCATTCTTGGGCCAAGCCAGGGGCCTCTAGCCTGGTCCTAGCTTGTAATATGTAATGGCGCGAGGTACAGCCCAGCCCGACTAAAGTTCCTAAAAATTCTGGCAGATGGCGTTGAAGTATTCTGTTTTCATTTTGCGATCTGGCAAGCCAGGCCCTAGCCAGATTCTCCGTTTCATGGGGTGTTTGGGCCCAATTTTGCCACGCTTGGGGCTAGCTTAGGCCATAAAACAATTTCCACACGGGTGGTTTTTCTGATTTCATTTCAGTTTTCGATTATTTCCCAGTTTTCCCGGTTAGTATACACCCTGACCCGTGTGGAAATTGTGGTCGGGGTCTAGCCAGTCCACGGTCGGGGAGCCCAGCTTTAAGTCGGGGGCTTGTCAGGGAGCCCAGTTTTAAGCTGGGCTGTGGTCGGGCTTTCTGGCTGGGATCCGACCAGAAACGTCACGCTCGCTTATCCAGCTCCCGACCAGGGAGCCTAGTCGGTCTATGGTCGGGCTATCCGACCATGGCCCTATTAAGAGTAAACGGTATTCTAGCTTATAAAAATGAAAATTTTATAAATCTGAAATCACTTTTTATTAAACCTTACAATTTAAGCAAAAGATATGAAGTAAAAGGTGAAGTAAAAGTAATCTTAAAACGAAATCTACGAGTACATCTTTCTCATCACCATCGTTCCTACGGCGAAAATTGTGAAGTAAAAGATTTAAATTAGTTATGTATAACGAATTACAATAAATTTTTATCATTTTAGGTAAGTAGTAAAATCTTAAATTTACAAAGTAGATATATCAAATTAATCGAATAAACCTTATAAAGAACAATCACGAATAAATAAGTTAACGTAACCTTAACATCTTAAAACCTCTTCTTCCCTTTATACTCAGTAGATTTTATACTGACGTTTATATCACTGACGTTTGAAAAAAATTGTTTATTCAACATTAAACATTAACGAAATGCACATTTAAACATTAACGAATAATTCACCGAGAGCTAAAGACACCGGTCGAAACGGTCTCAACTCTACCTTGAGGATCTCTAGTGAGAGAGAAGTATCAGAGGGTATGTGTCTAACTGTCTATACCTACTTACCGACTAAGTAGGTGTATAGATAGTTAGATACTAAGGTGGGAAACTCATATTGAAATAAAGTGTCGGACATTATGTTGAATAGTAATTCGGACAATTATAAATTAGGTCCAATGAAAATTTGGGTATATAGAAATTAGGGTATTTGTGATTTCGGAGCAACGGAGATTAGGCTGAATAATAATTCGACTGCATAGAAATTCGAGGAATTGTTGAGTCGGTAATATGAGATTCGGTCAAATGGAAATTCTGACAAATAGGATTTCGGGAAAATGCATGCGCCTCACCTGGCCGGGATCCGGCCCGAACCCGGTCACAATTTCTACACGAGCTTCTCTGATGAGAATGTAAAAATCTAAGATATAAGCCGGGAGACGCGAAAAATGTCGCTACCTGCGCACAAAATGAGTGCGCAGCTCATTTTCTAGGACTCAGTTCTATAAATCTTATATTAAAGTACACTACAACCTCGAAGTAGTCCTTCGCGAAGTAGTCCTGATTCCTCCCGTCCCGCGCGCACCTACTCTAAGATGGAGCGACTGAGGAATTAAGTGGGGGGTAACAATAGGGCCGCCTCACTTACCGTAATTTCTACAATCTTTTTTTCTGACTGGCAGCGCCCAAAGGGGCGCTCAGTTGGGATGCGTCGGCCCTGCTCCCCTAGCGGAATTTCTCGGAACTGACGTTCGCGAAGTAGTCCTCATAGCAAATAATCAGGACTACTTCGAGGTTGTAGTGTAGTTCACAAACGTTCAATACCTCAAATGTGATTTCTACGAAACTTTTCAACATTTTTTCATGAATTTCTCTATATGTTTCATTGAAATTTTTTAAATCGGACTTCAATGTAAAGTTTACAGAACTTTTGTAGAGTTTTTCCAGATTTGTTCTACATTCAATATTGAAAGTTATACAAAATTTATTAAATTTGTTGAAGGATCTCACTCATCCCCGAATATAGCAATAGTTCAAGAAAGATTAATGAACTTTTTTTTTCCGTGCAGTGTTGCGCAAATGACAAACAATTCGGAAAAATGCGTTACATAAAAAAAAATCGATTAGTCGAATTTTTCTTTAAAAAATTGCAAAAAACCAATGAAAGAAAGTAAGTGGTATGATTTGAAGCCTGGGATTTTTTCAGCAGATAAAGATGTCACTGATAAAAAGTTTACCTTTTGATACTCTTTTACTTATCCCACAATTTTCACCCTCAATCCATTTCATCTTTATCTTAATCTTCGCCCTGAACCCCCCCCCTCTCTCTCTCTCTTTCTCTCTCTCTTTCTCTCCCATTATGGCTCTCGCAAATCTTCTTCATCTCAACCATTACGTCTCGAAAGAGTCACCAGTACCAGTCTGCTGGGAGGGGGAGTGTTCACCCAAGCATAGAATTTTTTGTCGTATCGAATTATGTTACTTTGATAGAAGGCTTTAGCCACAACAGAAGGTTGCACTATAAAGAGAAGGATGCTGTGCTGTAGCAACGCAACGTCCTCCAGGGAAAAGTGCAGAGATCAGAGACTTATGCGTACGATAAAGAAACGTTGCGAAAGGGGACGCACTTTATTGCACGTATAGATGCGGTATGTTACTGCTGAAGCCATTTAGTTGTTTTCGTTTGCTTTATTTTCCCTCTCGTTTCATAAAGAATCGGTTTGCGTGTTAGGCAAGATTATGAAATAGGCTGTGATTTAATTTCTTATTTAAGCACGACTTTCGTTTTTGTTCTCTATAATAATTGGACACCCTTCGGCGAGTCAGCGGGTTACCACCACTCACTTCGACTCATCCGCTATGAAAGATAGATCTTTTTCCTCATAAGAAATTATACAGTCACGCTAATAGTAGGGCTTTTAGGAAATGCATTACTTATACCCGTGCAGAAATTGCCGTGAACTATTTTGAAATTCTTTACAAAATTTCTTAAAATCACTTATTGTTTCTATATAATTAATACCTATTTTTTATAATAGACTTTTGTTTTCAGAAAATTAAATAGTTTAATAATCAAATATTGTGAATAATGATTCCGCAGAATAGTTTTTTAATCCTGATGGGGTATTGGCCAGTTCTTCCTAGGTGGGGTATTTACTAAGGTCTTTTTTGGGTAAACTGAAAAGACCCTGGCCATTTTCTTTAAGTAGGGCAATATTATGCGAAAGCGTTACAAGCTTGCGTGGGCCTTGCCAGTTAACCTAGTTAGGGCTATATCAGAGGTAGGGAAAACTGATCAGGGCCCTGTCAGAACCCCATCAAAATTTCTGCACGGATACAACTTTTTTTTATGAATTCTGATCGAGAGACAACCTAACTTCTACTGAATTCATTAGTCGGATATCGGATTTGTGAATCTAAGTAGGTATTTTATCATTAATTTAAGAGAAAAGAAATTTCAGGCCCCACAGAATCTATGATTGTAATTTGTCGATTTTGTACAAATGTATAAAAGAAAATTTTACACTATTGACTGAAAATAGGGTACTTTACTAAATGAATCAATGGTAATTATTCCAAAGAAATGATTGAATCATTTTCGATTTCCTCGAAAGATTGCGACAAAGGTGCAATTTATGGGAGGTTGGTGGATAAAGTTAGCCAGGACCGGCGCAGCTCATTTTTTCCATGTATGGATTTACGATGGGGGGGAGGGGTAGAATGAAATTTTTTTCTTTGCTTTTTCTTTATTTGAAAGAAAATGTTTTCCTTCGTACAACATTTATAGATATAAATTCGTTTAACACTTTGAAACAAAAGTCATTATATCTTTCCAGACAGTTTTTCACGTATGGAATTTCCATACACGCAGAAAAATGAATCTGTTACAGTTACAGATTCAGATCTGTTGGACATTTTTGCTATTTTAACAGATAAAATCTGTTACTATGACAGATAAAATCTGTTAATCTTACAATTCTATCTGTAAAATTTACAGAAATGCTTCTGTTAGATTCATCTGCTAACATAACAGAAAAAATCTGTTATATTTACAGATGAAAATCTGCTGATTTGGAGCGATGAAAATTTGTAAATTTAACAAAAGAAATCTGTAAATTTTACAGATTTAATCTGTTGAATTTAATATTTGTATATGACTGAGTGCATTGTGGAAAAATGTGGGAGAAACCATCTCGTGATTTAGAATAATGGTTAAGGGCATGTGATACTTACTATATGAGCAATTTTTTTCGATTTTATTGATTTTCAAATTACCCAACTTTTCAGCCACAAAAATAAATATTTTGCCTTGAAACTTTGGAAAACGGAAGAGAAGATTAAAACGGACCGTTATTGACTCTTTTTATCTTGTATAATGAAAAAAAGTTTAAATTTGCTAAAATTCGTAATGCATTTGTCACTTTGAGGTTAGGTGCTCTATGCTTTATGAGTGATCAAATTACCCAACTTTTCAGCCACAAAAATTAATATTTTGCCCTGAAACTTTGGAAAACGGAAGAAAACATTAAAACGGACCGTTATTGACTCTTTTTATCTTGCAAAATTAAAAAAAAGTTTCATCTTGCTAAATTCGATCAAAAAGTATCACATGCCCTTAAGGTCGTGGACTATCGTCCCATAGGTCGTCCGTTCGATTCTCCCCCGCGTTGCGTGCGAAATTTATTTTTTTATTTGTTATATATTTTTTATTTGTTATATATGCGTTAAAATTTACAAATGTCGATTGGTTATAAGTATATCCATACGAATAAACGAAGTTCCTAATTAATAATTGTTTCTAAGGCATTTATTTTTATGTTTGAAAGTACAAAAAATCTGTAAATGTAAAATTTATAAATTTTATCTGTAGAATTTACAGATTTTATCTGTAGAATTTACAGATTTTATCTGTAAATTCAAAAGATTTGGCAAACAAAAATTTTCTGTAGAATCTACAGAAATAATCTGCTGTCCCTATTCCAGCAGATTAAATCTGTAAATTCTACAGATTTTTATGTAGATTCAACAGATTTTTTTTCTGCGTGTACATGAAAATTTCCATGTATGGATTTATCCATGGCATCAATACTGTCTGCACCGCCCCTGAAGTTAAAGTTAGCAATCTCTCGAAAGTAAAGCTTCGATCATCAAGTTAGTGCAGGGATCCATACTGGGGACGATTGCGAAAGAACTCTCTGAAAGATATGATTATGTGATTCGAAGGAGCATGTAAATCGACGTAGAAGTGTAGTGAATCTCATGAAGCTTGGTATTTCAATGCATCCTTTAGGCTTTTCAAAGTGGATTGCGTATGGAACCAGTTCTGTATCTATATGTTCCAATTTCACCGGACAACCATCTCCATTTTAGATCTCAGAAAATCACATTTCTCGAAATGGCCAAAAACGAAAAAAGATCAATTAACAAAATTATACACTGGAAATCAACGAATAATTCCTAGTGTAATTTTACACTTTTCTTGTAAAATTTCTTCATAAATCAACAGAAACTCTCAAGAAAATCGTAAAATCGAAGTGATTTATAAAGGAAAGTAGACTACAGGCGGAATGTAAATTTATATAGGATTTTTTTACAGTATAACTGAAAAAAGCGAATGTAAGTAAAAAAAGTTTCGAAATGATAAAATCAGTAAAATAGTGGACTTTCTTCTCAATTCGAAAGGGCATTAAATTTCTGGGTACAACTTTACTCGTTTTGTTGACATACTTTACCGCAGACAAGCGACCATAGAATTTTCGTGGGTGGGATTTAAATTTCTCTGGGCGAGCGGTGGGAGCAGGAAATGCAGACCAGCATTCGCTCTTGTAATGTGGATTGCTATCGTTTGTTGCAAAGGCTTTGAGCGCTGCTTGAAATTTGAAAGCATTGACTAGTAATTGGCGTTAATTAATTAAAGAGTAGTGAATTACTACTCCCTTCTGTCCAAATCTCCATCATTCCGATCTCCTTTTTTTTCAATCACAATCAGTCATGGCACTAACGATTGATGATGGATATCAGAGTCGACATGCGAAATCGATTAATTAAGGCAGATATCACGACAAATTCTTAAGAAATGAGCGTATCATCACTTGGTCAATGTGACCACTGTGAGGCAGGGACAAAAAGAAAGAAAAGAAGTAGAAGAAGAAGGAAAAAAAGGGGAGAAAAGGGGAGAAAAGGAAGAGTTTAATCTCACCTCTGAAGCGCGAAACGACGAAACGAAGAAGGTCGGTCACTAGCAAAGTAGAGGCGGTTTTGTTCCACTGGGACGAATATTACGAAAGGTGGGTGTCTAATTAGCATTTTCCAATTAAAACCTCAAAAGCGCCGATCCTGCGCAAACATTCTCCCATTGGAACCTTTTCGGCTGGTAAAGATATCCGAGAAGCAGTCAATTTTCGAACCAACTGAAGAATAGATATTAAAAATTATTTTTCTGTTGGCAATTTAACCACTCAGACGCCTTTGTGCATTTTAATTAGGTCAGAATACCTATACGAGAAGGAGAATTTGCAGATTTATTCCAAACAAAGATCAAGGGAATTTGAATACAGTCTTCTTCACAAAACCGACCTTTATTGTATTAAAGACAATTAAACTCATCCATCTGAGTGAAATACGATATTGAATATTTACAGTCTTTATGTAAAAATGTAATGCTCTTAATTATACGAATTATATCATCGAATAAGATGTCACCCGAGTAGAAATTTTTCTGTGGCCCTGACCGGGCCCAGATTGGGGAATCTGGCCCCGATCGGGTCCAGATCGGGCGATTTCAGACCGGGGATGAAACACACGGCCCGACCAAGCCCAGACCTGTCAAAACCTGGCCCGATCGGGGCCTGATCGGGCCAGGCGTTTCATCACCGATCTGGGCCAGGTTTGGAAATTTCTACACAGGCAAATGCAATTTTTAGTAAGACAACTTTTTTTCGAGTGTGATATAAGTAAAAGGAGAGCATGTGACATAATTGCTATGAAGAACACACCTGCTAAGATATCAACAAGTTTATCTTATCCTCGCGCCACGAAGAAAACGACTTTCGTCCGTAAAAGTCCCATTAACAATTTCATTAAGTCGAGGTAATTTCAATCCTCGTCATTAGCTTTGAGACTAGAACGAAATTCAGGCATATAAACGAAATGCACCAAATAAGCCAATTGTAATTTATAATTTGAATTAATACAGCTACACTCAAGCTCTTTTTATCACCTGCTCGTTAAATGCGAAAAAGAAGAGAGAGGGAGGGAGAGAGGGGGGGGAGCTGCGAGATGTCGAAAAAAAGAGAGACGAGAAGAAGCCGAGCGAGGCTCGTATCTGTGTAGCCGTTTACGTAATCTCGCACATAGATACATAATGCACCCACTTTGTCGTGGACACGGGCCTTAAGGTTCGAGTCCCACGCGTTCCCAGACATTCCTTGATAGTAATTGCTGGCTGCCGCCTCTACTATCTGCCGACATTCGCTCGCTTCTGCAAAAGAGGAGAGAGAAGGAAGAGCGGCTAGAAGAGAAAGAAATTGAGTTAGGAGAAAGAGAGATCCTCTCTCGTAACACGCCTGCCCTTTGCCCACTACACTGCTCTTCGCTTTTTTATTCCACCCCCTTCCATACTATCATCCTCTCCCTTCTCAATACCATACAAGGATCGCCTTCTCTCTAGATGTTACTCTCATCCTGGACCAGCCAGAGTTAGAATTTTCTCCTCTTATCTCCCTGAATGTGCTCCCCCCTTTTATCTCTTCTTATTCACTTCTCTTTCTCTTGTCTTCTCTGCTCTTCTGGGTGAGCCATCTTCAACATGGTAATGCCATCTTCACCCTCGACCCTATGGCTCTCCACAAGGTCTTTTACTTTAAAATGCCGGGAAATTAGGAAATTGCCATCAAAACGTCCTCCGGTCAAAATCAAGTTTGGGCAGAATCCATGTGAATAAAGTTGCGAACGTTCAAATGAACGAAATATTTTTTTAAAATTATATTTTATCCAGAAATATTGTGCCAACTAAAAATAACAATCAGGATTACAAGTTTATTTCATTCTTTGTTATTCTCAATGTAAATGAATCAATATTTAAAAACTTTTTATAGTTACAAATACAATCAATACAAAAATTCGTTCATTTGAACGTTCAGAACTTTTCAACCATCAGAATCCGAGTTGATCTGAGCCCTTCGGTCCTTCTCCCCCTAGAATATGGAATCCCCAACACTCGATGATTATTATTATTGTTATTATTATTGTCACAACCACATGTGGCTGTGTCTACCACAAATTTATAGTTGTACTTAATTTTCTTATACTATTTTTGATGAAACTGAAGTTTTCAACGTTTACGTCAACGAAAAGTTATTCTTTTGTAAAAAGGATGAGATCTAAAATCTGATTGCGCTAAGTGGTTTCATTCGATGTCAAAAGACATACAAAACAGTTTCAACCCCATACCATACTAGGATCACCCCCAAATCATCCCTTAAGTACATAAAAAATCATAGCAATTCCCCTAATTTCTGGACCTAAAATTTTATTCTTTTAAACACTTCCATTTAATGCTCAAAGAAGCTCAAAGTAGTTTTATCAACCTAAACCTCTAGGTTCATCCTCAAAATCAACCCCTAAACACAAAATAATCATAAATCCCCTAACTCCGAGACCTAAAATCTGATTGCGCTAAATGATTCCATTTGATGTCCAAAGAACCCCAAAATAGTCTCATCCACCTAACCCCCTAGGTTCACCCTCAAAATCAACCCCTAAGTATAAAAAAAATCATTGTAATTCTTCTAA
>CAJFCP010000308.1:0-19291 GCA_904066005.1 Synergus itoensis
AAATTTTATCCTCAAAATTAAATTTCCTCATTTTACCCAAACAATTATTAGAATTAAATATCTTTTCACTCAGTAGATTTACTCTTTTTTGAAATAGCGTTGTAAACAAAGAGGAAAAAAGGTTAAGTTCAATACTTTTTTGCTTAAAATGAGGAATTCGAGATCTATACTCTTAATTCTTTTACTTCATTTTACTTAACAAATATTGTAACTAGATATATTTTGCCCTACAGACATACCCGTTGACAAAACAGAAGTATGGCTATGGAGACAAACATTTTTTAATTTTAACGATTCCTGTCTAAAACGAAGAATTCGAAATATGACCTTAAAATTCAAGGGAAGCTTTTTCATTTTATGGAAAAAGTACTGAACGCAGGGCCTAAAATTTTTGTCTAAAATTTTGTGTTTTAAACTGATTTTTAGGAATTTCAAACGGTTTTTTTTTTAAGATTTCAAGAGATCTCAAGTAATTTTAATCAATTTCAAAGAATTTTAAATGATTTTAAGAGATTTCAAGGGATTTTAAAAAATTTTAAGGAATTTCAAGAAATTTATAAGGATTTAAGAATTCATATTTCAAGGTATTTTGAGGGATTTTATGAGATATTAAGAGATTTTAATGGACTGAAAAATTTCAAACGATTTTAAGAGATTTTAAGTGATTTTAAGGGATTTCAAAAGATTTCAGAAAAGAGTTTATAGATTCTCAAGACAGTTGCAAAGGATATCAAGGACTTTAAAAATATTTTAAGGAACTTTAAGGATTAAAAACTGATTTCCAGAGTTTAAAAAGGAATTTTAAATATTTTAAGAGAATATAAAAGATTTTAAAAAAGAGTTTAAGGAGTATGTATCAGGAAATTTCAAGCGATTTCATATGATTTAAAACAATTTTTTAAGTTTTTACAGAATTCCAAAAAATTTCAAACAATTTAAAAAAAAAATCGTCTGAAATATTTGTTTGTCCTGACTGAAAGGAAGCATTTTTTGCTCTGTCCAAATATTATATTTAAAAAATGAGCACCACCACAAAGGGAAACAAAATCTAATAATATTTGTTTCGTAAAACCAAGAAATCGCATTTTCAGGTCAGACCTTGAATCGAACGCTCTCAAAATTGAAAATTATTTCACATCCTAGCTAACTAGTAATCCTAGTTCATCAGTAATTGACTGAGTATTGGGGCAGTGAATCAGCTAAACGTTTTGATCCAAGTGGTACTTGGTCTTGCATAGCTTTTGTAACCTGTTGATGCCCTCTTCCCGGTTGTCAGCGTATTTTTCGTCCCAAGCATCAAGCAGCATATTATAATACCTCGGAGCTTCGAAATACTGAAAGTACTCATGGCTAGTGGCAGTGGGGAAGATCTTCTCAAACTTGTCGAGCTGAGTCAATTCATCTTCATAGGCAATAAGGTTTCTGACGTCATCAGGCGTCAAGTCTTCGATAATATCATCCAAGTAGTCTTCCCTGTATCTAGTACTAAGATAGTGATACTGCTTCTGTCTTTCCTGAAGACTCAAGGAGGTTCGATGTAGCCTGTAATCCTGACAGACAGGATCAAACTGATACCTTCTGGCTAGTGTCTCCATCTCGCTCTCCGAGAGACTAACTGGCAGTTGATACCCAGCGATGTTGAAGACGTTCCTAATCAGTGGACCCTTGACAGCGACATCTAAAGACGAAGCTGACTGAAGAGACGGCGAAATATTGACTTCCAACAACCAGGGTTTGAGGTTCTCATCAAGGAGGATGTCTACACCGAAGAGTTCATAGCAACAGTACCTGGAAGTGACGTTTGCTTTGGTAAGACCGTTGATCGAGGACTCCCCAGCGATCATTGTCTTGACGACAATGTCCTTTATGGCAGTCCAGAGTTTCTGAACATTGACGTATTTTTTTTCTAGGTAAGACCAGAGGGTCTTGATCGTCCACTTGTGACCGGAGCAAGAATCGGGACTCTCATTGTCAGTATAAGAAGCACTAGATTTGTTGATACTGTAGTTGGTGAGATGCATAAAGCGATCGCTGAGGTAGTTGATGTCGTCGATATATTTGACTGACGCAAACCGAACGAGGCCATCAGGATAGATGTAGATGCGAAGGGGATTAAAGCTGGTGACAAGGACGTAGAGTCTGAGGTCGAATTTGGCTCCATCGATGAGCATCGGTTTGGAAAGGTACTGCTGAACGATTATTGGTCGTTTCTTAGGGATTTGGGCCCATCTGTGAACTACGCGAATCCCGGTTCCTCTCGCTGAAGCTGGAGGCTTGATAATCCACTTCTTTTTGCTGCCTTGCTTCTCCCAAATTTGTCGGAAACATCGAAGGTCTTGTGGGAGAATGTAAGTTCTGGGAATGAAACCAAACTCTTTCTTATCATGTTTTATCATCATTTTACTGAGGTTTCTCCAGAGACGGTCTTTTCGACCGATTTGGAAAGTCCCGGGAAAGTGATTGATCTTTTGGTATTCCTTGAGGGTTTTGAAGCAGTTGGATCTCATGTATTTGCCCCAAGTACCACACCAATCGTGGGTTTTTTTTAACAGTCGGTAGCCGGAATTAGTTAGGGTTCTACGAACTAGTTTGGGAGTTATGGTGGTCAGTCTCCATTTTAAGTGCTTCGTGAGGTCATGAGGCAAACTGGAATCACTGCACTCGTAGGATTGGAAGGCTATGTAAGGTGCTACGTTTGAAAAGAGGCTTTTGCGAAAGGGAAAAGCGCAATTCTTGTCGCCGGCATCAGTGACGGCGGCACTGATTCTAGAGAGGAAACCTTCATCGAGGGAAGCAAGCTCTTCTTGTTCCTCGTCAGTTTGGGATTCCAAATCGCCCTCCTCATCTTCGATCGGTAGTTTTACGCGGACCATTTCCTGTTGGTTGTAGGTGAGAACGTTCATTGTAATCGCTTAGAAGAATCTGAAAAAAAAAAACAAATCACACTTTTATCAAAAAGAACTAATATTATAATCTTAAAGGAGCGTTCATAAAAAACCTGACGGTGTGGTGATTTTCAAAATTTCAGTAAGAAGATTTGTAATATTTTTGAAAACCTCAAAACCTCCTCCCAATTTTCTTACCCAAGACTTTTTACTCTCCATTTACTTAAATTCTTTGGAATTGTAGTAAATTCTATTGAAATCTTTGAAATTCTATAGAAGTTTTGAAAATTCTACTGAATTATTCTTTTGAATTCTTCGGAAATATTCGAAAATCAATTAGATTCTTTTAAATTGATTGGAATTTAGTAGAATTCTAAGATATTCTCTTTAATTCTTATTAATTCTTTGGAATGTTATGAAATTCCATTAAAATAATATAAATTTAATTAAAATGTTTGAAATTCTTTTAAATTCATTGGAATAAAGGGAAATTCAAAGATTCCCTGTCTGCGGAGAATCACCCATATAATAATTGAAAATTAATTAATTAATTTTAACAAATATTACACTAGACCAATAGTAATAATTAAAAAAAAATAATTTTCGAAAAAAAAAGGTACTTAAACAAATGTAATTTGTTTAAATAATGCAAAATTAATCAAACAATTATTTTCTTATGAGTTTATTATGACTCTAAATTTTAACTGGCATGATGCAAGTTGACAGTGATCTCGAAGTAGGCTCCTTGCGCGCGCAGCACACGTTGCGGCTAACCGCTAGATATATTAGCCATTGGTCAAAATTTAGTGCGTGATTCTAAATCGAATTAATTTAATTCGATTTTGAATCGCGCGCCAGATTACAGCCAATGGCAACATTTCTACAGCGGGTAGTCAACGTGCGTTGCGCGCGCAGGAAGACAACTTCGAGATCACTGTTTTGTTACTGTTAACTTGCATCATGCGAGTTAAAATGTCCGCCCTTTTTGGTGTGAAATAATCTCACACTGTTTTGGGAGTATAAGAGTGATTTTCCCAAAAACTGGTAAGCAAGCGGTGTTTGTTCAAGTATTATTTCCCCTTGGTGCTACCAAAAAACTCTAAATTTGCCCTTTTGTGCCTTCAAAATCTCGACTTCAAATCTAACTGTTCTCCCAATAGGCAAATAAATTGCGCATGCGTCACGTCAATTGTACATGCGTATTGCATGGTACGGGTTATGCACTATGTTTGACGTTTGAGAGCTAAATTTGAATGGATAGTGTAATTGTAATATGTATAGTGAAAAGTGGATTTTTTTTGGAAAAAAAGTCGCTGTTCTGAAAATGGATGTAGTGTAACATGGAAGTTACTCTAGGGGAGTGGGAGAAGGGAGGAGACTGATGAGAACGAGTCGAAGCAGCGTTCGAGTCAGTAAAAATTGACTCCGGCCGTCGGGAATCGAACCCTTGGCCGCCGGCTCGAAGCCCGATACGCTACCACTGCGCCACGGAGTCTGGGTACTAGAACGGTTCTGGCCAACCGTATTCTAGTCCCAGTATGACGTCAGTCGTCGATCAGTCTTAAGGAGTGGAAGTGGAAGGGGAATTGTATGACGTGTATCCGTACCACGTCACACCTGGAAGTGGGGGCAGGGAGGCATCTCAGTTACGTCCCACGTAACAGCAGAAAACAAAGAAAACTCTGTAAGTAAATAAATTAACTCATAAATGTCAAAATCCTACTAAGTTTCATTTATATTTCGATGTAAATTATACGTATAAATTTGCCACGTTGCGTTGACCGGTTAATTTGCATAAAATCATTAGAAACCCTGTTTTTTTTAATTTTAGATACAATGTTTTTTTCATCTTTTTTCCGAAAGTCAAGAATAACGCAAAGTTAAATCTTTTTTTAATTCCAGTTCCAAGGGAAAGCGGTTCGCAGAAGACTGACATTGTCTGAAAAATTCCAAGTATTGGAGGATTTCCAAAATGGAATGAAAAATAAGGACCTTGCCGAAAAATATCAGTTACACCCTGGAACTATCACGAAAACTCTGAAAAAGAAAAATGAATTATTGAAGCGAAAAGAAATTATTGAAAAATATAGCGCGAATAAGAAAATAAAAAAGTATTCTCAAATACATGAAACCAGCTTTGAAAAATCCGTTTACACTTGATTCTCTCAAAAAAGATCACTTGGCGACCCTGTGTCTGGGCCTTTACTAAAAGCAATAGCCAAAGAATTCCATAAACATTTCTATGGCGAAACAGATTTCGCAGCAAGTACAGGCTGGCTCGACAAATTTAAAAAACGTCATGGAATAAGATGTCTAAATTTAAAAGGAGAAAAGTTGTCAGCTGCAGATGACGACGCAGAAGCATTTCGGACAGCATTTAAGGAATTTATTCAGGACCACGAATATGAAATGGACAACATTTATAATGCTGACGAATCATCACTATTTTGAAAGCAAGTTCCAAATAAAACTTTAGCGTCTCGTCAAGAAAAAGAAGCCCCAGGACGGAAAGTACCAAAAGTCCGCATAACTATTCAAGTTTGTTCCAACGCCTCTGGTTCGCACAAAATTCCATTAACAATAATTGGAAAATCTCTTCAACCGAGAAGCCTGCGAAACGTTTCCAGTTCTGTCATTTACCTGTCGCAAAAGAAAAGTTGGATGGATCGGAAAGTCTTCATCGATTGATACAAAAATGTTTTTCTTCCCAGTGTGAAAGAGAGAAACCCTGATCCAGACGCAAGGTTCTCATTTAATTAATTATTTTATTCTTTGAATTTCACGAACTTGATAGTTTTTATTTATTTAGAAAAAAGTAATATTTTTAATTGTACAGAAACGGTGACAAAATTGTTTCTTTTTTTCAGATTTCTTTTGCTATTGGATAATGCTCCTGCTCATCCTTCTAAAGAAACACTGAATTTGACCGATCCCCAATGTTTCGTTTTATACTTGCCACCAAATGTCACATCGCTTATTCAACCAATGGACCAAGGCGTTATCTCGTCTTTAAAAAGAAAATATAAAAGTTCTTTTCTATATGAACTGGCAGCTCAAAACTTTGCTGACAAAGAAAGCGTGGTGAATTTAAAAAAAAAATGGAATCTAAAAGATTGTTGCTACGTATTAGAGAATTCATGGAACGATGTATCTGCTAATACTTTGAAAAATGCATGGAAAAATCTCCTGCAACCTCATGTCGCTGGTCCATTAGTAGAAAAATTATTATCCCTCACAAGCTTTCCTCAAATGATGATGAGCCGCATTCCTGGTTGTGATTTGCTTACTTTGAATGAGCTCGAGAATTGGGTTGAGAAAGACAGACATGAACCACCCTGGAAACCTTACAGTTTCGAGCAAATAGCCAAAATGTCAACAGAAGACCCAAAAGAGGACAGTTTTAACAACGATTCGGAAGAAGAATTACAAAATTCTGACGAAGATGATCAGAATCAAAACCTTGCAGATGAAGAACCAACGGAAGATGACCCGTCTATTGATGATTCATTGAAGCAGTTGATTCGCCTTCGTAATTGGAGTCGAAGAAAACACCAAATCGACATTCAAAAACATTGTGATGCTTTAAAAGAACGTTTACTGTGGTATAAATATAACTGTATGTAATACAGTTGTTTACATTGATTTCGTTGAATTCTAAACGTTAAATTAAAACGTTAATTTAAAAGAACGATTACTGTGCTTTATTAAATCTAAGTATGTATGTAATTTACACTGACGATCTCCTTGAGTTCTAAACATTGTGATGTTAGTTAAGTAATTTATATTGAGCTTCTTGAATTCTAAATATTGTGATGCTAGTTTTAAAAAACGTTTATTGTGGTTTAAATATAAACTGTGTGTAATTTATTTACATTGATCTTCTTGAATTTACATTGATCGCCTTGAATTTAACTTACGTAATTAATTAATTTATTAATTAATTTAATTTATGAAATAAATTAAACATTTATCATAATTATATGATCTCCTTGCATTCTCTAAATAAATGTCTTATGATTTTCTAAAACGATAACCACCCAGTGGGCAAAAAGACATTGACATCCTGAGGACATCCTAAAGACATCCTTAGGACGTCCATGTCAGTCCAAATGATGTCCAAAAGACGACTAATGTCCTAAAGACGTCTTTTGGACGTGAGACGTCTTTAGGACATCGATCGGACTGACATGGATGTCCTAAGGACGTCTTTAGGACGTCCTCAGGATGACAATGTCTTTTTGCCCACTGGGCAGTTAAAATAAAGCACAATTTTTATTCTTCAATATACATAATAGAATCTCAGCTTGTGAAAAATATACATTTGATCAAAATAAAAAAATCTTGATAAGAATAAAAATTAAATGCATGTCCAAATGAGTACCAAAGGACATTTTTTATTTACTGAATATGCATTTCATTAATTTTTATTTTACCAACATTTATTAATTATGATTTAATGTATATTTTTACAAGTTTCAATGTCATTAGGTATGATAAACAATGAAAATGAAATTTGTAGCATTTTAAACTGCGCGCGAATAGCAACCAATCAGATGCTATGGCGCAACGCAAGCGCAGTGGTACAGTTGCCTATTGCGAGACACACAGTTGCCTATTGAGAGACGAATTCGTTGTCTATTGGGAGAACTTGCCTATTGGGACGTTGCCTATTGGGAAGTTCAAGTGTACATCATAACCAGGGTTGTGCAGTGATGTGCAGGGGCGTAGCGAGCGTGTTGAGCTAGGGGGGGTGAGATTGTCATAAATGCCGACTAAATAAGTGGGATTTTCCGACTGTGACTTCACAGCGATTTTAATTTATACACATTTATGATCGAATTATATAATCGATATAATTATTTAATATACATTATAATCGAATTACCCGAAAATCCCGAAAATTCCGACTCGGTACGATGCTAGGGGGGGTGTCACACCCCTGACCCCCCCCTCGATACGCCCCTGGTGATGTGTCACTACTCACTCGGAGCTTTTTTTACGTATTTTACACGGTTTTCTACTTATTTAAATTACGTATTTTATGTAGAACCCCCCCCCCCCACTATATATGAACTTGATTTTTTCGACGTATAAAAACCGTAAAAATCATGTAATTTACCTAAGGTATTTTACTTACCCAACCGTAATCATAACGCATAACTCACAGACGGATACAGTACTTACTAACACACACGGAAAGAAATTAAAGACAGCAGCGACACTTATAGGTACCACTGATGCGTTTAACAATACTACTTTAGTGCGCCCTCTGTTTATGATGACTGTTCTCCCAATTAAGGCACGTTGCTGCCCTGGTCAGGCACGCTGCTGTTCTGGTCAGTTCTGGTAGGGCACGTTGCTGCTAGGGATGGCCAAGTCGATTCCGATTCCTTCGAAGAATCGATTCCTTGGTGTCGATTCTTCGATTCTTCGGAATCGATTCTTGGATCTAGGGAATCGATTCCAGGAATCGATTCTTCGCCGGAATCGACATCGATTCCGATCACAGAGCTAAGAGAAAATAAATGTTTGCTTTCCTAAAAAAACGAATGAATTTTTATAAATTTTCTAACAAAACATTTGAACATTAATTAAAATTTATATTTATTGCATAGTTTTTAATTTTCACATCAAACTTCTCCAAAAATCCTTTATATTTTTAAATATTCGCGGGCTTTTTGAGGAGTGGGAATCGAAAGAATCGGAATCGAAGAATCGATTCCGCGGAATCGATGCATCTGTCGGAATCGAGGAATCGAAGAATCGATTCTCACCGAGCGTTACCCATCCCTAATTGCTGCCTCTAAAAGTACAGCAGCTAACCCGAAACGGTGTTGCTGTTAGACCAAAGCGTCAGTGGCGCTGCATTACCGAAGATTTTTCAGCAGCTGTCTTTAATTTCTTTCCGTGCAGTGAAAAAATTTGACGCGGATTGTAGGAATCTACATTATCAGAGCGTCACCTGATTTACTCAAAAATTTTTTCGACGTACTCGTAAACACGACAAATCGCAATTATAAGTGACAACTGACAGCGAATTCAATATGACGGCAACATTTTTTTGTAAATGTTTCTTCTGTATAGTCACAGGTGGAGGAGACCCCTCACCTATTGCAGACTACGGTGAACGGTCTGCAATGATTAAACAGTCTGAAATCATCAACTTTCTCAAATCGCACTTGATAAACACTGCGCATCCACTGCGCATGCGTTGCGAGACATTTGAGAGAGGGAAATTTGGTTAATATTGGAAGGACGAGTCGATTGTACCACTGCGGGTCAAAATTTCATAGTATAACGTATAACATGTCGGTAAGAAGAGAAGAATTCAGAAGAATTAATATTTTCAGATTTTAAGGAAAAAGTGATCATTATTGAATTTTTTTGAATGTGCTAATTTTCCATCGGGAGAAGTGCCCAACGAAAGAATAGGTTTATATCCGAAACTAATTCTTTTCTATTTCCTAAATATTTGCCACTTGAATTGTATTCCATGCAGGCGAACATATTTTCCATTTTTTTAATTCCTCTTAATGCGTGCAGTGCCGATACACCTCCCACGGTTATTTTTAATTCCATACGTACATGCTGTATTTTCGATTAATTTAATTCTTTGTAATCCGTCCACAAAATGTGTGCTCTTAATTCCTTCGTGTGCAACATAAACTTGGAAATTTTAATTCTTTTGTCATTGTTATTTTTAATTCCATACTTGCATGCTTTCTTTTCGACTACTTTAATTCCTTCTAATCTGTCTACAAAACGTGTGCACTTGCATAGTTTCTATTCCTCCGTGTGCAACATAAGTTTAGATATTTTAATTGTTTTGTGTATCATAACGGTGAAATAATTTTAATTATAATATTTTATATTGTTTAAACAAATTATAGATTTAATCAAATAATAAATAATAATAAATCCATTTAATAATATTGTGTAAGGTAAACAAAATTTATTTAACTTTAAACAAAATTTAAAAAATATTATTTGACAATACGACAAATTATTTCTATTAGTATAATTATTTTATACTCATAAAAGAAATTTTTCACATTAAAAATTATTCATTTATAATGTAATTTACATTAAAATTGGTAATTATTAATTATTACATTGCAAATAAATAATTTCGTAATTTTTTGAGTCGATTAAAAAGAATTACTTTTGCATCTACAAAGTGACATGATTCTCTTTCTTTCTATTCCTTCTTCTGCGTTCCTTCCTTTTTTAATTCCTCCCAATACGCTTCCATTAAATTTTTATAAGTCGATTAAAAAGAATAGATTTTTCTTATTTTTTCTACTCTTTGGTGGAATTTTCGATGGAGGAAATTTAGCACATTAATGGGAATTCAAATTCTGAATTTTTCTTAATTCTTCTCTTCTTACCGGGGTGGTATCTGAGCATGAACTTTTGAATATTTTTGCCGCGAAACAACTACCTTAAGGGGTTATATACAAAGTTGAGGCTCAAAAAATCGAAAAATTTTGTATTGCATATTCTGAAAGTACATGCTTTCGAAAATATATTTGCGGAATTTCATTCAGATCGGAGCACTAGATCATAAATTACAGCCGTTCGCAGTGCCTTCACGGCGCGTCTCGATCGCTGAACACAAAACTTTAATCGCGATTATCTCAGAATGGAGTTTTTTGAAAAGTATCGTCGCCGTGAACGTGATAACTCGAAAACTTTTCAACCGATCTGCATGATTTTTTTTAAATTGTTGATATTTTCAATCTCGTGTACTTGAACGATTCCTTTTTCATAAAAAAAATGTGCGATGCTTTTAAATAATTTTTTGTTCGAAATTTTCAACACCTCAAAAATCGATTTTTTTTGCAAAATGGTTCTTGTATTGAAAATTTTTTTTTTTCTGGTAAACAAATCATTCAAGTACACCGAATGACATTCTTGTTCAATAATAATTTGGTGATTTTTTTTTATTTCGGTTGAGCGGTTCGCTTTCAATCAGGTTCATCGCAAGCCTCTTTAAAAAAAAGGCTTTTCTGAGGAGGGGCCATAAGTCCTACAATTGTTAATATTTTTTTACTGTTAAACTTCTAATTTTGTTCTCCGAGACTAGTTCCAACAAACTGTATTTGGTTTTTTCCAATAAAATCTTCATAACGTCCTTAAAAAAATTCACGAACATATCTCAATTTTTCCCATCAACTTTGTATATAACCCCTTAAATAATCATAAAAATAATTTCATTCAATTTCCGAAAGAAGTTCCTTATCAAAAAAAAAAAGTTAATTCTCACGTTACATAACGTAGTAGGAACTACTTTGCATAATTAATCAAAATTCGTACTCCATCTCAAATAGTTATCTGGGGATATCTTCGATTGCTTCTCATTCACATTAAACTGAAAGCGAATCGATTGTATAAATAATTTGTAAAAAACATTCGGTCTGAACGCGAACTTCGAAGAACATGTCCGCGCGGTTCTCACGAG
The DNA here is from genome assembly GCA_904066005.1 of Synergus itoensis. Classification (NCBI taxonomy): domain Eukaryota; kingdom Metazoa; phylum Arthropoda; class Insecta; order Hymenoptera; family Cynipidae; genus Synergus; species Synergus itoensis. The sequence goes on from CAJFCP010000308.1 coordinate 11,347, forward strand.
ACATCTTTGCTACTATTTGTGACGGGGATGCTGCTATTTATCGCTTGATTAAGATAAATTTCTTTGAAAAAAATAATGTTAAAACCCGCAAGCAATTAACGTCACATATTAATGAGACAAGATATTCGCGGCCGGTCACGATGGCTATTACCAAAACGGTTAAAAAGAAAGTTGCACTCACTTATCACATGAGCCTTCCAGGCTCCAGGTTAGCATCCTTGTAGCTCGATCACAGATAACTGAAAGAATAACGATGTGTAATTACTAATATCCGCACATGGCAATAAGGGTTATTAAAATTTATTAAAACGTGACAAAGAGTTGTGGATCAAATATTCAAGAATTTATTCTTGGCAAACGATTTACTTCCACTGATGAGTATTTTGAAACATGTCTCTATGTAAAGGTTAAACATATTCGTAAGGGAGTGATGAGAATAATTGATTTATTTCTTAATAGATATACACGTTTTACTTTTACTATAAATATTTCTGCTCCCGTATAACCTATCACAAAAAAGTGATTGCGATTACATATATCGAAAATAGAATCCTTTTGAAATATTTTTAAATTCCATGCTCGTAACATTTACAATCTATTAAAATCTCTTCAAATTGTTTAAAATCACCTAATATTTCACGAAATCTTTTATAAATCAAAAATATCTTGAAATTTGTTTTAACTCGACGACGAAAATTTAAATCCCTTAAAATCATTTTAAAAAGTCAAACAAGTTTAAAACCCATTAAAATACGTAAAAAAATCTCTCAACTAGCTGTAAAGTTGTATCAACTTTTGTGCTCACTCAATGAGCACTTTGCTTCCTAGAAGCAAACATAATTTGCTTCCTCATAGAGGAAGCATTAAGAAGTTAATATATTTTATTTATTTATTTTTTATTCTTTATGACAAAAGGAACAAGGACACAAGGAATCTTCATTTTCTTTACATCAGGTTTAAATTTTTATTATTTGAGAACTTATATTCGAAAAATTAATTTTTTTAAATCTCAATTAACCATAACATTCTTATTTCTCAATGAAATGCATTAATCATATAAGAGACGCATGAATATCCCCCAAATTTTACTTTTCCTAATTTACATTCTACCTAAATTCATTTGACCGACTATTAATTTTACCTAATTCATAATTTTCCGAATTAGCCTTTCACCTAATTTTTATTTTTACGAATTATTATTTCATCTAATTTTTAGTTTTTCGAATTACTATTAGACATAATTTTTATTTTTACGAATTTCCATTTACCCTAAATTTTATTTTTCCGATTTATCATTTGACCTACATTTTATTTTTCCGAATTACCATTTGATCTAATTTTTAATTCTCCGAATTACCATTTGTCCTAATTTTTATAATTCCAAAGTATTATTTTTCATAATTTTTATTTTCCCGATTTATCATTTAGCATAACTTTCATTTTTCCGAATTTCTTTATGTCCTAATTTTTATTCTTCCGAATAGCCATATAACCTAATTACCGAACATTCATTTTCAAGAATCACCATTTAACATAATCGCCATGCAACATAAATTCCATTTCACCTAACGACTTCCAGTCAGTTTTGAAGTCGTTGTTTCCCCTCTTTGTAAAAGTGAATCTGATCGGTAAGTCAGATACAGATTGCAAGATGGCGCTCCTAGATAATTCTACTTTTCCTTAAAGTGAATTAAAAAAGGGCGGGAAATTCAAATTCAGAAATAAAACTATAACTCACAAAATGTTTCAATAAATATAATAATAAATATAATAATATTAACCAAAATTTTGATTATTTGAGAACATATAGCGAAAAATTAATTTTTTTAAATTATAAATAACCATAACTTTCTTATTTTTCAATGGAATTTATTAATCTTATAGGTCAATCAATTCGTCTCGATATAAGTAATCTTTTTTCTCGTAACATCTGCTTTAAATTTTAATTATTTGAGAAGTTAAAGTGAAAAAATCAATTTCACTAAAATTATAAAAGTACATAAAACTTGTAAAATTAAATATTTTGTTAAACCCTTGTAAGAAATTCAACTAGGTATATAGTGGAATAAGTGTGCTAAATTTCATTAATTTATCTCTAAGCGTTTTCAAGATATTACAGGAACGTGACATACACACATACATACATACATACATACACACACATACATCCGGACAATTTTTCAGGACATCATATTAGATATATTCCCCTTGAAATATGTTCAAAAAAACCTTTTTTTGGAAACTGGATTTTTTCACCACTACAAAGCTTCCTCTATGAGAAAGCAAAATTAATGTAATCTTACTGAAATTCCTTAAAATTTTCTGAAATCTCTTGAAATTCCTAATATCAATATCTTTTAAATTTAAAATCTTCTAAAATCCCATAAATGCCCTTAAATCTCATAAATTGTTTTAAATCTCTTAAAATTACTCGAAATCCTTTAACATTTCTCAAAATCTTTTACAAATCAAAAATACAATTTTAAATTTTGCACAATACCATAAGGAATAATAAAATTCCTTGAAATACGTCAAAATCTCTTAAAATTTGCTAAATTTTCTTAAAATTCTACGAAAATATTTTAAATCCCTTAAGGGTGTTGGAGCCAAGTTTTAATCTAAAACTTCGATTTCTTCATTTTACTCAAAAAATATTAAATTTCGAATTTTTTCCCTCTGTAAAATTAATCAATTTTTAACTAGAATTATGTGTTCAGAGCGAGAAAATATCTAATTTAAACATTTTTTAAGTAAAATGAAAATATTCAATTTTGTAGTTAGATTTTGTATTCTTCATTTTACGCAAAAAGTATCGAAATTAAATATTTTTTCGTTCTGTATGCAGTCTTATATTTTTAAAAAGATTAGTGATATAGAGCGAAAAAATATTTATCCATAATTTTCGTTGAGTAAAATAGAGAATGGAATTTTGAGTTTAACACTTGGGTCCAACGCCCTTAAAATCTCTTAAAATACCATGAAATTCTTTAAAATTTCACAAAATGATTTACATATCAAAAATATCTTTTAGATTTTTTAGAATTCCATAACGGACATTAAAATCTCTTAAAATCACTTAAAAAATGTCGAAACATATAGAATTTCAAAGAATGTTTGGAAATTCTTTATAATTACGGAATCCTTCGAAATCTTCTAAAATCTTTTAAATAAACTCTAATGTATAATTATAATAATAAATCTATTTTCTCTGACTTTTACTCACGTTTTACTGATTTCCCTGACAATTTTTTTCCCTGACTTACCTGACATGTGTACAATTGTACATTTCATTGAAAAATAAGAAAATTTGTGTTTTTGAAGAATTCATTTTCCAAAATTATCACAATTAAAAACTGATGTAAGAAAAGTAAAAAATCCCTGTGTCGAGACGAACTGATTATTCTGTAAGATTAATATATTTTATAGAAAAGTTAAATAGTTAGTTATTTCTAATTTTGAAAAGTAATTGATTCTTCAACTGTAACTTTTTAAATTTTATTATCCCACTTTAAAGCTGATGTAAAGAAAATAAAAATTTATGTGTTGACACGAATCAAATAATAATAATAATAATAATATATTAATATATTTTATTAATTAATTAATTTCATAATCGAAATTTTTAGAATTATATGGAATTTTTTTTAATTTCACTACATATGTATTGGAATTCTATGAAATTTCGTTTGAATTCTCCTGAATTATTTTTTGATTTCACTAATTTCCTTTGAATTTACTTTAAATATTTGGAATTGTATTGAATTCTTTAAAGTATTCGAATTCTACTAAACTATTTCATTTTATAATGAATTTTTTTTAATGCTATAGAATCATTTCAAATTCCATTGAATTATTTTTAATAATTCTTTATAACATAAAATATTCTTTAGAATAATAGAATTTAATAGAATTACGAAAAATTTAGTGGAATTCCAAAGAATATAAAATTTCAATGTAATATAATTTAAAATCATTCAATAGCATTTCAAATAATTCGACAAAATTCGAAATTCATAAATGAAATTCAAAAGATTACAATAGAGTTTAATTGAATTTCCAAGATTTTAATGAATTTTCAGAATATTTCAAAATTTTTCATAAAGATAAATTGTTCGTCTTTTTGATTACTAAGAATAGATGTGAATAGAAATTTTTAAATGTTAAAAAAAGGTGGTCTCAAACATTTTTAAGATGCTCTAACTTTTTGTATTTTTATCTAAAATGGCTGGCGATTGAATTTGATCTTCAGTTTATGACAGTAAAAGAGTATACCTAAGGCCATTCCAATCCGTCAATTGTAATTAATTATAAAAAGCTCGTGATTAATAAACTTAATTCGAGTAATTTTAATTTAGTAAATTTTTGAATTTTTAATGTAGTTAATTTTAATTACACGTCAAAGCTCTAATAATGAAGAAAATAAATTTTCAAGACGAATTGCTAAAGACGACCTTCTTGAAAGTATAATTTAAAAACAAAAATCCGATGATTCAACATCAAAAGTAATTATCAATATACATTAAAAGTAATGTTAACTGGTTGTATAAATGGAAATTTATTTTATTGGCTCTTAATTAATGGTCAGTGCAATAATAAATGTCAATTATTGGTGGTCTCGTTTTATTTGTTTCTTGTCAGGAGTCGACAATTTGAAAAGCAAAAAATATCAGCCTCTTTAATTACTTCTTTTTTTTCAATCGCATAATAAATTCATCACGATATACGGATATATATTTAAATAACCATAGCGCATCCAAATAATGAATATTCATTTAATTCTTGTCACACTCCGCATCTATTAATATGCATATGTATAAGTAGGCAGGGAGCAACAGGTGGCTCCCAGATTTTTTTGTTATGCATTGCAATTTATTCATGCAGAAAATGAGAAACGAAACGCGAAATTGATGTCCCGAAAATAAGAAAAAAAGTCAACTCGACCGTCTTCTCAGAATAAATATTAAACTTTATAGAATCCTGCTTGCTTTAACAAACAGATTAAAAACTTGAATAAATATAATAATATAAAATGGTATACTTATGAATCCTTTTCAGTATAATGTCGTTGCCTTTCATTCTCAAGCTTCTCGGTTGCTTATCAAATAATCATAAATAATAGTAATAATGAATATGAATAGCAGTATGAAAATAATAAGATATTTACGATAAAACTGAAAACAAGGGAATAAGGTAAGGAAGAGTCTTTCGAGTAACGAAACAAGAAATTCATATAAAAATGCGTATGTATTATTTTACCTCGAATTAAATAAATGAAAGCATATTTATCATATTGTATCTCGAGTAAAAACAGTGGTGCACGTAGAATGAAACAGTTTTAAACATAACAAACTCCTTCATTTTCATTAAACTCCAATATCCATTAGACTTTAATAACCATTAGACTGATGAAAAAACACAATCGTCTCAGGTACAACAACAAAATTCCTATCACAGAAATCACATTAAAGCTTCATCACCTCTTGATATCATAATCAAAATAATCATTTATTTAAGATTGCAGATATTTTGAATTCTGACTCCTTTGATTCGCAGCACACGAATTACAACGAAGAAACAACAGAATTTCAAAAACGGAAGACCTATCCTTCACCTCTTCAGTGCGCCTCATCCTGGATGAATTCACTTCCTCGGAGCGTCGGCAAGTCCCTCTCGGGACAATTTTAGTCGAGCCAAATTGCAACATCCCTGTCGCAAAAGCTTTTCCTCTTCACCAGGGACGCCAGACCGCCGCCGAAGAATCCGAATCACAAGAAGAACTTGCGACACTCATTGGACTCTGGGGGGGAGTGTAAATTTGGGGCACATTCACAGGATGAGTTGTACCCACAACAGTTGTTTTGGTCGTTGTTGTACCTTGAGCCTGGTTAGCTGGACCCTCCAATCTTCTAAGACATCCACCAAGATGTCTCATCAATTGTGCACCCGCCGCTGGATGAACACTAGAAGCCACAGGAGTAGATAGAAAAGTAGACACTTCCTGGGCACACTGAGTGAATCCTTCTCTGAATCTGTTGGCGTAGCTGCTTTCCGGGGTGAGTGTGAGTCTCCTGGCAGCCCTTAGGGTGTGAAGATGTCGAACTGTCAGCTCAAGTATGTCGGCCTTCTCCAATTTGGCAACATTTTCACCTTCAGCTTGAAGTGCCGTCACCATCAAATCCTTCAACTCATCCAAGCAGCGGTTGATTCTCGCTCTCCTTTTCCTTTCTAGCATCGGTTTCATCACTTTTCTGTATTGGTATGTCCTGGAGACGGGCTCTTCGTACTCTATGCCACCGACGGCAGTGTAACCTGTGTGTGGTGCCATTTTTGCTGATTCTTGTCAAGAACAAAAAACACTTATCACTGTCACTGGGACTTATTCACGTTTACTCGTAAGGACTTGTGGGATTTACTTGTATTGCTGGTAGATTTGTATAAGCTTCGGAGTGCCGAGCTGATCGTTTGCTTCTGATTGTCTGGTAGGGACTGTGGACGCATTTATAGTAGTCCTTATAGTAGTCTTATAGTAGTCCCCACCACAAGAGTGTGGTGGGGACTACAAAGTGGAAGTTGTGAAAGGGGAACCGGAGGGTGAGGACCCAGCAGGGGGGAGGGGAAGAAGGGAAACAGCTCGCCACCATCACCAGCCGGAGCGTATCGTGGGAAGCTCGCGGGCCAGAACGTTCCCACAGAGGCAGCCTCGAGCCTTCTGGGCCAGGTTGCGAGGGGTGAGGGAATTTTGAGCGACACACCTGCACCCTCCTTGTGGCACACAGGGATCGATTCGCTTCGTCAGAGCCAAAGACGAGGGACACGGAGGGGGGGGGGCGATACTCTTCACTGTACACTATAGGTATAGTTATGTATGGTTATGTGTAACTATACACTTACACAGTTACAGGATAGGGACCAAGCACACGCCACGACGCGCGACCAGCACGAGGACGCCGCGCGCTAAGTCTACTGCTGCCCTCCTTATTCTTACTCAACATCCTCAATCCTCATCCCTTTCGTGTATCCTTTGCTTCTCTTCATTCACTCTCTTTATGTTTATCCTATCGTTTCTTCCCTTCCCATTATATTTCCATTATATCTCACCCTTTCATTTGCGAATTTTTCTCGATTCTTTTCAAAGAGAATACAGTCGTCACCTATTTACCTTTTTTTGCCGTTTTTTTTTTTTTTTTTTTTTAATTATTTACTTTTTTACATCTGATTGGAATTTCTTCAACTTTTTCATCAATTTTACAAAAAAATAGATGAAACCCTTTTTCAATTGATAAAGTTAAATACCAAAAAAAAAATTCAATAGAATTTCGAAAAGCTCCAAAGAAATCAAGGTGGATTTTACAAAATTCACAAAAAATCTAACAATAAGTGAATTCAAGATAAATCAAATATGAATGCAATAAATTGATGTTATAATTGATGATATAAGAATTTCATATAATTCTATAGAATTACAAAGTATTTTGTATAAATCTAAAAAATTTATTGAAATTCAAGGAAATTATATTGAATTCTAAGGAATTCAATTTTTCCAAGAATTCAATAAATTTCCGAAAAATTTTAAGTAATTCAATAGAATTTACAATAAAATTTCATAAGAATTCAACGCACTTTCAAATATTCCATAGAATTACGAAAAATTTAGAAGAATTCCAATGTATTCAGTATAATTCCAAAGAGTTTACCATAAATGTAAACAATTTCATCAGAATTCCGCAGAATTTAGTGGAATTTAAGGGCATGTGATACTTTTTGATCGAATTTAGCAAGATGAAACTTTTTTTTAATTTTGCAAGATAAAAAGAGTCAATAACAGTCTGTTTAAATGTTCTCTTCCGTTTTCCAAAGTTTCAGGGCAAAATATTCATTTTTGTGGCTGAAAAGTTGGGTAATTTGATCACTCATAAAGCATAAAGCACCTAACCTCAAAGTGACA
>CAJFCP010000314.1:0-32706 GCA_904066005.1 Synergus itoensis
CTCTATATTTAAATAAGTAAATAGTCGTCCTGTAGTTCAATAATAAAAAATTACGATTTAATTCTACCAGGGTATCGATTTATAGGACAATTTATGATTCTAGATCATTTCATGGGTGAAAATGGACTGAGAGTTAGTGGATTTTCACTGATTCGAATTTAGAAAGAAGTTAAAGAAAAAGATTCTTAATGATTTCCTGCGATGAAAAACGTAGTCCAGAATGAATCGTGTGAAAATTGAGTACCACTGGTTGGATTCGATATTATCATTTCGAAGCATCTGTGGCAAAGGTGGAATCCGAACGAGCTCACTCAACTAGTATAAGCTGAAAATCCGGCCAAAAGGAATTATTATAGCAACATGTCCGTGGTAAGCCGTCATCCCATGTCACCACAGTGACCAGGTACTGGTGCTTGTTAATGACGGTGGTCCTACTAAATCGTGACCATTTGTTTATACGATGTCGCCTCGGAAGGAACAAGCGCCGTGGCTGCATCTCATAAATCCCTCACTCCTCCAATGTAATTTGACGTGACAAATGGCAGATGTAACGATAACGCCGCGCATCCCGGTCGGTCAGCAGCATTTAAAATATGAGTCCGGCGCCCTTCATCGTTCATTAAAATAGACTGAAGAAATGCACATACCAATCCCTCGTCCCACATCTCATTGGTTGCCTCATAATCCGAGGAATGAAAAGCGTGTATATCATAAGACTCAATAAATCCTCGCACCAGTTACACATTACTAAAAAACTGGCAATATTATTGGAAACTGATCAAAAGTACAAATATTTCATGTAGCCAAATAAAGTTTGGTAATGAAACTGGTATAAAAAAGTAATGACCACCTTCCATTTCTTGGTGAGATTCTGAGATTTTTAAACACCCTACGGCTGCTTTAACATTCCGTAAGCCGGTGTAACGATAAGGTAAAGAATAAAGGATAGAGTGGTTGTGCTTTTTGATTGGTTTCGCTTGCAGGTATCACGCCAGTAATCTAAAGATTCGCTATGGGTTTATTCATCATAAGGCAGCTAAAAGTTAAACGGTCCAAAGACTTTGATGGTCCTCTATTTTTACTCGATATTTGACCAAGCGGAGCAAACTAACAAAACTTCAACCTTGAAAGCACAACAGATGCAGCATGCACCACCAAATATGAAAAAATTTTCCACAACCAAAGTGAAAAAGTGCAACAAATGTCTAATAGCTTTCGATTTATCAGACTCGTTATCAGCACCTTCTCAGCTCTTTACTTATCATCATCATCATCATCATCATCATCTACTTTCTAATCATCAGCATCATTATATGCTAGAAGAATAGCAAAAGATGCATAAAACGATCTAAAAGTGTTCTTACGATCGTTCTTATTAAGTGCAAATGATTACAGAGGATTTGCACGTCAAATTGGCAAACGAGTCTTCATGACACGGATCGATGAAAAGTTTCCCAACAAAACGCTCTCCGTGTAAGCAGGATAATGCGGCATAATCATTGAGTCCGTTGCGGTGTGAAGTGAACGCATATCGACTCGGTTCTTGCTTATCCGATGAAGGAAGATGACGAGGGATGAATAAGGGTCCGTGCTCGGTAGCTGTTTTGACATGAATATGGTTTCTTCGCGATTTCGATCCGCTCGTTACAACGGCCGAGTGGGTCGGATTACCCGTGACCGACACCTGGAGGAATGCCTCCTTTTCAAGGACGCCGACCATCCGGATATGCGCACAGTCATCTTCGATTCCTCACCTTGCATCAAACGATTCTCACTCCTGCTTCGTGTCCACCTTTTTTTCTTATCACCCCCCTCGGATTTTCTTTCTCTCTCACTCAATCTCACCCGCTTTTGCGCTCTCTCTCTCCCTCTCGTTTTCTCTCTCTCTTCTCTTTCACTCTCTATTCTCACTATCTCTTCTTTCCACCCTTCCCATTCTTGAGGTAGCCCGGAAACCGATTGGACACACCGTACGCGATTGGCAGCGACTTCGACGAGACAACACAGCTTGCGAGAGAAGAATCCAAGTTAGCCGTGACATTGGAATCGGAATTCATTCTGTATTCATTTCTTGATCGTGTAGTAAAGGTGGAAGGATGCATCGTTGCGAATTCGTGTAATAATAATTCGTGTGAAGTTAATTTAAGCTGTAAAGCTTTTCTTTAAAACTAGCAAACCAAAACGCGTGCTACGCGTGCAATTATTTTGTTTTACTTCTTACAACTTCAAGTCATACAAAAGCCAATCAGATTTGTAACTATAATGTATGCGAGATTGTCGAGACATTTTTAGAGAGGAACCACTTTTTTAAAGAGAAATTTCAAGAGGTTTCTAGGAATTTTAAAGGATTTTGATGATTTTCAAGTGATTTTTACGAAATTTAAAATATTTTTAGGATTTTAAAAAAATTTCGTAGAATTTTAAGAAATTTTAGGATATTTCGTGAAATTTTAAAGGAATTCATGCAATTTTAAGAGACTTTTTTTAAGAATTCTAAGAAATTTTATCCCAGGTGGAAATTTACAACTGGCTTGGTACCGCGCCAGTACCGCCGGGCGGATGTCGGTACTGGCGCGGTATTGGCATAATACCACTTGGAAAACGGTTAGGTACTGGCATTCGCCCGAAATGTCACTCGGCTGGGAGTTGTCTGTCGGTACTGAGGCGGTACAGGCATTACACTGAGAAATTATGTACAATAAAAAAATAAAAACAATGTCTTAAAAACAATTATTAATTAAGAACATGTTTTATTGGTAGATATATTTTGGGTATACTTATAACTAATCAATATTTGTAAATTTTAACGCATATACATATAACAAATAAAATTTCGCACGCAACGCGGGAGGAATCGAACGCATGACCTACGGGACGCGAGTCCAGCTACCTAACCATTACCCTAAACTCTCGAGATGATGGTAACACATTTCTTCCACGGTACACTCAACCATACACAAATATTAAATTATCTCAAGATAATTTCATTAAAAAAAGCTTTTGCGTTAACAATGAATAAAATACGTATATAAAATTTTTCATATTTTTAATGTTCACTTTTGCAGAACATAAAAGCGTAATATAGAATATTTTACTGGCAGAATAAAAATTTTTTACGGAAAAAAAAACTGCGTAACAAAATTATTCGGTTGGCTCAAAAAAATATCAATTTTTTTACCGAAAACTTATTGTTCGGTAATTCCTGAATTACAAATTTTTTTCGTATAAATCTTAACTGTGCTGACGTTCGAAAGAAGTCCCAAGTGGGATTCTAGCCAAAAACACTTAAATCAGTGGTGGGGCAGTACAGAACCAGTACCGCGCCAACGCTCGGCAAAACTCCTAAGTCGGATTCTAGCCAACACTTGTACTCCGTACTGAGGCAGTACTATACCAGTACTGCGCCAACGCTCGACACAACTCCTAAGTCGGATTCTAGCCAACTCTTGGACTTCATACTGGGGCTGTACCTACCAGTACCGCGCCAATGTTCGGCATAACTCCTTAAGTCAGCTTCTAGCCAGCACCTGAACTCCGTACTAGGGCAGTACTATACCAGTACCGCACCAACGCTCGGAAAAACTCCTAAGTCGGATTCTAGCCAACACTTGGACTTCATACTGGGGCAATACTATACCAGTACCGCGCCAACGCTCGGTACAACTCCTAAGTCGGATTCTAGCCAACACTTGGACTTCATACTGGGGCTGTACCTAACCAGTACGGCCCCAACGTTCGGTAAATCTCCCTAAGTCAGCTTCTAGCCAGTACTTGAACTCCATACTGGGGCAGTACTAAACCAGTACCGCGCCAACGCTCGGCGCGGTACTAATTATTAGTACTGGCATTGCTCCTCATTTACAACTGGCGCGGTACTATAAGATCCGCCATACGTCCGACTTTTCCGCCTTGGTAAAGGAATTCTATATGTTTTGTAATTTTGAGGAATTTTAAGATGTTTCTAAGAATTTTAAAAGATTTCAAAATATTTAAGCGATTTCTAATGTTTTTGTGAAATTTTAAGGGATTTCAAAAGGTTTGTAAGAGTTTTATGAGGTTTTAAGGAATTTTAAATGTTATCCTGGAAATTCAAGGAATTTTAAGATATTTTAAAAGATTTCTAAGCAGTGCGATGGATTTTATGGAATTTTATGAGATTTATAATAATTTTAAGTAAATTTAAGATATTTTTCTGACCTTTAAAAGCTTTTGTGAGAATTTTAAAGAATTTCATGGAATTTGATAAGATTTCTAATGATTTTAAGGGATTTTAAATGTTAAGGAATTTCAACAGGTTTCTAGGAATTTTTAGAGATTTTCTTGAATTTTAACGTGGATTTCAAAAGATTTATGATTGTGAAAATTTTTGTGGAATTTTAAGGGATTTCATGGAATTTGATGAGATTTCTTATACTTTTAATGGATTTTAAATGACATAAAAGGGATTTTAATTGTTATTATAGAAGTTGAAAGACTTTCTAGGAATTTTAAGGGATTTTGATGATTTCGAGTGATTTTTACGAAATTTAAAAGATTTTTAGGATTTTTAAAAGATTTCATAGAATTTTAAGGGATTTCAGGATATTTCTTGGAATTTTAAAGAAATTCATGCAATTTTAAGAGATTTCGATAAATTTTAAGGGGTTTCTAAAATTTTCATTAAATTTCAAAGAATATCATAGAATTTTATGAGATTTCTAATAAAAATGATTTTATAAGGATATAAAGAAATGTTAAATTTTCTCGTAGAATTTTAAAGAATTTAAGAAGATTTTCACGAATTTTTACGGATTTCAAGAGATTTTTATGAGTAAAAATATTTTATGAAATTTGAAGGATATATTTTAAACTTTGTGGGGAAATTTTTATGAGAAATTTCAAAATATTTTTATGATTTTTAAAAGATTTCGAAGAATGTAAAAGGATTTCGAATGTTTTTGTAAAATTTAAAGGGATTTCAAGAGATTCTTCTGATTTTTAAATGATTTTGTGAAATTTGTAAGGATCTTATGGAATTCTATGAAATTTTTAATAATTTGAAGGAATTTAAAATAATTCATGTACAAAATTTTGTAGAATTTTAAAGAATTTTATAGAATTTTATAGAATTTTATGGGATTTCTAAAGATATTTTTAGAGATTTTAAAGAATTTTAAGGGAATACGAATAAAGTTTGCCTGAAATTTTAAGGGAATAGCAAACCAATACGCGTGCGATTATTTTGTTTTCCTTCTTATAATTTCAAGTCATTCAAAAACCAGTTAAATTTGCAACAACAGTGTGTGCGATATTTTCGAGACATTTTTTTTTTGGAGAGGAATTTCAAGAGATTTTTAGAAATTTCAAGAAATTTCATCTAATTTTAAATTATAACAGATTTTTTAAATATTCGAATGGATCTTTAAAGATATTAAATGTTGTGAAGTTTTGAGGAACTTTAAGAGATTTCAACGAATTTGAAATGATTTCGAAGATTTTTGTGAAATTAAGGCGAACACACCTGCAATTGTCACCTATAAGCTAAATGAAAGATTTTAAATGCTTATAATAATATCAGGTTTTAAACACGATTCTGATTTTCGTAAATTATGGAAGTGATCAGAGTATAGTTTAAAAAACATAGTTTGGTTTGCTTAACATGATATTTAATTCAATTTAATTTATATTCAAGATTAAAATTCATCGCAAATAATGCAAATGCGTTAGTTATCGTCACGATAAAAAAATGTCTTTCAGTAATAATCGAGTCGTTAATTCGATGACAGGATATTTAAACTTGCTAAAAATAATATGCTTCTATCCGGAGGCAACAGGAATGCTTGTTTCATGGAAAATATTAGACCATGTGACAATAACAAAAGCAGTGACAATTACCGGTGCTTTTACCTTATAAGATTTCGAAAAACGGTTTTTAGAAATTTTAAGGGATTTTAAATGCATTCTTCCTTGTAGAATTCTAATTATAAAGCACACTAAACTGAATTGAATAGATACAAAACAGTGGACTATTTCCTGCTCTGAGATTATGTGCTCTTAAAAACGTCGATAGGGATTTGGATGAGCGAATTAGCGGAAAGTATAAATTTAATGTTTCGGAAAGCAGAACATTGGACGAGTCAATATTCATGAATACAGAACCATGCGTGTGATCAACGGGTGCGATACGTACTACTCGAAGATAACGGATCTATAGTGTTTAACATAAACAATTAACATACAAATGGCTTGCCTTCTGAATGCAATAAAGGAATCACCGGATGTCAACATTATTATGAGCACTGTGCGATCTGCCACTATGCACAGGTCTCTCATGATCTGTTATGCAATCATCATGCCAACTTGATAATAGATGTCATTAAACAGATCTAATTCAAACAGAAATCATTTTCCCATAATTTGATTCCACCTACATAAAACACAAAACTAGCTGTCAAGTTTTATCAACTTTTGTGCTCATTCAATGAGCACTTTGCTTCCTGTAAGCAAATATAATTTGCTTCCTCATAGAGGAAGCATTAAGTATTTAATTTTCTTTACATCAGCATTAAATTTTAATTATTTGAGAAGCTATATTCGAAAAACTCTTTTTCTAAAAGAAATGGATTAATCTTATAGGTCAATCGATTCGACTGGACACAAGGAATTTTCATTTCCCTAACACCATCTTTAAATTTTTATTATTTGAGAAATTATAGTTGAAAAATTGAATTTTTAAAAAATAATTTTTTATAACTTTCTTATTTCTCAATGAAATTCATTAATGATATAGGTCAATCGATTCATCTCGACACAAAGAATGTTTATTTTCCTTACGTCAGGTCAAAATTTTGATTGTTTGAAAAGTTATAGTTGAAAATTAATTTTTGAAAATACAATTAACCATAACATACTTATTTTTTAATGAAATGCATTAATCATATAGGTCAATCGATTCGTCTCGATGAAAGGAATCTTCATTTTCCTTACATCAACTTTAAATTTTGAATATTTGAGAAGTTATAGTGAAAAAATGAATTTTACGAAAATTATAAAAGTATACGAAATTTGTAAAATTCAATATTTTGGTAAACCATTGTAAAAAAAATTTAACTTGGTAAATGGTGGAATAAATGTGCCAAATTTCATCAATTTATCTATACGCGTTCTAAAGATATTGCAGGATCGTTAAAAGCGTTACACACACGCACACACACACACACACACACACACACACACACACACACATCCGGACAATTTTTCAGGACATCATATTAAATATATTCCACTTAAAATATGTTCAAAAAAACCTTTTTTTAGAAACTGGATTTTTGTCACCACTACAAAGCTTCCTCTATGAGGAAGCAACAAAAAAAAAAACGTATTATCTTTAAAAATTTGGTACAAGATTGTTATGCGATATTATATTTTCGTATATCTCTTGCCAGTTTTCAAGAGGATATCAACCCACGTACTAAAATGTTAATTTTTCCAGTTGTCTCATACGTGCCTTTTTTCCTTGTTGTATTAAAAGCACTCAATTTCAATAACTGCACATGTAAGAAGATCAAGAATGAAGTCAAATGGACATTATAGCATAATATATTCGCCAATATAAATAAACAGTACTTTACAACAGTTTTTTAGTGGAACATGTGGTGAAGCGAAGACATCTCATTGACTATTCAGTGGACTGTCGTGTACGCACGAACCAATAACTCACGTTCTTAATTGTCCATCATGCTGCATTGAAAATTATTTCCCTTCACTTGAATGAGAAAAAAACCCAACTATCACTCATTTTTGATACACAAAAGAGATATTTAACATTATAAAAAAAACTAGTATTATCGGTCCCGCGCTATACGTTCGTTTAACTACTTTTTGTTTTTTCCGGCACAATTAATTTTAATGCAAGTTCAAAATATTATTGAATCATTTATAAAACTAGCAAACCAACATGTACGATTATTTGTTTTGCTTCTTACAATTATAATATAAATAGGATTTTAAGAATTATCAAAGATTCCAGCAGATTTTTAATTGATTTCGAATATTTTCGTGAAATTTCGAAGAATTTTAAGACAACTCAAGAGATTTTTCTTATTTTTAAAAGATTTTATGGAATTCTTACACTGTTAGAAATCGGTGCGACCTATGACACCGAAGTGGTGTGAATGTTGTACTCTCACACTACCCCGGTGTGGTAACAAGACCGAATAGTGTGTGTTCTCAAAGTTGGCTCCCGGCGCGCGCAGCGCGTGTTGACTTCTCACTGGAGAAATCCTTCCATTGGCTGTAATCTGGCGCGCGATTCCAAATCGAATTAAATCAATTCGATTTTGAATCGCGCGCCAAATTTTGACCAATGGCAACATTTCTCCAGCGGGAAGCCAATGTGTGCTGCGTGCACAGGGAGCCAATAAGTGCGGCTTTTTAATCAAAATCACAGTCACACCGAATAGTGTATATCTAACTATTCCTGTCAAAAGTCACACCGATTTTTCACACCAGGCGTTTACAACTGTACACCAATGGTGTAAAGTTGTATGAATTTTTCTAACAGTGTAAGGATTTCATGGAATTTGATGAGATTTCTAATAATTTTAATAGACTTTAAAGGATATAAAGAGGCCATTCCATACAAAAACAATCAAAAATTTTTTTCGCGCGAAATATTTTTTTTGCGTTTTTTGATCGAAAATATTGTACACGTATTTTTTTATTTCGACATAATAATTAAAATTTCCGAGTTGTGAATTTTCAAACTTTTAACGCTCGAAAAATGTACCTCTAAATATTTGCGTATACGAAGAAAAGTATTCTATTAAAAAAATAAGTGGCTGCAGTAAAATTTAAGATTTTCTCTCGGCTTTTCAATAAGCATTCCCTTGTAGAAATCGCCCCATTTGTCCCTATGTTCATTAAGGCGGTAGTCAGGTCCTTGCTAGAACAACTGAAATAGTAAGTTCTAGTCAGGACCCCTTAAGGCACTGTTAGGATTTTCCATTCTTTGTGAATAGAAAATCTATACACGTCTAGTTAGGCCCCAATCTTATATTTTAACCAGGTTTTAGTTGGGCCTTGATTCGAATAAAAGAACAAAGAAGTTCTAGTCAGGAACTGTTCGGGTCATAGCCAGTATGGCCCATTTTACTGAAATATTTCCAATTCTCACAAAAAAAATCATAATATTTGTGATATAGATATTGAAAAATACAGTTAAAAATAAAATTGTAAGAGTGAAAAAAAACTCAGCTATTACTATGTTTATAATAGTTTTATAATGTATAAAATACATTAACTTTACTTTTGATATTTAAGAATTTTTTATTCTTTATTAATTTGAATTTTGGTACTTTACAGGTGGTAAATAACCAAAATATTATAATTGAAAGGGTCTAGACGGGACCCTACCTAACTCTCGTTAGGGCCTGCTCAGAAGTTCTAGCTAGAACCAGCGCTCGACTAGAAATAGGGAAAACTAGCCAGGGCCCTACTAAACCCCGATCGGAATTTCTACATGGGTTACAAGAAATTCATTCGACCAATTGTTTATAAAAATATGGCCTATTTTTATAAACAAATCCTTTTTTTTAAACTTTGGGACTAATTTTTTTTCTTTTATTTTATTGAAAAACGTACTTCAGACACTTTAGTCACTACTCCAAAAATTTGGGAATGGACCGTTGAAAAAAGTTCGGATGCTTTATATTTTTAAAAAATTGAAATTTCGGTAATTTTCCACTTTTGTTAATAAAAATTTTCGATAAAATTATCTTTAGTCGGGAATTTGAAATTTCATATATTTGCATTTTTCGGGAGCTGATACTTCCGCATTTTTTCACAATCGGGATTTTCATTTTTCGGCAAAAAGATATCCCAAAATAACAATGTTACAATTTATAACAATTTACAATCACAAAGTTAAATTAATAAATTGAGAATATACAAACAATGCGATACAAAAAAGCGACTCTTGCAACGCAAAAAGGAGACAAAGATAAATAAATAAAAAGGTATTGCAGTTCGAGAGATTCGAATCGAATGAATGTCCCAATATCACAAAGTCGAATTGAAAACTATGAATACGAGTGCACACAGGTCATATCCGATCGGGATTACGTGAACCCAGGTGGATATAAAACTGGCGGGCGTTTTAAACGGAAATAGAAATCTATATCGGCTGAGCTACAACTCATGTATGTGTATATTCGCATCAAGACAATTTTACTGTATAAGTGCACACATGGAAATATCCTGCGTTATTGAATTCACATAGCATTGAACAAATGCGTCGGAGCCTGTCGACGCGCCCCATGACACCCACAAGTATACAGTCACTTCCTCTTGTTTTAAACGTTTTATTGCCGCAACGCATCAGAAACTCATAATATTTTAATAATACCAGGAAGAACATCAATAATAAATTCCGTTTATTCCCTCATTTTTTTTACCAGTGACAAAAATCACAAACTATTAATAACAGTTACGTGATATGTATTTTAAAAACTTAAACAATTTTCAAAAAGTAATATATATGTTTATTTATAAAGAAAATTTCCTTATACATACATTGTATAATCTAAATAATTACTACATCTATTTTGGGTTTTTTAAAAAAATAGATGTTAGATTGTTTTCAAAATTAATTACTTTTATAGTTGTATTGATGTTTAATGTTGGTTTTTTTTCTAAAATAAATACCAAATTTATAGTTGTACTATGTACTATTTATAGTTGTGCTATATGTACTATTTATAGTTGTACTACGTATTATGATCTGCGCGCGATTAATTTATCGTTTCTGCACTCCTTTTGATAAAAAGATTAAGAGGATTCTAAATAATTTCAAATCAAAGGATTTTAAAATGTTTCAAGAGATTTCAAAAGTTTGCAAAATAATTAACAATTTTTAATTTTTGAAATTAAAAAAAAAAATTGTAATTCCTTGCCAAATTCCAGGAATCTCAATAAGTTTCATAAAATTCTTTAAAATTCCTTTAACATATCCTATAAAATTGGAAAATCCCTTAAGTCCCTTAATAGTTCTAAAAATGTCTTTATGTCCAATAAAATATCGTAAAATCTCATGAAATCTCACGACATCCCTTTAAATTTCTGAAAATCCAAATAACTTTCGTATTCCTTCATATTAAAATTCCCGCGAAATCTCATTAAATCCCTTTAAATTTCTTAAAATTACTTAAAATCTCATGAAATCTCGTGAAATCCTTTAAAATACCTGAAACTCCAATGAACTTTCGTAAATTACCTTGAAATATGTTATAAATTCCTAAAGTTACTTTAAATTCCACAAAATATCGCATAATCCTTTAAAATTACTTAAAATTCCCTGAAATCTCGTAAAATCTCTTGAATCCCTTAAGGGGGTCTTCTAGTGTCAAGGCTGTTTTTTTAAGGCTCTTTAAATCTTTTTTTTCTAATAAACCATTGAAATAAAATAATTTATAATATGTACATTATTTTTATTCATATTTCAAAAATCTTTGTGATTTTTTTCTTTGAGCCAATACACTCAGAAAAAGTTTGTTTGAATCAAACAAACGTATCATTGATATAGGGTCAATCAAAAAATATCTTTGAATTAAACAAAATTTGTTTGAATTAACAAAAATTTGTTTGATTC
The DNA here is from genome assembly GCA_904066005.1 of Synergus itoensis. Lineage (NCBI taxonomy): Eukaryota > Metazoa > Arthropoda > Insecta > Hymenoptera > Cynipidae > Synergus > Synergus itoensis. Next base: position 11,627 of record CAJFCP010000314.1, read on the forward strand.
AAAGAAACTTTTTTTTAATATGATGAAATCAATTTTTTTGAGTTAAAGACAATTTATTTGAATCAAACAAATTTTGTTTAATTCAAAGATATTTTTTGATTGACCCTATATCAATGATACGTTTGTTTGATTCAAATAAACTTTTTTCTGAGTGTATATTAAATATAAAAAGTGGTACAGCGCCCAACAGGACCACATAAAAAAAAGATGCTGCAACTGCTGCCATGATTCCGGCCGTTCTGCTTATCTAAAATTAAAAAATCAAACATCATTTTAATTGTGAGACTTGAGGCTCTACATGGAAGCTAAATCAAGTCAAAATTCCAAAAATAATAATTTTTTTTACGCTTTAGAAAAAAAAGTTCAAACTTTCGCACTTTTTTTGGGGTCTATTTAGCTATTAAAAAAAAAAGTTACAAAGCAATCTTAATTATTTAGCTTCATCTAGTAACTATGTATGCACTAAAGATACTGTGTAAATTTGAGCAGAATCGGTTAATTAGTTTTTGAGATTTTATGGCAGTTTGTAAAAATCGTAATTCGAGAAAAACGCGTTTGAAAGTTATTGTATTTTACCCACATCTTCTACACATGTTTAAGATGTGATTTATGTAAAAAGAAAAATTCGATTTTTTTGACCCGAGACCTTCTTAAAAGTCCTTTTAATTATAGGTACTTAAAATCCCAGAAAATATCGTCAAATATCGTTAATCCTTTTAATTTAAACTCCTTAAAATTATTCAAAATCCCATAAAACTTCATTAAATCCCTTCAAATTTCTTCAAATTACTTAAAATATCATGAAATCTCGTTAAATCCTTTAAAATACCTGAAAATATAATGAACTTTCGTAAATTACCTTGAAATTTGTTAAAAATTCCGAAAGTTACTTAAAATTCCACAAAATATCGCTAAATCCTTTTAAATTCCTTAACATTATTCAAAATCCCATAAAATTTCATTAACTTCCTTAAAATAATTGAAAATCCAATAAAATTTCGCCAAATCACTGTCAATTTATTTAAATTCTATAAAATCGCAATAACTGGTAAAATTCCTTAAAATGGCGTGAAATCTTTTAAGGGATTCCAAGTATTAAAGGGTAAATAAAGGGAAATTTTGAGGAATTTTAAGGGGTTTCTAAGAATTTTAAATCAACAAATTTAAGCGATTTCTAAGATTTTCGTGAAATTTTAACCATAAAATTTTAAGAATTTTCAGAGAATTTTAAGAGATTTTAAAATTTGTCAGGGATCTCAAATCTGGAGGGATCTCAAAAGATTTTTAAAGATTTTAAAAGGATTTCAAAGGTTGTACATTTTTTAAGGGCTTTCAAGAAATTTGTCGATTTCTAAAAGATATTGTGGGATTTTTAAGGATTTCATGGAATTTTATGAAATCTCTAATACTTTCAGTGCCGTAACGAGGGCGGGGCGACCGGGGCAACTGCCCGGGGCGCAAGCTCCGGGGGGGCGCAGGTCAAGCAAACAAATTATCAAAATTTTTTCAAAAATTTGTTCAAAAATTTTTTAAGTATCTCGATAAATTTAAAATAAATTTAGATCTTTTTAGAAATAGGATATAAGTAAAAATTAATATTCTTCGGAGGGGGGGGTATATGAAGGGCGCACTGATCTACTTTTGCCCAGGGCGTCAAAATTTACCGTTACGGCACTGAATACTTTTAATGGATTTTACAACATATAAAAGGGATTTTAATTGTTATCATAGAATTTGAAAAAATTTCAAAAAGTTTCTGGGAATTTTAAGAGGTTTTCACAACTTTGATTAGATTTAAATCGGATTTCAAGAGATTTTTATGACTTTTAAAATTTTATATGGGATTTAAAGGATTTTGAAACTTGTCAGGGAACTTTATTGAAGGATTTTAAAGGATTTTTATGATTATAAAAGATTTTGTAGAATTTACAAGGATTTCGAAGTTTTCATACAATTTTAAGGGTTTTCAAGAGATTTTTGTAATTTCAAAAAAATTTTGTACAATCTTTAAGGATTTCATGGAATGTGATAAATTTTTTAATGATTTTAAGAGATTTTAAATGATAAGAAACTTCAAGAGGTTGCTAGGAATTTTTAGAGATTTTCACGAATTTTAACATGGATTTCAAGAGATTAATGATTTTAAAGGTTTTTGTGAATTTTCAATGATTTTCAAGAAGTTTCTAGGAATTGTAAGATGTTTAAACAAATTTTAAGCAATTTCGAAGGTTTTCGTGAAATTTTGAGGGACGAGAGCAAATAAACATGCATGCGATTATTTTGTTTTCTTTCCTACAACTTCAAGTCATTCAAAAGCCAATCAGGTTTACAACAAAATTGTATATGCGATTAGTGATGGGATATCGATATCGAAATATCGAAAATATCGATATTCAGCGTTCGATATATCGATATTTACAAAACGATATATCAAAGTCAATATCGATATTTTTCATTATATCGATATTTTTTTTTTAATTATTTAAAAATTATTTATTTCTCCCAAAATCCAACCAAAGAAGCATTTCCATTTTCTCATCCAATGCAAATATCTATTCCATTGGATTTCTCCCAAACTTTAATTCTGATGTATCTGTCTGTATCTTTTATTCTGCAAACATTCTACGAAAAGATGCACTTTCATTGGATGAAAAAAATTAATAGAAAATCTGCATCCAATAAGAATGCGTATTCCCTTGGCTCTACCTTAGGTGGGACTCTTGGACTTTGGAACAGATTAGCAGAAAAAATAAATGGATAATACAAAATTCAAAATAGTATTAAAATAATACTATTTTAAGTATTTTGATACTTTAATAAAAAAAATTTGAATAAAAATGTGTTTCTGAATAATATAATCAATTATTTATTTTAAAATAAAAAAATATCGAAAATATCAATAATATCGATATTTTTATTCGATATATCGATATTTAGTTTCCGATATATCGATATTTAAAATATAAATATATTTGTTTCGATATCCCATCACTATATGCGACTTTTTCGAGACATTTCGTTACACCACTTTTTTTTAGAGAGGAATGCTGGTTTGAATGATCAATTGCTTGGCATTTAATTAAAAAATAGTAAAACTAGGCGAGACTAATTAAGCAAAAAAGCTGAGTGAAACTATTAAAGAATCGTAGGTACGTCTTAACTAGAATGCGGGTATTAGAGACATTTTCCCATTGGTCAAGTGAATCTTTCAAATGAGATCGACGTAACGATCGCGAAGTGTCCTCGAGGGATTAGGACCAGTTGAGTAAATGCATGATTGGTAGACGAAGAAGTGGACTGAATCGAAATACTTGTGGTTTGGTTGGTGGATTGAAGAGATTCCAGTTGATCGGATTGACGATTACCAGCGGAATGAGAGTTAAAGGAAAGACTGTGTCGAGAGGAAAAGGGGCGTCGCGTCGGTTTGAATGGGTTTGAAATCGCTTCCGGTTCGTGTGGCAAACTAGGACACTTCACGATGCGCTCGTTCATTAATAGTTTGACCGTTTTCGAAGTCAACAAAGTGGTGTATGATTTCATTAAACACGAATCCCTGTGATTCTAATTTACCGTTTTATTTTAATATACTTCAAACCAATACTATTTCTTTTATAGTATCGAGTCCCGTTTTCATCATCATTTCAATAGATTTTTTTTAAAATATGAATTCAATATTCTGAATATTCATAATCGTATTTATAGAATTGTGATTAATTGGATTATTGGATTCAAGAAAATTTAAATTAATTAATTTTTAAATCAGCGGCTTCTGTTCAGTATTCGATTACCAGAACTCGCATTGGTGACACATCGAAAACACAAGACAGTTTTGGCACAGTAGAGGCGAAGGAAATCTGGCCTGACGTTGTCTGACCTACGACAACGATCAAGAGATTAGGTTGGCCGAAAACCAAGGATCACTTGTTTATGCTTTTCAAAAGATACAAGAACGCTTCCGCCCATAAACTTGAATAAACGTAGGAAAAATTAATTTTTCATAATTTTCTTATTATTCTTTATTTTGTACGAATTACCATTGGATTGAAGTTTCAGACGTCTAATAGTCTGACTATTTTTTTTTTACATTTATTGAAGTAAAAATAACAAAAAAAAAAGTTTCCAAAGTTCACAAAACAAAAAATTTTGTTTTCTTCTTATTTGATAGAATTTAAAGAAATTTTTAGGAATACAAGACTTCACAAGATTTAAAGACATTTTACCTGATTTTATCGAATTTGAAGGAATTTGAAGAGATTTAAAGATATTTTAAGACATTTTTATGAAATCCAAGGAATTATGCAACATTTTAAATGATTTTAAGACATTTACAGAAGACTTAAAAGAATCTAAAGTATTTCATATAGTTTTAAAGGATTTTAAGGGATTTCATTTCATTTCCTTCTCATTAAACTCAATTCCTTGAAATTCTTTAAAGTGATTTAAAATCTCTTGAAATCCCGGGTAAATTTTTGCTAGTAAATAAATAAAAATAAAACAGTTTTGGGAACTTTTCTTTTATATTCTTAATCCAACGAATGTAAAAAAAATAATAAAAAATGTTTGTCAGATTAGACGTCTGAAGCTTCAACCCAATCGGATATTATCAATTGTTTCATTAACGATTTTAAAGAATTTCAAGCGAAGATTAAAAAAGACTTTAAAGGATTACAAGAGATTCTAAGTGACTTTGAGGAATTTGAAAAATTTTCAAGTGATTTTGAGGAATTACGAGAGATTTGACAGATTTTCATTGCGAGTGATTTCAAGATATTTTGAATAAGATTTTAAAACATTTTAAATGATTTTCAAGAATTTTAAGGGATCTAAAGGGGTTTGGAGTTATTTACAAAGATTTCAAACAACTTGAAGAGTCAATCCGAGCGGTTTTTGTCCAAATTTATTTTTTGCTCAAACTCTATAATAATCAACATCTTTAGCTTAAAACACAATTTTTAGTACCTTTAGCTCGCCATGCACTCAATCACTGTTAACATCTTCAGCTATTGAACAATTCAAGCTCACAATCGAAAACCTTAAGCTCGTAATACGGTAACTTTTATAATTCAATTAGAAAATGGCGTTCACTTAGAGGATTGCAGGGACTGCGGTTTGGAGACCAATTAGCCGGATAGAAATTTCCCTATCTTTCCCCATTTAAAGTAGGGTTCTAGCGTGGCCCGGACTAGAAGTTCTAGTCTAGAAAAAACTAATCAGAGCCCTGTCTGGCCCTGATAAACCACGTGGACAGTTTAGGGGGGGGGAGGGTATGGAAAATTTCCACATCGTTCTACGCAAATAATTCCTATATTTTCATAAAATATCAAAAGTCCACGTGGACAGAGTAGGGGGAGGGGGGGTTTCATAAAAGTTTCACGGCTGTCCACAGGGAGGAGAGGGGGGGTCAAAAAGTGGTGAAAAATTGTCCACGTGGTATATGGATGGCCCCTTAGTAGATACTAACTTTTTTTTTAATTTTTGACCTAAACATAAATTAGGCCAAAAACTGTCCAAATTGATCCTCCTCCTTTTAAATTATTTCCAGGGATTTTAAGGAATTCAAAGGGATTTAAACTTTTTTTTTTAATTTTAAGAGATTGTAAATCATTTCTAAAAATAACTTCCAGGAATTTCAAAAGATTTCACGTCATATCAAGGAATTTCAAAAAATTTTGAAAGATTTTAGGAGATTGTAAGTGATTTTTAAAGAAATTTCAAAGGATTTTAAGAGATTTTAAGCGATTTTAAGCGATTTTAAAAGATTTCAATAGATTTTAAAGGATTTGAATGAATTCGAAGCGATTTAAAATGATTTGAACAGATTTCAAGGGATTTAAAAAAATAAATAAATAATTTTTTTTTTATTTCTAAGGAATTTTAAGGAATTTCAAAGAATTTCAAGTGAATTAAAAAAAAATTTTAAGATTTTGCTTCCTCACAGAGGAAGCTTTGTAGAGGTGACAAAATTCAGATTTCCAAAAAAGTTTCTTTTGAACATATTTCAAGGGGAATATAATATCTAACATGATGTCCTGAAAAATTGTCCGGATATGTGTGCCCGTGTGGAAAAGCCGGTTGGGGCCTAAATGGGCCCCAGTTGATTTGCCCAACTCCCAATTAGGTTTCCCGATCACACCCCAACAAATACCCAACTACTAATTGGGTTGTAGTCGGGGTTGTAACGCTGAGTAGTGCTTATGCCCAAAATGGGGTTACCCACTTAATGCCCAATGAATTTAAATAAGATAAATTATTAAACTTTCATCATAATTGGTCACGAGACACATTCAAAATCACAACTAAAATACTATTTTAATAATAAAACTATTATATTTCAAGATTTTTTTACAAAAAGGGTTGCCTAATTGGGCCCAGATTGGCGCCCAAATAATAATTGGGCTTAATTGGGAAGATTTCCACACGGGTATGTGTGTTTGTAATATGTATGTATTTATAATGTATGTATGTATGTATGTCACGATCCTGCAATATCTCGAGATCGCATACAAATAAATTGATGAAATTTTGCATAGTTATATTCCACTATATACCAAGATGAATTTCTTACAAGGGTTTAACAAAATATTTAATTTTACAAGTTTTATACACATACTTTTATATAATAATTTTAGTAAGATTGATTTTTCGACTATAACTTCTCAAATAATCAAAATTCAAAGCAAATGTAAGAAGGAAAAAGAATACTTATGTCGAGAAAAATCGATTGACCTATAAGATTAATGCATTTCATTAAAAAATAAGAAAGTTATGATTACTTGTAATTTTCAAAAATTAATTTTTCAAATATAAGTTCTCAAATTTTCAAAATTCAAAACTGATGTAAGAAAAGGGAAGATTCTTCGTGTCAAGGCGACTTGGTTGGTCTATGAAAGTTATGCTTACTTGTAATTTTCAAAAATTAATTTTTTGACTAATTTCTAAAATAATCAAAATTTAAGAGTGATGTAAAGAAAATAAACTTTTTTTTGTGTTGACACGAATCAGGTGACCTAATATTAATACATTTGATTAATTAATGCTTCCTTTATGAGAAAGAAAATTATATTTGTTTCCAGGAAGCAAAAAGTGCTCATTGAATGAGCACAAAAGTTGATACAACTTCGTATTTAGTTAAATAATGTCAAGGTATTTTAGAAGATTTCGAACGATTTTAAGAGATAGTAAATGATCTAAACTCTCAAGAAACACATCGAAGAGACAAGACAGTTTTGGCACAGATAGGCGAAGGCAATCCGGTCTGGTCTGACCTACGACAACGATCAAGAGATTAGGTTGGCTGAAAACCAAGGATCACTTGTTTATGCATTTCAAAAGGTACAACAGCGCTTCCGTCCATAAACTTGAATAAGCTTAGGAAAAATTAATTTTTAATTTTTTAATAATTTTCTTATTGCTTCCTCATAGAGGAAGCTTTGCAATCGTTACATTTTCCAATATTTTAAAAATGGTTTAATTAAACTTTCCTTACGTGATAAATGTCTAATACAACATTCTAATCAATTGTCCGGATGCGCGCGCGCGTGTGTGTGTGTGTGTGTGTGTGTGTGTGTGTGAATATGTCGCCGTTTTTTACCGTCCTATTAACTTAAAGACAGTTGTAGATAATTTGACGAACCTATTGAACTGCGGGATTAGTGTTTTTAATTGAATATTAATGAAATTATGATTATTCGTAATTTTGAAAATTTTTAATTTTTCATATATTAGGGTAAATACACCAATAGATGGACACCCCCCAATAGATGGACAAATATTATTTCAAAAAGCAATTACATTAAATTTAAGAACGAAATTGTGAAGTCATAATTGTTTTTTATGACTACATAAAGTTCTGAGTGCAAAAAATAATTTTTTTTTAATCTTTTTATTTAAAATAATAATAAAAAAAATTATTTAAATTTGACGTCTCGAAGTTTTGCTTCGAGAGCGCCGCCATTAGTAAGCATGTGACAGCTAACCGGTAAACGTTGTTTGTTATTACTATTAAAAATGAATGGAAAAAATAAGGTATGTACATTTGATTATGTTTATATTTCAATAACAAAGCTATAAATATAGTATTAAAATAATAAAATCAAAAAAAAATAAGAAAATTTAGCGTCCATCTATTGGTATTGGCTGTCCATCTATTGGAGATTTTGTCCATCTACTGGGGTTTTCGCTTTTTTCTTAAATTTTCCTTTTTTGTTAATTACTACGAAAATTAACAAAGTTTTAGTTATTTTTTTCTAGTTAATTACATATTTTTACATAAATAAAATTTATTTAATTATAAATTATTTATATTTTACTATATTGTTTTGCTAAAGGAACATGAGAATTTGCTTAACCGTCCATCTATTGGGGTATTTACCCTAGTTCAAATAAAAACACTAATCCTACAGGTCAATCGATTCGTCTCGACGCAAGGAATCTATGAATGATGAGGTCGAAAGTAGAGATGCAACATCGGAAGTGGAATATCGATGTATCGATACAACGATATATCGGAAAAAGGTGTATCGATGTGGACGATACATCGGATCAAAAACATCGATACATCGATGTAATTTTCATAGTTTAAATATTATTATAAGACAATTATGTTAAAAAGATGTATATAAATGTATATTTTCAACTGAAAAATGAAATTATACAATTCGGTAATAAATATGTAAACCATATTGATAAAAATATACTCACAAGTCATTTCACTATTATAGCAAGTACAACAATAAATTGCTAATAAACTTAATCTTTGACTGTAGGGTTGTAAAATTTCATGAACATGAAAGTTTCATGAAATTTTCGATATCGAACATCGAATCTTAACATCGATACTTGGCATCGATATATCGGAAGCAAAACATCGTTGCTAAAATATCGATATTTCAAACCAAAAACATCGATGTCGTCGATGTTATAATATCGATGTTGCATCTCTAGTCGAAAGATTCTTTCTTTCGAGAAAAAAGAATTATATATATTTTTAAACATTTAAGAAAATCGTTAATGCTTCCTCTATGAGGAAGCAAAGTGCTCAAAAAATGAGCACAAAAAATTTAAATATAGTTATGGAACACCCGAGATCGGATTCACAGCTAGTTTTTCTTTATCTTTCATAGAGGATGAGTAATTCACGGAGAAAAATGATTATTAAAGCTTAATATCTTGAATATAGTGAACTATATATGTGACAGCCATCTAAGATATTCAGTCTAATTATCTGGATATATTCAGTATCAATATCTTAGATACTCAAATAGGTGACCAACTATCTAAGATATTCAATCTGAATAACTAGATACTAAGATTGGAAAACGAGATATTTAGAACACGGAACAAACTGTTATGGTTGTGACAACCACAGAAATAGTAAAATATGATACAATTACAATTTACGGTTTCCACAACCACAACTATTATGTGACAACAGCCACAGCTATGTGGCAACTATTATTAAATAGTTTCCACAATACGAATCAGGTGACCTAATGTTAATACATTTGATTAATTACTTAACGCTTCCTCTATGAGAAAGCAAATCATATTTGTTTCCAGGAAAAAAAGCGCTCATTGTATGAGCACAAAAGTTTATACAACTTCACATCTAGTTAAATAATGTCAATTATTTAATAATTAGTTGCCACATAGCTGTGGTTGTTGTAACATAATAGTTGTGGTTGTGGCAACCGAAAATTATTAGTTGTTCCATATTTTACTATTTCTGTGGTTGTCACATCCATACACGGACAAAAATGTAAGTAAATGTACTGGAGCTTCTATTTTAAAGAATTTACGTTTTTGTTACAGAAAATAAGATAGAAATAACAGATTTTTTGAGTTAATATTACTTCCCAATATGTCAGGTTTACATAAAATTTTTGTAAGCACCTCTGTAAACGTAACTAGAAATATCTGTAATATTTACAGATGTTTCATGTTAGTGTTACATTTACAGATTTACAGATTTACAGATTTTTCATTTTAGTGTTATATTTACAGATGTTTCATGTTAGTGTTACAACTAAATCCTGTCACAGTTGCAGATTCTATTTACATAAATTTTATGTAATGAGTACTGAAATTTTATGGTGTCACTATATTAGCATAGGAAATCTGTAACGGTTACAGACTTTTCGATAAGTTTAATGGAATTTTTTTCTCTGTGTAGAGTTTCTTCGGTAGATGAATATAAGTGATGGGAAATATCGACCAAATCGCGTATCGATTAATATCGATATTTTTGGAAAAAGTATCGATAGTATCGATATTTATCGATAACTTCCCCCTCTTCGCCATCCGAACATACGTGTGCCCCCTTTACTCAACTGCGCATGCGTCGCACGCCGTATCTGATTGATTGCTATTCGCGCGCAGTTTAAAATGCTGAAAAATATTATTTTTATTATTTGAAATACCATTATTTATAATAAACAATAAAAATAATATTGGGAACACTGATCTGACCTTACTTCAAAGTTTCGCAAATTAAAACACAATAAATAAAAAAACACAAAAAATATCGATATATATCGTTAAGAGAAAAATGTATCGATTATCGTTGATACGATGGATAATCGATATGTATCGATATTTATCGATATTTTTCCCATCACTAGAATATATTTGTAATTCAATTTTTTGATTATCTAGATGTTAAGTTTGAATATCAATTTTTCTCAGCGACCACCAATTGAATGTTCTCAATTCATTCCCGAAGATGAATTTCGTTGCACGGAGAGTGGATTTGGTCACCAGGATGTGAGTACACTTGTGTTATCGAGCCCGCCTCGAACATATAAGCAGAGTACAGTTCCTTTTGATTCAGTGGCTTGAACAAGCAAATCCCGAGCACAAAGCGAGAAGCAAAAGAACGCGAAGACTCGACTATGCTATATAAAGTCGTTCACCCCGATTCAGACAATCTAATGTCTGCATGCGGCTGCTGGCTAACCCGGGAGTGATCCGTGATTGTATTAATATCACAACACACCGGGGTACCGTATATACGTCTCTCCACGCTTTGGGTAAAGACAGAGAAAGGAAAAGAGAGGATGATAGTCGGGGAAAGAGAGGAAACCAAGAATCCTCTCCCTTTGGATTTATGGGATCATCGGTGCACAAGCGGCATTGTGACACGACCTACAGCTAAAACGGATACCCTGGTCCATCCGGAGGGAAGAAGGGGTTAAGATGAAAACGCCAAGAGGAAGAGACATTCCGCAAAACACCGGAGAGTTTGCCAAAGAGATCACTTCTTTCTCTTCTTATTTCAACTTACGAAAGAAAAGTGCGACTACTTACACCCATCTGCCATCCACACCCAACCAATACGAATTTCGGTTCATCTGATACCAAAATAGATAATTAATCACCAGAAAATTTTGGATACAATTTTTCATTTTTTTTTTAGCTTATTCCCAAGTTGCAAAATTCTCGAAAAAGCAAAATACATCATTATTATTATTAATATTATTACTATTATTATTATTATTATTATTATTATTATTATTATTATTCGCCTAAAATGAATAAATCTATCACCTATTTATACCCTACTGAAAAAATGACGTCACAAAAAGACGTCTTTAAATGACGTCTTCAAATGACATCATTTAAAGACGTCATTGGCTGTGTCACAAATTGGAACATAAAATGACGTCTTTTAAAAACTTTTTGTATCATCGGCAAAATGAAATTACGTCATTTTTTCCAGTAAAATAACGTCATTTCCCTATTGAAAAAATGACGTTATTTGTATGACGTTATTTGACGTTATTTTACGTTATTTGACGTTATTTGACGTTATTGTATTTGTTATTTGTATTTGTTATTTGACGTTATTTGTATGACGTTATGTGACGTTATTTGACGTTATTTGTATTTTAAACCTTTGTGAATATTTCAAATGACGTTATTTTGTTGGAAAAAAATGACGTAACTTCATTTTGCCGATGATAAAAACAGTTTAAAAAAGACGTCATTTTATGTTCCAATTTATGACATAGCCAATGACGTCTTTAAATGACGTCATTTGAAGACGTCATTTAAAGACGTCTTTTTGTGACGTCATTTTTTTCAATAGGGTAGACTTCACAACACAAAATGCTTCCAAAATAGGCGAAATAAGGTCGTTCTTGTACGAAACTAGGAGGATAAATTCTTTTGAACAAAACCACCCTAGCGAAAGCTTCGGATTGAAATTCATTCCGAATCAATCCGAAATTTTCCAAATCATTCCGGAATTTGTATCCGAACCAAATAGTTTCATTCCCATCTAATCCGAAGGAAGTTTTCAATCCGAATTAATCCGTAGACCATTCAAAATTAATCCGTACCTTTAATCCGAATGAATCCGCAAATCCGAATTGATCAGAATTAATCCGCACATTCAATCCTAATAAATACGGTCAATCCGAATGTACCCGAACTTTCAATCCAAATAAATCCGGTCAATCCGAATGATTCCGAAAAATTCGGATTGATTTGGATAGACCGGATTCATTCGGATTAATTCTGAATTATTCAGATTTGCAGATTTAGGACCAGGATTTTTTTGTGTTTTATTGAAAAATCAACGTTTTTCTACTTTATCTTCTTCTTATTCTACTATCAAACTAACATTTTAAGGGGTTATATCACCTTCGCATTTTTAAAAAATCGAAAAATTTTTTTTTTTCATAAAAAAAGTCTATTAGGGTTTAAAAAATAATACTTAATAAGTTTTTTGTGGTGACGGAGCCCAAAAGTGCCTGAAAAAGCCACCCGACAGATTGAAGGTATATCAAAATTACAGTACTTTTTTACGTTACTAAAACTTTAAACGCGTTTTTCTCGAAACTGTCTTTTTAAAATCGGCAGGAAACGCTATTTCATCAATTTTCAGCCGATTAAAATGAAACTTGTTTTAAATAAAAGAACATTTAATTATCTAGAGGAATATTCACGATTTTTAAGATCGGTTGAAAATTGTTTATTTGTTAAACAAAGTAAAGTCGTTTTTTGGGGCGAAAATCTTACTTTACATTCAAATGCTTACTGTTTTTACAAAAATCAATATTTTCCTTAAATCTTGGGTACTTCTCTAGGCAATCTTATAAACATTAAGAAAATTTTTCGTTTTTTGTTCCAGGTGCTTATCCAGATTTTTAGGATTTCCTACCCCGGGCGCCCTTCGAAAAAAAGTGATTTTTTGTATCACATATACAGAGCCGCCATTTTGATATAAAAAAATATATATATATTTTTATATTTTTGTACACTTTTAATATACCTTTACAAAGTCTATAAACTTTAATTTCTTTGTGTTTTTTACTTCTCTCAAAACAAAACGAAACAAATTATCCTTTTTTCACGCTCAAAGGTGATATAACCCCTTAAGGAATTTCCGGATATTTCGCGGAATTTTAAAGGAATTCGTAAAATTTTAAAAGATTTTCAAGAACTCTAGGGAATTTTAAAGGATTTAAAATGTTTTCATGAAACTTCGAGGAATTTTAAGAGAACTTAAGAGATTTTTTATGATTTATAAAAGATTTTGTAGAATTTCATGAGATTTCTAATAATTTTAAGGGATTTCAACAGATTTTTCTGATTGTTAAAAGATTTTATGTAATTTTGAAGGATTTCATGGAATTGAATGATATTTCTAATACTTTTAATGTATTTTAATTGTTATCCTAGAATTTTAAAAAATTTCAAGAAGTTTCTGGGAATTTTAAGAGATTTTCTCAAACTTTAAGAGATTTTAAAGGTTTTTTGTGAAATTTTAAGAGATTTAGAAAGGTTTCTGGGATTTTAAGGGATTTTAAGTGTTGTGGAATTTCCAAGAATTTTAGGAGAATTAAGAGATTTTAATGACTTTTAAAAGACTTTATTGGCATTTTCAAGGATTTCATGTATGAGATTTCTAATATTTTTAAGGGATTTCAAAAAAGTTTTCTGATATTTAAAAGATTTTATGGAAGCTGTCGAGATTGTTTTTAATACGTTTAATAGATTTTAAAGGATTTAAAGAGTTTTTAAATGTTATCGTAGAATTTGAAAGAATTTCAAGAAGTTTCTGGGTATTTTAAGAGGTTTTCACGAATTTAAACAGATTTCTATTTTATCAAATAAAAAAAAAAAAATTTTCGAAAAACTCAAAAAAGCCGGAGGAAAAAAAATTGATCGGGAAAAAACTGGAAAAGACGAGGAGAAAACCGGGAAAAACCCGGGAATTTCCAATTCCCTGATCATTAGACACCCTGGCTTCGGATTAATTTGGATTGAAAAGTTCCTTCGGATTAGATCGGAATGAAACTGTTTGCTTCAGATACAAATTCTGGAATGATTCGGAAAATTTCGTATTGATTCAGAATGAATTTCAATCCGAAGCTATTCATTCGAAGTTCCCAATAGTCAACAAATTCCGTTCTCAATAGTCAACAGCATAAAACCAACGTTTGTTGATTATTAGGAACTTCAAGTTTATCTTGAAATCTTATGAAATCCATTCAATTTTTTTAAAATCTTTTAAAATCTCTTTGAAATCGCTTCAAGCCAGTCCTTTCAGATCGAGATAGAAATTTAGCCCCTCTACATCTACAATTTATAATTTATCGAAAAAAAAGTAATTTATTAGATATAATGTGGGAAATTTTATTTATATAATTCAAGAAAATACATAAAAAGAGTAATAATTTCAAAAGCTTGTAAAATTATACTTGAATAATATTCTTTCAGTCTCATGAATTCTTAAATTTCATGGTATTTTTTTGGTATCTCAGTTCTGTTGGTTTAATTTTTTTTAATTTTTTGTCACCTATTTTTCACCTATTTAAAAAAAAGTTATCTTTTCACCTCTTTTAATGACGATAAGTATTGTGATGAAAGCTTATGACACAGGTGGAACTTTTAAAAGTATTGATTTAATTATTTAATTCGCCTTTTATTGTATAAAGAATATTGACATATTTTTCTTGAGCCTAGTAGAAGATTGAAGTAGACGGACAGGTGTATAAGAAAATAGAAAAATTCAAACAAAGCCATAGATCTTCCCTAAAGCAAGTTTGGAGGATCAAATGTGGTACAAAGGGAATTATAAATAAACAACTCAATCATCTGATTTGGCACGTGGCCAAATTTATGACACGCGCTTCATAGGTCCCGTAGATTACATGCGCATTTTTGAACAAAGTCTTCTCTTGTTCTCTAAATTGTGTTGGCCATAAGATTGATGGCATGATGAAACCGCGGATTTGCTGTAGACGGTGGATGAGCTATTCCTAACGTAAACAACGTCTTTAGAATTGTCTTGGTCTATGCGACGATTTTATAACAAACTGCTTCGGCTGGCGCCACTCACGTTTCTCAGAAACTACACATGTCATTTTCATCCTCCTAACTTCTGGAGTCTATTAAATTTTCCACTCTCTGACCACGTTGATTAACGTGAGATTACTTCATTTCTTCATTACGATATTTTTTAAGTCCTAATGATTCTTTGATACGAAAGAGTTCCTTCAAAACTCGACTATGAAAAGTTTAAATTATCAAAAGACTTAATGCTAACTATCAGCGGCGATTTATCTTCAATAATATCAAATTATGACTGGGAGACGTGAAACCTCCCCACTTAGTTCGGAAATTATTAGACAATCCCGTGGCCCGATCGGGCTCCGATCCGGCCAGGCTTGGCCAGGTCTGGGTCTGGTCAGGCCATGTGTTTCATCCCCGGTCTGAAATCCCCCGATCTGGACCCGATCGGGGCCAGATACCCCAATCTGGGCCCGATCGGGGCCTCAGCAAAATTTCTACTCGGGATCAGCATCCCGGGTAGAAATTTTGCTGTGGCCCCTGTCGGGCCCAGATCGGATGATTTCAGATCGGTGATGGAACGCAGAACCAGACCGGGCCCAGATCTGGCTCTATCGTGCTAAGTCTGGGCCCGGTCGGGCCAGATCTGGGCCCGGTCTGGTTCTGCGTTCCATCACTGATCTGGGCCAGGTTTGGGAATTTCTGCACGGGATTGAATACTTTAAAATAATACTTTAAATCATTGATTAATTTTTGAGTTGTGAGTTGATGAATCTTGAGGAGGGGAAAAGATGGAAAGGGGCAGTAGAGAAATGATGACTTGCAAGATCGTCGAATCTGTGACTTTCAAATAAGTTTCACTCACTCGCACGGCTGCTACACATATTGTTCTATTTATGTGACCATTGTTCATCCATCGTTCAGGATAAATTTAGCCAGCAGACAGAGAGTGGTGAGCTCTCGCTGGCTGTCGGAATGTCGGGTCTGACTTCTTAAATGTTTCTCTCGGCTTCGATTCCTCACTCTTTCTCGCTGACACCCTCTCCTCCCTTCGTCAGCTATCCACTCACTCGTACAGGCTATTAATGATACCGATTAATTTAGAACTATTGGGTTTCCCAATTAGCCAATCAGACAGCGCAGACCAGCGCGATATGTACCCTGCCTTTCCCGATACATCCACTCGTCAACGTTGATATCTCTTATTACTACTTGGCGCCTTTCCTCTTTTTTTTACACCAGCCAATCCCAGCATTTTCTGCTGACATCCATCATCACGTGGAATACCATCGAATTGGTG
Source organism: Synergus itoensis (assembly GCA_904066005.1). Taxonomy (NCBI): domain Eukaryota; kingdom Metazoa; phylum Arthropoda; class Insecta; order Hymenoptera; family Cynipidae; genus Synergus; species Synergus itoensis. The sequence goes on from CAJFCP010000314.1 coordinate 28,224, forward strand.
TAGACCCTATTTCGAAGTTTGCTCGTTAGCATTAATACGGGCTTTACAGTCTTTCCTTTATTTCCATGTTTTTCGCATTCTTAAGAATTTCACTTTTTTCCCCTGTTGTCAAGAAAATTACCCCCTTTTTCGGGTTCTCAAGAAAAGCCCATACGAAAATTCAACCACTCTGTCACTCGAAAAAAGTTCTGGTTAAATATACTAAATGTGTCTGATTGAAAAACTTCTAGATCCCAAGTGCGAATTGCCGGAGCTGAACATACGGCCCAGACTTGGTCCAATTTCGGCAGCCGAAGATCGGCTAACATTATTGGACCAATATCGGCATTTTAATCGTCCAGTGTTGTCCCAGAGTACTGGCATTTTAAATTTGCCAAGATTTACCCGAAGTTTGGCCCAGGAATGGCACTTTACTGGGCCGAAAGTTGGCATTACTTTGGAAAATCATGTCTGAAGTAGAAAAGCCAGACTCTGGCCCAGCAATGGCACTTTACTGGACCGAAAGTTGGTATTACTCCGGCAAATCATGTCGGAAGTAGAAAAGCCAGAGTCTGGCCCAGCAATGGCACTTTACTGGGGCGAAATTCTGTATATTACTCCAGCAAATCATGTTGGAAGTAGAAAAGCCAGAGTCTGGCCCAGCAATGGCATTTTACTGGGCCGAAAGTCGGTATATTACTCCGGCAAATCATGTTGTAGGTTAACAAGCCAGAGTTCGTCCCAGTAACAGACCATCAAAGGGCCGAAAGTCGGAAAAAATTTGTAACTAAGAAAGATATTAATTTTGGCAAAAATTTTTATTCTGTCAATATTAAAATATCCTACTATATCAATAAATACTACGGTTTTACGTTTTATAAAAGTGAACATTAAAAGTATGAAAAATCTAATGTATATACATATTTTATTCATTGTTAACGCAAAAGCTTTTTTTAATGAAATTATTTTGAAATAATTTATTATTTGTGTACGGTTGAGTGTATCGTGGAAAAAATCTTGGGACACCAACTCATGAGTTAGGGTAATGGTTTAGGTTATTGACTTCCGTCCGATAGGTCGTGCGTTCGATTCCTCCCGCGTGTGCGAAATTTTATTTGTTATAAAAGTGTTAAAATTTACAAATAACAATTAGTTATAAGTATATCCATAATATATCTACGAATAAATCATGTTCTTAATTAATAAAATTTATTTTTATTTTTTATTGTAATTTCTGATTTCGGGCCAATACTGGCAGCCAGTGTTGGGCCGACAATGGCAGCCAAGTCTTGGTTGCCAAGTGCAGGCCATAGTTATCATTCCGTCATTGGCGCGATAATGGCAGCCGAGCTTTGGCAAAATTTTTGCCGACGCTGGGCCAATGCTGGGCCGTATGTGATTTCGCACTTGGGATATGTTAACCATAAATTCTGATTAATATGATTAGACAATTCTGGTTAATTAACTTTGGTCGTTTTCATCCTGGTTAAAACTTTTCTGGTTATTTTGGATATTTTCTGTTTGTTTTTGGTAAGAGATGTTGCGCAATCTTGTCAACTGTATTTTCAATTATAATAGTATAATAAATAATCCTAGCGAACCGTGCATTTACTATTTTTAGTCGAATACGCAAAACAAAAAGAGACTTATATTTTTATAAATTTTTCAAGGTCTTCTTTAATTCACCACAACTTTGGACAGGATTAACGAATTGACATGTTTTATTCAAATACAGGTAATGATAGCTAGATTAATGTAGGAATATTAATATTCGCATTTGCGAAATACAGCCGAGGATAACCATAAAAATATGACATAGAAACCTGCCCTAGTGCGAAGTCACATACGGCCCAGCAGTGACCGAGAATCGGCAAAAATATTGTCGAAGCTCAGCACCATCACAGCACAACCACGGAATGATAACTCCGGTCTGCACTTGGCAGCCGAAGCTTGGCTGCCATTATCGGCCCAACACTGGGTAAAAAAGTGAAAATTGGTCCAGTAATGTGCCGCGACTGGGCCAGACTTTGGCTGATTCTCGTAAAACATGATTAGCCGTAGTAAATGTGACACTTGTTCCAATAATTTGCCGCTGCAGGGCCAGGGTTTGGCAGTAGATCGGCAAATTTAAATAGCCAATATAGGCAGCCAGAACTGGCCCATACTAGGTCGATTAAAATGCCGATATTGGCCCAATAATGTTAGCCGATCTTTGGCTGCCGAAATTGGACCAAGCCTGAGCCGTGTTTTCAGCTTCGGCAATTCGCACTTGGGTGATTTCTTTTATCTTTCGCAAAAGTTTCGGATTGAAATTCATTCCGAATGAATCCGAATGAATCCGCCAATCTGAATTAATTAGAACTTTCAATCCGAATAAATCCGGTCAATCCGAATGAATCAAAACTTTCAATCCAAACGAATCCGAATTAATCTGGTCTATACGAATCAATCCGAATGATTCCGAAAAATTCGGATTCAATTGACCGTATTTATTCAGATTAAAAGTTCGGATTAATTATGATTAATTCGTATTTGCGGATTCATTCAAATTGAAGGTTCGGATTGACTTTGAATGGTCTACGGATTAATTCGAATTGATAACTTCCCTCGGATTAGATCGGAATGAAATTTTTTGGTTCGGATACAAATTCCGGAATGATTCGGAATGAATTTCAATCCGAAGCTTGAGATGTTTAATGATTTTAAAGAATTTAAAGTGATTTAATGCGCTTTAAAATGATTTAAAGAATTTTAGAAGATTTTGAAGGATCTTTAAATAAGCATTTCAAGGGATTTTAAGTGACTTTAAGTAATTTGAAAAAATTTCAAGTGATTTTGAGGAATTACTCGAGGTTTGACGGATACTCAAGCGATTTCAAAATATTTTAAATAATTTAAAAAGATTTCAAGACATTTTTAATGATTTTCAACAATTTCGAGGAATTTCAATTTTAAATATTTCAAAAAATTGCAAATCATTTGAAAAAACTCCCAGTGATTTCAAAAGATTTCAAGTGATTTCATGAAATTAATGTTCTCCAAGCAATTTTACAAAATTTCAAAGATTTTAAGACTTTTTAATGAATATGTAAAAAATATCAAAGAATTTTAAAAGATTTCAAGTGATTTCAAAAAATTACTAGAGATTTGACGGCATTTTAATAATTATTTTTTTAAGCATTTGAAAGAAATTCAAACCGGAAAAGATCAAGAATTATCCTATACATGTAATTCGAATATCAATAATTTTTCATATGATTCAACTTTAGCAATTGGAAAAGATGAAAAGGTGACAAATTCCCAGAATAACTGAAATAGGTGAACCAATTCAAAATAGATCATAAAAGGTGAACAGACGACAACCTATGATGAATGCATAAGTTTAGAATGCTTTAGTTGCAAAGAACCTTCATTCCTGTTTTATAATGAGGTGCACGGGAAGTAATAAATCATAAAAGAAGAAAACTAGGTGCTAATAACCGTATGGATCCGTTTAGCTTAGATCAGACGATGGTGGCGCCTTCATAGAAAGGCTAGATTCTATTTAGCCGCTTAATTACCGACTTCACAACCCCTTCTACCTTTGGTTCGCGCGACAAGCGAGAATATACTTGTCGATTCGAAAGCCAGCTTTCATTCGCGGCTTATTAAGCGTGACTATGCACGAGCCGATCCTTGCCTTCCGTCTGGCAGTTAATTTGAATTGCTGGATGGCCGACTAGCTCGCGCGAGCTTACAAAGCTATAATTATTAATACGCGTCGTCTGCGCGCCCCTCGTATTCTTGCACTCATTTATTAGGGGCACACCTCGCTTACTTCGACCACAGACTAGAATGTCCAGACTCATTTCACCATTTCTGAATCGGCTCGAGTTCATTCTTGTGAAAACTGTTTTTGACCTCATCCAACATTTCCTCGCTTTGTGCCAACAATTATAAATAAAATTAATTTTTAGAAAGCTCATGTCTAGTTCTCAAGCCTTTCTGGACCCATAGACACTTCATTTTTGAAAAAGAATTCTAAATTGAAGTCATTTAGTACTCAATGCTCGTGTCAGATTTGCCTCTGCTGTTTGCCGTGCACATCTTTCAAGTATCCGTAGCCCAGTTTCACCGCGAGAAGGAACCTAGCGGAGGTCTTTGAAACCATGTTTTTTTATGTATTTTTTTAAAGACACTTTTCTTCATAAGGAAAATAGAAACTAGTGTTCCGACGCGTATTGGCGAAATACGGTACTAATTATCGTGTCCGCTCTGAACCCGGCGCGGTGTTGCAGATCCGCGCAAAATTAGCAAACTTTTTTGAGTTATATTATGCAACAATATTACACTCGACTCTCCTCCCTATTGAAAAAAATGACGTCACAAAAAGACGTCTTTAAATGACGTCTTCAAATGACGTCATTTAAAGACGTCATTGGCTATGTCCCCTATTGAAAAAATGACGTCACAAAAAGACGTCTTTAAATGACGTCTTCAAATGACGTCATTTAAAGACGTCATT
>CAJFCP010000314.1:33106-46430 GCA_904066005.1 Synergus itoensis
GAATCGAGGTTTTGGTGTATTAACAACCTCGCAATATTAACCGCATTTCTCCATCAATATTAACCAGCCTGAAATCATCATCTTTCTCAAATCACACTTGATCGCCACTACGCATGCGTAGCGTGAAATTTGAGAGAGGAGAATTTTGTTAATATTGCGGGGTCCTCTGTTCTGGATTTCGTTAATATTGGGCGAGTCAAGTGTATCATTCATATTTTATTATGATGCAGTCGTTAAGGCTGTTGGAGCAACGGAAAAAATGTTACTTTTTACTTTAGATTTTAAGGCCGCAAAAAATACACGGTTTTAAGTGCCGTTTGGCAGGGAAGTGTTTCTCGATGTGAAAAATGGGGCTTAGTATCTGTTTTTTGAAAAAACTATTTTGTTTGGCTAAAATGTAAAAGTTTCGGCTAGGGTTAGGTTTTAGGTTAGGTTAGCCGAAACTTTTCCATTTTATCCAAACAAATTAATTTTTTTGAAAAACAGATACTAAGCACTATTTTTCACATCAAGAAACACTTCCCTGCCAAACGGCACTTAAAACCGTGTATTTTTTGCGGTCTTAAAATCTAAAGTAAAAAAATGAAATTTTGTCCGTTGCTTCAACAGCCTTAACAGGAAAACTACAGATGTACTTTAATTTGCGTTAATTAATTTGCGTTAATTTGACTTAATTTGAGTTACATTCGACTCCCTCAAGTGTCACCCCAGTAAAAAAAAAAGGATTGATACAGATTGGGGCGAATTAACATTTTCTGAATGCGTGTGAATCCTGTTTTCTGATTCTTTGAAACAAATTAAGATGTATTAGCGCTCATTAAGTTTTGTGTTAACGAAATGCACTATTGCGCCGCAATGAACAGAATTGATAATTCCTGTTAAAATCTAATTATTATGAATTTCTTGACATTTCTATTATTATAATAAACTATTATTAATATATTTTTAATAATTTATTGTTTAAAATTTACTCTAATTCACCCTGACGCACTCCAACGAATAGGAGTTCGGCTTTAACTCTCACAAATTCAAACGCATTGAAATATCTGTAAGTGTTTATGTATTGACGCATTCAAACGAATTAGAGAGAGACTTTTACTCTCACAAATTAAGTCGAATTCACTAAAATATTGAAGTACTTGCGTGTTGACGATTTCAGATCAATTGGAAGCAGATTTTTTTCTCACGAATTAAGACGCATTGCGACCAACGTTCAAGCTTTTGCGTGTTTACGGATCCAGATGAATTAACGTAATATTTCAAATCGTACGCATTCAAACGCATTGGGACAAATATACATAAATGCGTACTGACGCATTGAAAAGAATTCGCTGATCTCAAACTTATTGACACACTGCTCCAATGCGTCATTGGAAGAAAACAGGATTCTCGGGGTGTCTCGATCTTTTCAATTCAATGCGTATGAATTCTTTCTTTTTTACTGGGTACGAAATCCAAAACAGAGGCCCCCTCAAATGTCACCAAATTTCTTTTCTCTATAGTCACATCAATTGCGCTTGCATATTGCGTATAAAATAATATTTTTCAGTATTTTAAAATGCGCACCAATAACTAATTAACCAATCGGATGCTGAGTGCCATGGCATGCGCAGTGGTATTAAGCGCTTATTGAGAAAGATGCTGGTGACATTTGAGGGAGGAATGCCGTGAAATTTGAGGCCTTGTGTGTGACATTTGAGAGAGTCGAGTGTATTAATATTTAATAATACTAACTAATTAATGCGTTAAAATCCGTTAACACGTTAATTAAAAAAAAAAAATTTTTGTCCCTAAAACCCCAATTTTTGGACTTTGGTTATGAATCGTGTGCCGATTTTAGGGGAGGGGGTCAAAAGAATTGATTGAAAAATTTTTCTCTATGTCCTTTCGATGACCAAAATTGGAGACCTCCACCCTTAAATTTTGGCGATTTAAGAGTGAAGGAGTGGGAAATTGGTAATTTTGAAAATTTTTCGCTTGCCATAACGTTTCTTGTAGAATCGATTGCAAAAAACCACAATCTTCTATCTCATCGGCAGGGGGTCGAACAATTGGGTTACTCAATCAGTCAGTCTTCGCTCTTGCGGGTGTATATGTTTTGGTTTCCTGAGCCCTACTTTCTTTGAATTATTTTAACGTAAGAAATAAGGGTACGGTTTTCTGAATTTTTAATACGCAAACTTACAATTTTTAATAAACACTATGCAAGTATTTATAAACACTCCAAGTTTCTAGGATTTTTTTTTTTAACAAATTGGAGTAAAAGGATTTATTTTCTGAGAAATTCTTAAGGAAAAAGATTAATAGAGTAAGATATCGAACCAGTCAAGAAAGAACTTTGAAGGATTTGTTGCACCTATGCCATCTCGCGGGGAAATGTTGTACCGCATCGACGTTTTTACGTGATTCCCCTAAAAAACGCGGACGTACGAAACTCGCGTGAGCGCGTCCTTCCTTTTCGCGGTCAGACTCTCCCTCCGACCCAAAGGGAAAAAGGAGAGCTCTGCTGAAGTTTTCAATCTCCACGTCAATTTAAAAGAAACACATAATTTCTTTAACTGTTCTGAGTTTGATTTAAAAAACGAATTATTTTTAAAGATGTGTTTGACTTTATATAGAAATTGTTACTATTAGGAATTTTCAATAGAGGAAATACCTACTGGCAATCGCACCTTTCGGAAACGCTTCTCGCTTCATTGATGGATGGTGTGCGGCTGTTTTCCAAAATTCTCGGGAAAAAGTTAATAAATCCAAATGCGTCGGCTGATTGAATTACATTTATGCGAGGGTAAGGCAGTCACGTCGTGTATACGTCGTTTAACATTCGCCTAAGAATATACTCACAAATCAACACGCTCATTCAGAATCGAACGTATTACCGCTCTTACTCAAAGTTAATCATTTCCTTTTTACACTAACCGGAAAAGAAAAATGAAAACAAATGGGGTTCGGATTCATAAACTCGAGAAGCAAATGTTAGTGAAAACTAACATCTTTCATCATGCAGGAATTTCAGATACCCCATTATAAAAATACCGACTTTAAAAAAGAACAGGGAAACTTGAAGGCTTTTACGATCCCTGCTAGTAGTAAAAAGATAGAAAAGGATAAAAAATTGGATAGAAAAAGATAGAGTTTCTATCCCTGCCAAGTACACGGGTCATTGTGTATTCGTCGTTTTTACTAGGCTTTATCCTTTCGCATCTATTTCTATCATTCAGTGTATCTCTTTCCAAAAAATTTGAATTTCTTCTATCCATTTCCTCTATCTTTTTCCATTTCTCAGTCTATATATTTCAGAAAAAATTTGACTATTTTCCCTAGCGAAAGCTTCGGATTGAAATTCATTCCGAATCAATCCGAAATTTTACGAATCATTCTGAAATTTGTAGACGAACCAAACAGTTTCATTCCGATCTAATCCGAAGCCCATGCAAAATCAATCCGAATCAATCCGGAATAAATCCGGTCAATCAAAATGAATCCGAATTTATAAGAATTTTTTGGATTAATTCAGATAGACCGGATTAATTCGGATTGAAAATCCTGATTGACCAGATTTATTCGAATTGAAAATTCTGATGAATTCGGATTGGCGGATTCATTCGGATTAAAGATACGGATTGCTTTTGAATGGGTTTCGGTTTAATTCGGATTGAATTTCAATCCGAAGTTTTCGCTAGGGCTTCTCTTGAAACAAAATTTTTCGGAGCATATTAATTAACATACATAAGTTTTATGGTTTTAAATTTAAAAAAAAAGTAAATTGCGAAAAGAGACACAGTAAAAGTTTTGTAAAATCTCATTTTTCTTTAAAATTCCACAAAATATCGTTAAATCCCTTCAAATTTCTACAAATCCAAAGAAATCTGGACAAACCACTTAAAATCCCATAAATCTCGTAAAATCTCTTAATATTTTTTAAATACCGTATGGAAATTGCCCAGCTTAGCCATTTTTAAATGTTGGCCCTCTAGAAGCCCCACGAAGGCGCACCTCTATAGTATGCCCCTCTGGGCCCTTGCTAGGGCCTCTAGATGACCCTCGCTGGTGCCTACTATGGTTGCCCCTCTTGTTGTTTTTAAAAATTTTCTAAGTCCACACTGGTACTTTTTTATCGTGAAATCTTTTATAGTTTTTGGGGATGTTGAACAAAAATAACATTTTCCATTTTTAAGTTAAACTCTAAGTAAAAAAATTAGGTTGATAACGACAAAGGTTTAAAAAATAAAAATAGATTTTAAAATATATTTTCGAAAAATGTTTTTAATTTAAACTTGTTGATCACTGAGTCCTAGCTGCTACACATTTTCCTTGGTTTTTGAACACGTTAAAACCCCATGAGGACGTTAATAAGCCAGTTAATATGCTAGCTGATTCAAATACCGATCATCGGAAGAAAGATGAGATTCAAAACTTGTTCTAATGCTGGAAACGAACATCTTAGACTCAAAAATAATTCTAGCGGCAATGGGGTGAAAAACGTGACTTTTAATTCATTAATCTTATTTTCGTTTAATACTTGATTCGTTTTATTTCGTTTTGTGTTCGAATTGAATTGAAAAAAATTTATTAATGCCAACAATGAGTTTATGCAGTGTAGGCTAAACTTTTGTAGGGCCTTCGTGGGGCTTACGGGGGTCATATATGGACCCTACAGAGGGCCTACCTTGGCCCAACAGAGGGCCACTTTATTGACCCTTCGTAGACAGCCTACATTGGGCCTTCGTAGGCGAGCATGTCAAAACTATGTTGGCCCTTCATAGTTTGCCATCGTGGGGCCAACATAATAAGGGGGCAAACTACGTGGGGCCCCGCGGGGACCAACTCATAATTTCCACACGGGAAACACCAATAAATTTTATAAAATCGCTTGAAAAATTAATATTTTTCGAAGTGCCTGTGAAAGTTCTCAAAATCCTAAATTGTTGAGTCGAAATTTAAATTACTGAATTGGAAATATGTAATTTTCCTCTTTTTTGTATTATATTTGAATATTATTCATTGTTTATGAAATTTTTCTCGCGGGCTGTATCGTACGTGTAATATTTCTAGTATTAACATAATTACATAAGATCCATGCCCTTAGAACAGACCGGGTAATAAAAGGATGAAAAGAAAAAAAGGAAAATTTGTGAATGAATGTGAAAAGTTTTAGAGGCAAGGTAAAATAAATATTTCGATCTGGAATCCGCGATACGAAGGGAAGGTTTTCTTCCTCAGCTAGGGAGACATAAAAATTCCGAAGCATTGTCGGTTGGTAGTTGGTACCCTTTGATGTCCGACCGAATCTTTTTCTCGCGAATGTCTGGACGATTGTCCTTTCCGGTACACGCGCATGCAGATCCACCGCCAATCGTTAGAGTAAGTTTATTCCAGGGTCCTGAGGGATCGTCCCTGCATCTGCGTCAACCTGGTGAGGGGATGGAACGGGAGTTTTGCACATAAATCTGGTCTTCCTACGGGAACAGGTCCTCGTGGGACGCGAGCGAGACAGCACGAAAAGGACTTGAAGCACTCTTTTCTTTATTGGACCGCTGAGAAACTCCATGTCAGCTTTCGTCCTTTCGAACGAATAACGAGATCTCGCTCACTTTTGATCTGACACGCGAATCACCAAGAATCGGTTCAAACAACTCCGGAAACATCAACTATCAACATTAAAATTTAACGAAAGCATAAATGTTGTTTTTAAGATCCCAGCTGGAAGTAAAAAAATATAAAGGTTCTATTTGAACCTTTTTTGATCTGCAGAATTGAAATAGAAAGAAAAAATGCATCCAAATGTATCTTTCCCTATCCATGTTAATCTATTATTATCTCTTTTTAATCTGCAATAACTTCTTTCATTTTGAATCTTAATCTTTTTATCTTTTCGTATCTTTACTTAATGCACCACTATTTTTGTCTATCCTTCGTCTATCTTCGCCAATAATTTCCTATCCTCCACCAATCCACTCCAATCTTTCCTTATTCTCCTCCTATCCATACCAATCTTTTTCTGTTCCTTTTGCAATCTACTTTCGCACCTATCCTTTTCTATCCCTACTTTCCTGTCCATGTCTCTCTTTTGTCTAAGAATTTAAATCCTTACCTATCTCTTTTAAAAACTTATACCGCGCTGATCCTTTTCAATTTCTACCATGTTATCTATCTATCTATCTATATATATATATATATCCTTGTTTAATCATTTCAATACTTTTCTATCTCTCTTAAAGTATACTACCAAGTCTATCCATTTCAATCTTTACCTTTCTATCCATATCTATCCTTTTATAATCATTACAATCCTTTTCTATACCTTTGTTCTATCATCTCTATTGGGAATGAAAACATCCATTCGCGCCAAAGGGGCGCTGCGGTGCCATTTAAACATGGCCGCCGAAAGCATATGAATAATATGGAGCAGTATTAAAAATTTAATTTAAAAAAGTGTTTCAGTTTATAAAATGGTCTTTTACTTGGACTTAGATAGTCTATGTAGTTACGCAAGAGCTACACCTGCATCCAGGAATATGATTGAAGGTCAAAATATTCTGAATTCCGGTATGATTGTAATGTGCGGAGATTTTCTCGGAGATTTTTTTATTCTCTTTGAAGTCACAACTACTGACATAACCTTCGAAACTGTTTGATTTCCGATATTGCGCAAATTCCATTATTGGAGCAAATAATTATCAGCTCAGAAGTAATTTTCCTATTTATTACAACACTTATTTATTTACTTGGATGATAACTTAACTTAAATTCTATGTTTTAGCAGGTTTTCGCGACGTTTTCTGTGTATTTACTATGCTTTCGACAGCCATATTTGTTAGTTCGCATATACGCCGACAGTGTCGCATAACATGTTTAAATTCCCAATTTCTCTCTCCTCTCTATCCTCATCTATCCTTGTATAATAATTTCAATCCTTTTCTATCTCTTTAATGAGTTTTAATGAGATTTTATGGCATTTTAAGGAATTTCAAGGAATTTACGAATATATTATATAATTTCATAATATTATGTGGGATTTTATGTAATTTTAATTGATGATTAACAATATTTTATTAAGTAATTTTATGGACCTTTGAACGAATTCAAGACATATCGCAAAATTTGAAGGGATATTTCACTGAACTTTCATGAGATTTTGGGGAATTTTCTAATACATGCATTAAAAAAAATATTAATTTTTCAAGCGATTTTATAAAATTTATTGGTGTTTCTAAAAATTTTAAGGGATTTTACGAGATTTATTGGATATTATGTATTTTTCAGGAATTTGAAGAGATTTAAAAAAATTTAAAGAAATATGATGAGATTTCGTTTGATTTTAAGGACTTTTGCTTTCTCATAGAGGAAGCTTTATAGTGATGGCAAAATCCAGTTTCCAAAAAAAGGTTTTTTTCAATATATTTCAAGAGGAATATATCTAATATATAATATATGATGTCCAGAAAAATATAAAATTTTAAAGACTTTTAAAAGAACTTTGAGGGATTTCAATATTAATTTAATATTAGTATTAATTTTAACATTAAGTTTTTAATTTGAAAGGACCTCACGAGATTTCAGGGGATTTTAAGGACTTTTATAAAATTTTAATAAAACAGACTGGGATTTTCAAAAATTTTAAGGAATTTTACAAAACTTTATTTGCTTAACTCTGGGCCAAAGTTGGCTCAGTAATCGGCATCAAGATACTTAGAAAGTTTTGAAGAAGTTAGTTCGATTATTGGCCCAATTGTGGCCCAAACATGACCAAACCATCAGGTAAACTATAGAAAATCTTTCTTAAAGTAGTAACACCGACTATCGACCCAACTCTGGGCCAAAGTCGACCCAAAAGTCGGCCTAACTTTTGGGCCATAGTGAGCTCAAAGTTGCGGACAATCTCTCCACTGATTGCGAACGAATTTATCCCCTCTACTTTACCATTTTATAAAAAAAAAACAATTTGTCAAATATAATTTTTTAAAAATTGTTAAATACAATTAAGGAACTGCTTAAAAAATAACAGCTTAAAATAATTGCAATATATTCACTGTTAAGAATGTTTGCAAAATTAATATACACGGAGAAAAATGGAAGTCAGCGGTTTTGTAACATTTACACAAATTCTTTAAACAAAACTTTTATTATAAGACAGAGTCCAAAAATACGGTAATCATTCCTAAACAGATCAGTATTGATTACCATATTTTTGGACTCTGTCTTATAATAAAAGTTTTGTTTAAAGAATTTGTGTAAATGTTACAAAACCGCTGACTTTCATTTTTCTCCGTGATACTTTTGATATATATTTTTTAAAGTTATTTGCATGTACCGTAAGTTAAATTTAATATATTAGCATATGTTTTAGAATTAATATAAAACCATATTAAAATTAATATAGGGCATATTAATATTAATATAAGATATATTAATATTAATATAAAGTATATTAATTTTAATATGGTTGTATATTAATTCTAAAACATAATGGTGTATTAAATTTAATTGACGGTATATGAAAATGACTTTACACACAGTATATTAAATTTTGATCAGTTTTTTTTAAGTGTTCCTAAATTATACTTGAGAAATTGCTTTTCTTTATAAACCAGTAAAGTAGAGGGGGTAAATTTCATCCACGAATTGAGAGCTCTAGAATAAACAAAAAAACGAACAGAATTTAATAAGGTTATTATGTGCAATAAAATAACTTACTATTAGTTGAAAAAGCTTAGCTGGGAAATCCTTTTCGTCCAGTAGGTGAAGTACTTAAGAGTACCTGAAAAAATAATGGTATCCAGTTGATAAAAGTACGAGTTGCGGATGCGTGTTTCAAATATTCAAGGATCATTTTGCACGAGAGTAGCAAAACGAAGCCCCATGTCGTATATACCCATACCGAGAAGATTAAGCGAATATAATTTGATCTACGAGCCCGAAGGCGACGAAACCTCGCCGCGTACACGGTTTCTGTCTTAAAGTCGTAAAAGATTCAATGCTTCAAACTGAATGGGAACTCCTATTACAATTTTCCTCTTCTCTTTTCTCTCTTCACCACCTCACATTCCTAAACGCTGCATTTGAGATTCCATCTCATTTTTTCTACCTCGAATATTCCATGAAATATATGTAAATCATTATTCCTGCTTTATTATGTATGCTTTGTTCAGAATAAAAAAAAAAAAAACTGCTAGAGAGAGATTAGTAAATATAAATTCAGAATGGGTCATAAACTGAATTTCATCTCTTTAATATATAATGAATACAGTAGCCGTTTATGTTTATGTTTAGGTGATATGTGATTTGGATAAAAGATTTGAGATATACGTGTGCATACTTTATAGATTCGCTTTTGTGTAAAGTAGTATTAGAAAGAGAAAAAAAAATAATCGGAGGCTAATTCTGCTTATGCGAGACGGAGAACAAAAATTTACAAGCAACAACTTGACAGTAAGTGTCGCGAGCATATATTTAATAGGCAGAAGAGCGTAGCCTCGTACATACGACATGAATTAGAACGACTTACCTATGCATGGGGCAGTAATAGCAATGAGCTTCTGGGTACACCCGAACTGAGCAGAATTAAAATGACTCTAATGAAAGAATTCATTACGAGAAGATCTCCAACATAAAGTATCCTAAACTCCTAATTTCAAATCCTACATCTCTTCAATTTCAAATCCACTTCATCCGTTTTAACTTCCAGCATTTCTTAAATATTTTCTCTAGAGTACATATTTAAGAAATTTTTAATTTAATTATTTAATAATTAACATATCCTGATTTTGAAATTGAAGTTTAAAAATACGCGCGGGAAATGTGTTTTAAGAAATTTTAAAGGATTTCAAGAGATTTTAAGGAAACTGAAGGGATTTTAAGGGATTTCTTAAGATTTTAAGATATTTTTAATAATTTTAACGAATTTCAAGCCATTTAATGCGCTTTAAAAGGATAAAGAATTTTATATAAGATTTCGAAAGGACTTTAAAGGACTGCAAGAGATTTTATGTGACTTTAAGAGATTTGAACAAATTTTAAGTGATTTTGAGGAATTACTTTCTTACTTATTATTTTAAGGAATTTCAAGGAGTTTCAAAGGGTTTAAACAATTTTGTAATATTTTAAGAAATTTCAAAATCATTTAAAAAAATTTCGAGGGGTTTAAAAGATTTCACGAAAAGGAATTCCATTTTAAAGAATTCCAAAGGATTATAAGAGAACTTAAAAGATTTAAAGGATTTTAAATAATCTCAAGGGATTTCAGAAGATTTTAAACAATTTTAAAAGATTTTAAATGATTTAAAGGAATTTCAAAATTTTTAAGGATTTCTAAGAGATTTTAAGGAATTTCATGAATTTAAAGGGATCAAAAATTTTTTAAATTAAAAATTAAATTTAAAAGTAATTAAAATTTAAAAATTAGTATTAAATTTTTTTTAATAAGATTTTAAGTGATTGTCAATCATTTAAAAAAATGTCGACGGATTTCAAGAGATTTCACGATAAGAAATTCCATTTTAAGGAATTTCAAAGAATTATAAAAAAGCTGAAAAAATTTAAAGGATTTTAAATAATGTCTAGGAATTTCAGAAGATTTAAAACGATTTTAAAAGATTTTAAGGGATTTTAAGGGATTTCAAGGAGTTTTAAGGGATTTAAACAGGTTTTTAAGATTTTAAGAAATTTTACATCATTTAAAAAAACTTCTAAGGATTTCTAGAAATTTCACGTCATTTTAAGAAATTTCAAAGGATTATAAGAGAACAAAATAGATTTAATAGCTATTTACTTTACAAGGCGCGAAAGAAGGCAATTATCGGACGAGTGTCAGGTTGGCGTCACGAGCCGAAAGCGAGTGACGCCATCACACGACTCGATAATTGCCTGTTTCGCGACGTGTGAAGTACAAAGCTTTTCATGACCACTGTAACGAATTCGATTTTCGAAACGATAGTGCAAATTTGCACTAGTGTGCTAGTACCGCCAGGATGGCGGGGAATAAGCTGGCTGGGGCTCCGTAAGCTTGTTCGGGAAATACTCTCTCTCATCTCTTCCCCCTTCTCTCTCTCCTATCCTATCGTATCCTATCCTATCGTATCATATTCTATTGTATCCTATCGTATACTATCGTATCCTATTCTATTGTATCCTATCATATCCAATCATATCGTATCCTATCCTACTGTATCCTATCATATCATATCCTATTGTATCCTATCCTATCGTATCATATCATATCCTATTTATCCTGCCTCATCCTATCGTATCCTATAGGATATAATATGATACGATAGATTACAATATAATAGGATACAATAGGATATGATAGGATAGGATACCATAGAATAGGATACTATAGGATAGGATACGATAGGATACTATAGGATAGGATACGATAGGATACGATAGGATACCATAGAATAGGATACAATAGGATATGATAGGATATGATACGATATGATACAATAGAATAGGATACAGTATGATAGGATACGATAGGATATGATACTATAGGATAATATATAATAGGATACAATAGCATAGTATACGATAGGATACAATAGAATAGGATACAATATGATACGATATGATATGATAGGATAAGATGTGATATGATACAATAGGATACAATAGAATAGGATACAATAAGGTAGGATACGATAGGATACGATAGGATACAATAGGATAGGGTAGGATATGATATGATAGGATACGATAGGATAAGAGAGAGAGAGAGACTGTCTCCGGTTTATTTGTTTAGGTATTTTTACTTTCTGTCCTATTTTACTTTCTCTCCTATTTTACTTTCTGTATACTTTACTTTCTGTCATACTTTTGCTGTACTTTCGTTCCTGCACTGTAATTGGCTCCTTTCGAGACGCTTAACAGACACCGAAAATCGATGTTTCGTTACACGTATCATGAAAAATATTTTATATAATGTCAAAGGGAATTTCAAAACATTTCAAGTGATATTAAAGAATTACTAGAGATTTGATGCAATTTTCATTATTGTTTTTAAGGACTTGAAACGAATTCATAATTAAAATGTCCTTATTTTGAAAATGCAGCTCAAAAATACACGCGAGAAATTAAAATCTATGAAACAGAGGAGCATATGTGGAAAAATATTCTGGCAGTTGACATAAATGAAATTTTTCCACACGAGGAGGGTTCAATTTATCGTAACTGTGCAACAGAGCCACTTGGACCAAATCCAGGTATACTTCCTCATCGGCAGTAACGCGGTTTTCTACACCCGTACCGGTGGGATCGTCCAATTGACGCGGGCGTGACTTACGCTATTTTCCCTTCTTCTCGAGACTCGACGTCTCTCTGCTCTGCTCGATCGAAAAAATATTTAACGTATTCCGCACGCGATATATCGAGACGCGTGACCTAGACGGTTCCCACGCGCGATACGGAACTCCCGCACCGTCGATATAGTGACTGACGCGTCACTAAGTATACGTGGTCATACTTTAATAACATGGCAGATCACTCTACAATCGACAAGTGCCTCTAGCGAAAGATTCGGATTGAAATTTATTCCGAATCTATCAGAATCAATCCGGAATTCGTATCCGAACTAAAGAGTTTCATTCCCATCTAAATCTAATCGAAGGAAGTTTTCAATCCGAATTAATCAAAAACCTATTCAAAAGCAATCCGAACCCTTAATGGGAATGAATCCGCTAATCTGAATCAATCAGAATTAATCCGAACTTTTAATTCGAATTGACCGGATTTATTCGGATTGAAAGTTCGGATTAAGTC
Source organism: Synergus itoensis (assembly GCA_904066005.1). Classification (NCBI taxonomy): domain Eukaryota; kingdom Metazoa; phylum Arthropoda; class Insecta; order Hymenoptera; family Cynipidae; genus Synergus; species Synergus itoensis. The sequence continues at coordinate 45,866 of CAJFCP010000314.1, forward strand.
TGATTAATACGGATTTGCTGATTCATTCGATTTAAAGGTTTGGATTGTTTTTGAATAGGCTTCCGATTAATTCGGATTGAATACTTCCTTCGGATTAGGTCCGAATTAAATTTTTTGGTTCTGATACAAATTCTGGAATGATTAAAATACGAATGAATCCGAATTAATTCGTACTATCCGAATCAATCCAAATTATTCTGAAAAATTCGGATTCATTCACATTGATCAGATTGATTCGGATTGAAAGTTCGGATTAATTTAGGTTGGTGGATTCATTCACATTCATTCGGATTCAAGGATCGGATTGTTTTTGAATGGGTTTCGGGTTAATTTGGATTGTAAACTTCCTTCGGATTAGATCGGAATAAAACTGTTGGATTCGGATACAAATTCCGGAATGATTCGGAAAATGTCGGATTGATTCGGAATGAATTTTAATCCGAATCATTCCGAATTTGTATGCGAACCAAACAGTTTCATTTCGATTAATTCAAAGGAAACTTTTAATCCGAATCAATCCGAAACCCATTCAAAGGATATTCGAACTTTAAATCAGAATGAATCC
>CAJFCP010000314.1:56430-69009 GCA_904066005.1 Synergus itoensis
AGAAATATTAATTTGAATCAATTTGACTATTTTTTTGTCGATTTGACCTTCAAATGCCCTTAAATTTGACGTGATGGAGCAAAACGGACTCCGGATTCGGATTCAGCGCGTCAAAATACATACGAATATATAGGTCCGGTTCTTGGTACAGACCACTTTTTTTTTTGTGTGCCTGTGTTATTAAACTTTCATCATAATTGGTCACGAGACACATTCAAAATCACAACTAAAATACTATTTTACTAATAAAACCAGAGGCGAAGACTTCTAAATAATATTGGGGGGGCACAAATTTTGCAAGTTTTCCAACTTTTCAGATCTCCAAGTTATTTTAAAAGAAACAAAACGATGGTCGTAAAAATTGGTGTATATCAGAGTACCAACTGATCAGACAATATAATGAATTTCCAAATATCAATTTTGCTCTCTGAAATATTGGGAGGGCACGGCCCCCCCAAAATTTTTTTTGGGGGGGCAAAAAGTACCTGGCCCCCCCATAGTTGCCGCTTCTGAATAAAACTATTATATTTCAAGATTTTCTTATAAATAGGGTTGCCCAGTTGGGCCCAGATTGGCGCCCAAATAATAATTGGGCTTAATTGGGAAGATTTCCACACGGGTTCCCACTTTTAGAGTTGTAAAATTCGGAGAATATATATGAGAATTTTCGATTTTCAAATATACCTACTCACTCAGACATTGAGATAGAGGAAACTACCAATAACACTGGTCAACAAAATATGACCTATGTGGGGTTGGGATGAGACATATCATTTCCATGGTAGTTTTCTGTGCTGAATCCAAATCTGACCTCCGTTTTTTTCCATCATGTCAAGTTTTTGAGATTTTTTGAGTTAAATTTTTTTTCAAAAAATCACAAATCGTGTAATAAAAGGACAAATTATAATTTATATTATAATTATAATATACAAATTATAATTTGTCTGTTTTTAAAGTAATATGGAGAGATATATTGCACTATCCTAGCGAAAGCTTCGGATTGAAATTCATTCCGAATCAATCCGAAATTTTCTGAATCATTCCGAAATTTGTATCCGAACCACACAGTTTCATTCCGTTATAATTTGAAGGAAGCTTTCAATCCGAATTAATCCGAACCCAATTCAAAATCAATCCGAACCTTTATTCCGAATAAATCCGCCAATCTGAATTAATCAGATTTAATCCAAACTTTCAATCCGAATAAATGGGGTCAATCCGAATGAATCCAAATTTATCCAATATTTTCGGATTTTTTGTGATTAATTCGGATTGGCGTATTTATTCGGATTGGAATTCCTGATTGACCGGATTCATTCGGATTGAAAATTCGGATTCATTTGGATTAATTTGGATTGTCGGATTCATTCGGATTTAAAGTTCGAATTGCCTTTGAATGGGTTTCGTATTAATTCGGATTAAAAGCTTCCTTCGGATTAGTCGGAATAAAACTGTTTGGTTCGGATACAAATTCCGGAATGATTCGGGTTAAAATTCATTCTGAATCAATCCGAAATTTTCCGAATCATTCGGGAATTTGTATCCGCATCAAACAGTCTTATTCCGATCAAATCCGAAGGAAGTTTTCAATCCGAATTAAGCCGAAACCCATTCAAAAGCAAATCCGAACCTTGAATACAAATTAATCTGAATGAATCCGCCAATCTTATTTAATTAATTTTGATTAATTCGGATTGGCGGGTTCATTCGGATTCATTCAGATTAAAGGTTCAGATTGCTTTTGAAAGGGTTTCGGATTAATTCGTATTGAAAACTTCCTTCGGATTAGATTGGAACGAAACGGTTTGGTTTGAATGCAAATTCCGAATTAATCTGAAAGTATCCAAACCAAACAGTTTCATTCCGATCTAATCCGAAGGAATCTTTAAATCCGAATTAATCCGAAACCCATTCAAAAGCAATCCAAACCTTTAATCCAAATGAATCCGTCAATCCGAATTAATCCGGTCAATCAGGACTTCCAATCCGAATGAATCCGAAATTATCCGGTCTATGTGAATCAATCAGAATTATTCCGAAAAATTCGAATAAGTTCGGATTGATTCGGATTTATTCGGATTGAAAGTTCGGATTAATTTTGATTAATTCGAATTGGTGGATCCATTCGGATTGAAGGTTCGGATTGATTTTAAATAGACTACGGATTAATTCGGATTGAAAACTTCCTTCGGATTAGACCGGAGTGAAACTGGTTTGGATATAAATTCCGGAATGATTCAGAAAATTTTAGATTGATTCGGAATGAATTTCAATTCGAAGCTTTCGCTGGGGTATTACTATATATATTTTACTATTACTTCGTGATATATTGGTATTTAATGAAAACCATTAGAAAATCCATGAAGGAAAAAAAACCACTAAGTTTTCTACTAAAAAATTTTTCCCACTAAAATTCCCACTGATGGATCAAGAAACCCCTAAATCTAGGAAGAAAACTACTGATCTGGGAACACTGGCGGAGGTAAATGGCCTATAGTTTTAGGAAAAAAATATTTATTTATTGCGAGCGTAAAGGTGAAGAAAATAAATTGCTCTTATAGTAAAGTATCACTTGCCCTTATTATGAATATCAAACAAAGTTCTCAAAACCATTTTATTTTTATTTATTTATTACTAACACAAATTTACCCCGCGTTTCCCGGCATTTTAAGAGAGTTTAAGGCGTTTCATAGTGACTTTAAGTGATTTTATTTAATTTCAAGGGATTTCATAATGATTGGGTGATTTTAGAGAATTTAAAAATATTTTAAGGAAGTTCATTTTATTTTAAGAAACTTGAAGGAATTTTAAGGGATTTCAAGAGATTTTAAGGTTTCCACACAAGTGCAAAGTCACATACGGCCCAGAATTGGCTCAGAGTCGGCAAAAATATTGCCGAAGCTCGGCTGAAATTAATGTGCCAATGTCGGAATGATAATAACTATGGCCTGCACTGACAGTCATTTTCGGCCCAACACTGGGTAATTGATACTTGGCTCAATAATGTGCCGTTGCTGGGCCAAGCTTCGATGGTAGATTGACAAATTTATAGGGGAGTCCCCCAAGGTGGACACCAATCTTTTAAACAATCGTAGAATCCAAACAACATTACATATCTTGTACAATCTTACATTTCCTGAAACCTTAACTCATAAGCTAAATGTTCACGAAACACAATTTTGATATCATCAATATAACCAAAATTTTAATTGATTTTAAAAATAGCACAAAATTTCGACTTTGAAAAAAGGTCTCCCAAGGTGGACACCTTTGAGAAATCTACTTCAAAAGTTGGAAAAATAATCCAAAAATTCATGGTTTGATCATTTTATTCAATTTTTGATGTTTTTTATTTCAACTATTTGTACCTATTGTTTTAAAACATATATTCCTGCATTTAGGAGGAAGTATGATTTTTCGCCCCGGGGTTCCGCTGACTGTCGCTACGGCACTATACTCACTGTGTGTGTGTGTGTGTGTGTGTGTGTGTGTGTGTGTGTGTGTGTGTGTGTGTGTGTGTGTGTGTGTGTGTGTGTGTGCGACTGTGAACACTGTGTGTGAGTCACTCACCTGTGTCTGTATTTCTCTTTCAACATTCATAAATATAAATTAATATGGTTTGTGCACAAATTTTAATAAAAAAAGCAAGTGTCCACCTTAGGGTAAAAAAAAAAGTGTTCACCTTAGGGTCAGAACGCAATTTCCTTGGCAAAAACGAAAAAAATGATCTACTCACAATATCATGCAAATCTGTTTAGAATATGTTTGTTTGGTACGTAAGCAGAGTCAAAAGGGTATTTACCTTTTCGGAAACACTGTTTTCGATCATTTAATCCCAGTTATTCGAAGGGTCTTCAAAACTTTCGGAGTGACTTTCTCGTACTGTGTAGTGCAGCTGACAATCAGCTACGATTTGCCACTTCATGATATAACTAAAAACTGGGTATTCCCAAACTGTAATACCGACATGAAGAGCACAGTGCCACCACCTGATAAAAAAAAAATTTCCCAGGGTGTCCACCTTCGGAGGATGTCCACCTTGGGGGACTCTCCCCTATAGTCAATATAGGCAGCCAGCAGGGGCGGATTAAAGATTTACGGGGCCCGGGGCTATAATGAATATAAGGGACCCCCTTAAGGACAGCAAACTATGGTTATTTTATGATTTCACAAGATTTCAAGATATTTTAAGTGATTTTAAGAAATATAAAAAATTTCATGAGGTTTTGAAATCTTTGAAATCTTGTGAAATCTCCTGATAATTCTTATACTCTTTGGAATTGTTTTAAAATATTTTGAAATTCATTTATAAACTTTGAAATTTGTTAAATCCCATTAAATCCCTTAAAATTTCTTAAAATCTGTATTCATATTTTTAGAATACTTGAAAACCTTGAAGCTCGTTTAAATTCTACTGAAATTCTTTAAAACTTCCTTAAAATCGCTTAGACTCGTGTAGAAATTTTTAAACCTAGCCCAGAACGGTGATGAAACACACGACTTGACCGGTAGTCGGGTTGTCAGGTCTGGCCCCGGTCGGGTCGTGTGTTTCATCCCCGATCTGAAATTCCTCGATTTGGATTCGATCTGGACCAAATTCCTGTATCTGGGCCCGGCCGCGGGGTCCACAGCAAATTTTCTACATGGAAAATCGCTTAATATACTTTAAAATCCCGTGTAGAATTTTACTGTGGCCCCGACCGGGCCCAGACCTGAAAATACGATTTTCGGTCGGGGCCCAGTCGGGCCGTGTGTTTGATCATCACCGATCTGGCCCAAATTTGAAAATTTGTACACGTCTTCCTTGTAAAGTGCCAATGGAAATTAAGGAATATAATATGACAGAATATTTTTGAATATTTAGAAATACTTTTGGAAATATCAAGAATATCAAGGACGTCAAGAGTGTCTGGAAATATTGATAAAATATACATTAATATTTAGTGAGTGTGATTCAGGAATATCGAAGTGGTGGTCGATCGCTCATAAGAAATAAAATTTATGAAAACTGATTCGCGAAAGGAAATTATTGCATTCACTGGATTCTTGGTGGAATTAATTTAATAAATTCAATCTGGCTCTAACTATAAATTTTGTTGAGACTTTGCGTGTTTCAATATGAACAGCTTTGTCACTCTACTCATTCCAGTTTGTCGTGTTTTATCACGTGCATTGGATAATTTATTTTATTTTTCTCCACCGTTAATTGCCTTGCTGATTTATGTATCGCTTATTAAAGCATAAAGTCAGAAATAGACTGACTTCCGATAGTCAGAAAGTGTGATTTTATGATTTACGATGATTATGACTTTGATAAAGTTTATTCGACTTCGCGAATGTGCCGCAGTTACTATAAATCATCATTTCAGATTAACGATTTTTCTGATGTGTGTAAGATTACAGATATATTTGTAATCTTGCATATATGCAAACGATTAATTTAATATTTCTTAGGAACAGGTTTTTAAACCTTTTGATTTTTCCGAAATATATATCTTGTTTTTTGTGCATCTCAATAATTTTGTAATTAAAATTAGACTGGCGAGACTATAAGAACGCTTTGAAGAAAAGAGAACGACTTGGATGATAGTAATCAGAAGATTATGAAGTGTTCAGAAGATTCCACTGTATTTTTAAAGCACTAGTTATTTTTTGATTGCCAATTCATTATTAGAAAAATGTATCTATATCTGCATAATTCCACAATTACGCAGGTTTTCAGTATAATTAATTTGCGATGGAAATCAGAGGATAAGAGATTATTATAATATTTGCTTCTGATGCCTAATGGACAAAAGTCATTAAATTAACTTCATTGATTATTTATAAGAAATGAAGTTGATAAGGGGTACTCATAAAAGTAATTATACAATCAGAATAATGTTCATTAAAATAATCTACAAAGAAAGCAATTAACTTCGCAAGACGATTGAGCAGAACTTATTCTGCAAAAAAGATGTATTTCATTAATTTATTAATAATGATGTACTGCTGCAAGTTTGCTATCATTAGCTGTTGATGCTTCCTCCCAGGTAGAAATTCCTGTACCCCGCCGGAGTTCACCATCGGGGCAGTACTGGCCCAGTACAGTTTGCCAGTACAAATAATCGGTAATTCACCAGTACTGGCAAAAGGCTGGCTCCACGAACGGAGTAATACTACTCCGGTAGATAATCGGCAATTCAACCAGTACTGGCAAAAGTTTGGCTCCACGAACGGAGCAGTACTATATGCCAGTCGTACAAAAACAATTTTTTTATTGTTTAATATTATTATTGAGGTGTTACAAAATAGTGATAAATATTAAATATAATCATCGTAAAAACAATTTTTAGAAAGTTCTTTTAAAACACCATGTACGAGTCATCTTTATAAAATCTAAAAATTAAAGACATTTTACTTATAAATTTTCAAAGAAAATATATTTAAGGTATTTACGATAAAAAAAAAACATACTTTTAATTATATTTTTAATACCAAATTGTCACTATTAAATAAACATAAAACTTTAATATAAAAAAATTCTCTCGTAAACAATAATTTTACAAATTTCAATTTTCGCGAATACAAAAATTTTTTGAAACATAATTAAAAAAAATTTTAATTAAAGAATTTTTTTAATACAAATATAAATAAAGTTTCATGAAAAAAATATTTTGTTTTATAACAGATCAATTAAAAATTTGAAAATGAAAAATTTTTAAAAATACCTATTCATAAAATGTGTAAAACAAAAAAAAAATGTATATCTATATTCCTCGTAATTATCTTTGGCTTTTCAGCGAAAGAGCTTAGCTGAGTTTTTGTTCACGAACTCCAAGTGGTTAAATAGCTCAGGCGGTTAGGGCGTGCGTTTAGGTTTAGGATGTTAGGGTCGGGGGATCGATCCCCAACGAGTGCGATTTTTCAAAGCGTGTGAGCGTGCGATTATATGTATAAAAGAGACTTTACGTGATTGTGTAATTTAAAACATAAATTAAGTGTAGTGCTTATATTAAAAACAATTTTTTTTTGTAAACTTTTGATTATATTACATCGTCAAAATTCCAGCCAGAATCCGGCCCGAACCCGGTCATAATTTCTACTTATCTACAAATAATATTCAAGCTTTCAAAGCAGTAGGATATCTTGGGATATCCTACTTCTGTGAGGATCATTGAATTCATTCTATAAGTTCCTCAAGAATCCGCTTTATTAAATAATTTTCCGAATTCTACAGTAACTACGGCGACTATAATAGCCAGTACTCTACCAGTATTTTACCAGTAATATACCAGTACAGAACCAGTACTGGTGTCCAGTACCGCGTCAGTACCGAACGCCAGTACCGTCATGCATTACATGCCAGTACTGGCCCAGTGCTGGCCCAGTACATACGCCCAGTACTGGTACTCCGGCAATCTATACTGGGCCAGTACTGGACCAGTCGTGAATTTCTACCTGGGCTGATCTTCAAAATTCGTTATTCCCAATCTCTTCCATAAAGAAATACTGAATCACTCACATCGATTGGAAATGATGATCATTGAGAACCGCGGAATGTTAACTGTCGCACTTCTTTTGGTCGTTTAGCAGCATTGCATTAACACGCTCAACCGAAGAAAACGAGACTCCCTGAACCAGTCTTAGGAACGGATCAAATCATATGCTCGTTCATTCGCATAATCGAACCCTCGGGATCTCTTATTTTGCGGGTGAGGAGAAATGGCGGGTTAAAAGGAGTATCAGAACTGCGAGGGGGAGAGAGGATCAAAATCGAGGGAAAGGTTTCAAGTTTTGTATATCGTTAAGCGCAAGGGGACCACCAAGATCGACCGGCAAGTATAGCGGTGTCAATTAATGAGCCAAAGGACTCGACGAACGCTGGCAGACAACCGACTGGGAATCGACAAGAAGGAGCTGCAGCTATACGGCTCCTACGGTTTTGCTGTGCCGGTTCTCGGTAGTCCACCATAATAAATACATAATATGCACATAAAGGCGAGCCGGCGCGATCGAAATGATCAAGCGAAATCTTAACTCGAGACCCCCCCATATCGATGCATCGGCCCATTTTAGCTATATCAGGTACATTAATCTTCTTAGTTAATAAATTTTAACCAATTCGCCATTCTTTTTCGTGTAATACCTCACGTTTGAAAAAAAATACACTACCGGTCAGAATGGTGAGTTCACCTGTTTTTCAATGATCGTTTAAGTTCTCTTTAATTTAATTGCATCAAAGCTTACATTTTTTTCTTTTAAGTAAGTTAAAAACTATCAAAATTATGCTTACAATAAGGCACTCATAATGAAGTTACTATGTGAATTTTTTAAGGGTTTAGGGCTAGTTGCAATGCCAAAATAAAAACGATTTTTTTGTTATTATTTTTTTATTTTTTTTATGTATTATTAGAACAATAGAACATTTGTCAATAAGTAAAAAACTAGTGTGTTGCTAGTAAATAAAAATAAATCTTATGAAAAACAATTATTAATTAAGAACATGGTGTATTCGTTGATATATTATGGATATACTTATAAATAATCGATATATGTAAATTTTAACACATATATAACAAATAAAATTTCGCTCGCAAATGCTGGGGAGAATCGAACGCATGACCTATTGGACGGAAGTCAATAACCTAAACCATTACCCTAACTCATAAGATAGTGTACGAAAATTTTTTTCACGATACATTCAACCATATACAAATATTAAATTATCTCAAGATAATTTCATTAAAAAAAGCTTTTGCGTTACAATGAATAAAATATGTATATAAAATTTTTCATATTTTTAATGTGCACTTTTACAAAACCTAAAACTGTAGAATTTATTGATATAATATGATATTTTATTGGAAAAACAAAAATTTTTGCAACAAAAAAAACTACTGTCTATCGATACTAGAGTACTATATATAGTACTATATATAGAAATCATATGTAGTTTCGCTAGTTTCAGGGGTCGCGACAAAAAATGCTTATTCAATAAAGGCCTCATGTCAATAAAAATAATGTTAATGAAAAATTTTTAATTATTTCCTCTATTACTGAGATGCATTAAAGTTGATGTAAATAAAAAACAGAAATTTATTTTGATAGTGTTAGTTTTTCATTTTGTATAAGTTTAGATACCCTATAAATTTCTCGAAAATGGTGAAAAAAATTTGGCTGATTGGCACTTAGAAATTTTTATGGCATAGATTGCTGTCCAGGCCCAGATCTGGGCCAGACTAGACTGTCAAGTCTATAAGAAAAAAAAAATGATTTTTAATAGTGTTAATTTCTTATTTTGTATAATTTTAAATAACTTGACAGTTTTTCGAAAATGGTGAAGAAAATGTTGCTGATTGAAACTTAGAAATTTTTATAGTATGCATTGCGGACTAGTCCCATATGTGGTCCAGACTAAACGGTCAAGACTAGACGGTCTAGACGATGCCAGATCTGGGCCAGATCTGACATCAGACTGCCAGAAAATTTTTCCACACTATCAAAAATGTAAAAATCGATAAAAAAAAAAACTTTCCCAGGTTGCATCGGGAAATATCTAAACTAAAAAACGCATTTTGATTTTTTTGTTTTAGTTGATCCAGTGACATGTTATGGTATACACCACAAAACAACTTTTTTTCGAGGCGCCTGCGGAGATTTGCTGCCAGCGGCTAATTTACCAATATTTCTCAATAAAAATTTAAGAAAACATAGTGCAAAAAGTGTACAATTATATGCATATTACATAAATAAACCAGTATTACCTGTATCTTATAAAAAAATTCTTGAAAATAGGCCTTTTTTTGTCGAATTAACCTTACCCCCCCCCCCCCTCCCTAAGAATTTACAGTAACTTTTTAAGGTAAAAATATCGATAAACAAGCAAATTATAGCCAATCTGACAGAATTAATCAAATGTAATAATATTAGGTCACCTGAATCATGTAAACACAAAAAAAGTTTATTTTCTTTACATCAGCCTTACATTTTAATTATTTGAGAACATAAAGCGAAAAATTAATTTTTGAAAATACAATTAACCATAATATCCTTATTTTTTAATGAAATGCATTAATCATATAGGTCAATCGATTCGTCTCGATGAAAGGAATCTTCATTTTCCTTACATCAGCTTTAAATTTTGATTATTTGAGAAGTTATAGTCGAAAAATGAGTTTCACTAAAATTATAAAAGTACACGAAACTTGTAAAATTAAATATTTTGTTAAACCTTTGTAAGAAATTCAACTAGGTATATAATAGAATAAGTATGCCAAATTTCATCAATTTATCTGTACGCCTTCTCAAAATATTGCTAGATCGTGACATACACACACAAGCACACACATCCAGACAATTTTTCAGGACATCACCTTAAATATATTTCCCTTGAAATATGTTCAAAAAAACCTTTTTTTGGAAACTGAATTTTGTCACCACTACAAAGCTTCCTCTATGAGGAAGCAAAGTATAAGAGCCAATGCAATAGAACATATCTGAATACATATCTGAATACCATATTCGTTTATAAATATTTTAATACAAAATCATTATTCTAGTAGCCGTAATATCGTAGTGATGGTTAATCGTAAACAAGAAAACCGAAAGCGTCGTAAAAAAAATCATACAGACAATAATTTATTTTAAAAAATGTTGCTAGCATCAAATATCGTTATTGTTACAATTATTAAGCATTTTAGAACATTAATTTTATAGTTCCGTATGATCCGAGAGCAACCGTGTATTACACTTATACTTGGTTCATATACACTTTTGAATTTTCGGACCCCTTCGACTTATACGTGGACAAATTTTAAAAAGCTCTCTATTTTGTAATTTTTGTCGGAAATTTTTGAAATTTTAGTACGTGATGTAATTGACCATAATTTATTAAAAAAAAAAAAAAAAAAATGTCAAAATGCGAAGGTTTTTTCGTCCGCTAGTAAAATTTGGAAAATGGCTCTTATACATATTTGAATACTCACTGTTCAAATTAGATTTTGTAATTTTTTTTTACTGACATTAAAAATAAAGTTTTTAAAGAACTTTAAGAGATTTTGAAAGAATTCTAAAGAACATAAGAATTTTCAATAGATTTTTCATGAAATATCATAAAATTCTTTTAAATTTCGTGAAATCACATTAAATTCCTTACAATTACTTAAAATTCTTTAATATGTCGTTAAATCTTTTAAAATTACTCAAAATCCGATGAAATGTCATTAAATATCTTACAATTCCTGAAAATGCAATGAAACTTCGTAAAATTCTTTGAATTCCAGGATCAAATTACTTCTGGAAGAAGTAATTAATCCTATGGACGAGTCTTGGCAAATAATCTGTGCCTCCAACAGATTATATTTTTATTCGCGGAGGTGAATTCTGCCGCAATGTTTTTGTGTCCGCAAGGAAGGGACCACCGCCGAGATGAAGCTATCTGACTCTTCCTTCCTTTACCTAGTCTGGCTTGATGCGCTTCCGACGCATCCTTACAGCATCTTCATCTCTTTTACACAATTCTCACGCACACTTTGCCTTGAATCGAGGCTACCACAGAAAGAAACCACCCACCGATTCGAGCCAGTCTTCATTCAAGTAAAATTCTTAAAAGCACGATTCTCCAGAAAGCCTTCAGAAAAATCTAACAACAAAAAATCTGAGATTGATAATTCAAGGAAGCTTTTGTCTCTATTATACATATTTTGTCTATAGCGAATATATATAATTAGGTTGTTTCACAAAGTCTAATGTAATTTTACACATTAACTATTTTAAATTAAAGATAATTTATCACTTTTTTTTTAATTTATGGGTATTGCACTCATATTTTGAGTGTATATCAGATTTCAAGGATTAAAATATTTTAAGAGATTACATCAGTGTTCTTAAAGTGGGCAACCTGCGCGCGTATTGTTTTGGCTTACCGCTGGAAAAATTCTCCCATTGGTCAAAATTTTAAGCGCGTGATTAAAAATCGAATTGATTTAATTAAATTTTGAATCACGCGCCAGATTATAGCCAATTGCAGAATTTCTCCAGCGGGAAGCCAACGCGCACAGGCTGCCCAATTTGAGAGCAATAGGCTACAGGAATTTTTAAAAGATTTCAAAGAATTTAGAAGATTTTACGAGATTTTCTTGAAAATCCTTGAAACCTTTCGAAATCTTTTGAAATCTCTAAGGGCATGCAGTAATTACCATAAGAACTTTAGTTTCCCCCTTTCAATGAAATGGGGGCAAATTACCTAGTTTCAATTTGGATCGTGTTGTTTAAAAAAACGATCGATCGATTTGTGAAACATCAGTGTTTGAAAATGGAAGGAAACGAAATTTATAAAACAGTTTCCGTATAAACTTAGAAAATATTTAGGTACACATAATAATTACAAATAATTTGCCCGATTTTCGAGAGATTATTTATGATTTTATGTGAAAAATCATATTTTTGCAAAGTCTCCCAAACCTGTATCCGAAAACTCTAGAAAATTTTAAAAAAATACATAAAATTTCAATCATTCTTCCCATTGTCAAAAATTCTTTCAAATTCCTTAAGGGGTTAGTCAAGTTTGAAAATTTCAAAAAATCGATATTTTTTTTT
>CAJFCP010000324.1:8612-24943 GCA_904066005.1 Synergus itoensis
ACATTTTCTGTAACATTTTTGCACTTTGCAAAAAAAGTTCTTAATTTTTTGTAATGGCGTTTCGACGAATGAGTAGTGTGGCTTTCGTTCTAGATATTGTGAAAAGATGAGACCTAAAAAATAATCAGAACGTAATGAAAAGTATGAGAGATTCGGTTACCGTATAGCCATCGAAAACATTTAGGGAAACACGTGTATAATTACATTTTCCTCTACTAATATATCAAACAAATCTAAACATTTCTCATGAATTTTATAGTTTTTGAGACAAACTTTGAAACTATCAATCATAAGTTCAAAGATAATTCACTATGTATTAAATACACGTTCCAGGGATGCTACCGGTTCAGTAATTCAATTTTAGGGAAAAAAGGGAATATTTTTTTTAAAAAAGGGGATTTTTTAGGAAAAAAAGGGATTTTTTATGGTGTGAAAGGATTGAAAATATATTAATTAATACAATATTTTTAATAATGATTTGTATTTTATTATGCGGAACTTTTTATACGTAATATTTGCACATATAGTATTAAAAAAAATTTTTTAATTGCGCCAAAACGACCGATTCTAATCAACAGAAAGTTTCCTCTTTTTACTTAATTAAGTAATTCTGATTTTTTTTCTCGATTTTTTTTCGCAATTGGTCTACCTTGTTTCGTTTGTCTTTTTCTTTAGTACGCAAATTTTCTAAGCTCTTCATAAGTTCCTGAACTGCAACGCCTGTTGGATCTTTACCTATCACACTTTTCAAAGTTTTTTATATTGCCTCAGAATTTTTGAGCTTCAGCATAGGCTTTATCAGTTCTAAAACGTTCTCGCGAATATATATCATCCAATAATAAGAGGAATAAAAATTTATTGCGCCCGCGCATATTAATTGTGGTGCGTATTTTTTAATTTCTTGAAAATCAAACTATGTGATAATTCTTACAGAGAAGAATCTAAACTTTGTAAAATAAAGGGAAAAATGGTAAAATTGGGTTAAAATTCTGGATTTTAGGGTTTTAAGGGGATTTTACAAATTTAAGCGGAAAAAAAGGGGAAAAGGGGAAAAAAAGGGGATTAGGGAAAAAGGGGGACGGAGTAGCATGCGCCGCACATGTGGAGACATCCCAAAAAGGTATTTATCGAGTATTTGAGAGCATTTTTCTAAAACGTACGATGATATGACTTAATTTTTTCTTACGGAGGTATTGTATTGTGCTAAAATGAAGAAGTTAGCCAAGCTTTATAAAGAACCACTTATTTTAGTTACTAGAAGTCCGAGACACGAAAGTGCCCTGTTTAGGGAAAATCACCCATATGTAATTTTTTATTGACTATGTTATTTGTTAATTCATACTTACCACACGATCAGGTTTTGGTAGCCATGCTGGAAAACGTTTTCTTGGTGGAAAGTTAAGTGTTTTTACCCCTCTTTCTGCTATTTCTGTTAATTCAAACCTATGAAACCGAAATTCATTGTTGACATAAAGAGATCGTTACACGGAAAAAATTAATTATCGAAAATTTCCTTGACTGTTATCGACTTTAGGATACGTCAAAAGTTTTAAAATATTTCATAACCTTTTTTTAAAATCTGAAATACTTTTCGTGAAGAATCCTAAAACAGTTGTCGAAATTTTCATTGACTTGGTCGAGATGTTGAGAGCCAGTGGCGTATATAAGGGGGGGGGGATCAATCCCCCCCATGAGTCTTTTAATATCACGTTAGAATTAAGAAAATTACTCTGTTCCATGTTTATTCATGTTTATACTTAAATTTTTTACCAAGTCATAAACCCCCCCACCCATCGAATAAAGATATTTACGCCACTGTTGAAAGTCAATGAAAATTTCGATAACTGTTTTAGGATTCTTCACGAAAAGTATTTCAAATTTTAGAAAAAGGTTATGAAATATTTTAAAACTTTTGACGTATCCTAAAGTCGACAACAGTCAAGGAAATTTTCGATAACTAATTTTTTCCGTGTACAGTTACAAAAAATGTAGCTTCAGAATTGTAACAAGATTATAGTAATTAGTTATTAATTGTTAGGTAATTTCATCTCTATAAATTTTTTTTTTCTAATTCAAGAAGCGATAAGATTGGATGTGTGTGATGAACCACAAACTTTTAATGTTTGGATAATTTTATATACCTTGATTGAAGGATGTTCCTAATTACTTGTAACTGGGAACACAATTTCCAAAGTGTTGCCATGTTTACAAATTTTCTCCGTTCGTTGTAAAAAATTTAATATTTGTATTAAGCGCACATCTCATAGAATTGAGATTGTACTAATTCTAACCTAACTTGAAATTATAACGCACTCTTTTTTGTTTAATTGAATTCTTGTAGAAGTAAAATGAGTAAAATCACTAATCCACTATTATTTAAATTTACTTTTTGATAAAAATACGTAAGAAGTACAACTTTCTAGTAAATATAATTGTTTTATAGGAGGTAAATGTCTGAGAAGAGAACACATGGAAATTTTAATACATCTTCAAGATTTTCAACTTTTTCAAGCAAGCTATTGAGCTATTCAGCCGGTAGACTGTAGACGGGCATAGGTAAATGTGATAGTTATCATAAGAGCAAATTTATTAGTTTCCCCAAAAAACTTATTTTCCCCGCAAAATTTATTTTTACGCCGTTTTGTAATAATAAATATTTTTCACTAAAACTAAGCATTTACCTCCGTCTGTATTAAACGAAGGTAAGTGGCCTAGTTTTAGTGAAAAATATTTATTATTGCGAACGTAAAAATAATATGTAAGTTTTGCGGAAACTCAATTGCTCTTATGATAAAGTATCACATGGTAAAGTATTACATATGCTATTATATTTTTGTTGAAAAAAAGCATTCTAAATGTGCTCACATGATAGGTTAGTTATGTATTACACTTACCATGTGAACAAATTTAAATGTGATACCATATGTGCTACGGGTCCTCAATATCGACATAATTAAGAGTATGTGGTAATTACCATATGAGCAAACTCAAATTACACGAGTTTTTTTTTATTACTTTACCATATGAGTAAATTTAGACGCGTCTTGGAAAAATTATATGAGCGATTTTATTCAGTTTCAAAACTCCCAACTTTACGGCCTCAAAAATAAATATTTTGCCTTGAAACTTTGGGAACCTGTACATTTTGTTGATACTTTGAGGTGAAGTTTATATATATAAGGCCATATATATATAATGTAAGACTTACCCGATCCCTACCTTACCGACATTTTTTTCTCTGCAACCTTATTTGTACATTCATTTATTGATATATCAAATTGAAAATTTCTAAAATTAAAGAAAATAAGTTAAGGTATGTTTATCTGGTCTTAAATTTTTGTAAAAATAAGAAAAAAATTTTTGACAAATTTCTTTTTATATGGGTATGTGATACTTTACCATAAGAGCAATTTAGTTTCCGCAACTTTACATTCGCAATAATAAATATTTTTTACTAAAACAAGGCTACTTACCTCCGTTTAATACAGACGGAGGTAAATGGCCTAGTTTTAGTGAAAAATATTTATTATTGCGAAAGTAAAGTTGCTGAAACTAAATTGCTCTTATGGTAAGTATCACATGCCCTTATAAAGAATGTTGTTGTTTTTGTAGAAAATATCGAAGTGTTTCTAATATAGTAGATATTTTGGATTATATATAATTTTATTGTTAAAATTTTTACAATATTTAATGGAACATGAGGGGATTTTATCATTTACTATGTTTTATGTTTGATCTGTTTTACTGCAATTTGAATTTGGCGGTCACTAGAACTTCCAGTATTCGCTAAAAGTGGGCGGCACTTGTCCCTTCTAGAAGAAAGAACTAGAGATGCAAAATTCTCGGTCATATAAAATTTGGTAATATTCTCTAGAATATTTCCGAGAATATTCTCCTTCCGGAGAATATATGAGAATTTTCGATTTTCAAATATACGCATTGCAATTTAAAATATTTATAAAATAATTAAATGAATCTTATTATAAAATGTCTCTATAGATAGAATAAAAATTCTAAAAATACTATAAAGGTTATATTGCACCTGGAAAATAAAATTGCTTGTGCAATGGAAATCAACTTTTGGCGGAAAATTTAGAATTATAATTTTGCTTAATGTAAACATTAATGCGAAGTTTATTTAGCGGGATGATGTTTCCTTTATTATAAATTATAGAAATTGCATTGGAAAATTTTTACTTAAGTACATCGTCCCGCTAAATAAATTTCTTATTAATGTTTACATAAAACAAAATTATAATTCAAAATCTCCCGCCAAAAGTTGCTTTCTATTGGTAACATTCGGTCACAATGCTTGGTAATATACTCGGTTATATTCTCGTTCTCGTTACCGTTCTCGAGGTAATATTCCCGAGGTAATATTCCCTTCGCATCTCTAGAAAAAACGTTCTTCAATTGTTTTTAATTATTCATTGTTCTATGAAAGGTCAAAAGTCGACAATTGTTATTTTATTGTTATAAAATTCAATTGCATAAACTGTCAAAAAACGTCCGAATTGAAAAAGAAAACCTTGTGGAATGACAATTTAATGCTCGCAAATCGTGTTCGTTTTGTGCAGTGAAGTTAAAATTCGGGTGTTCAGTTCTTTTTCGCGGAAATTTTTGTGAATAAACTATACAAACTAAGCTCCAAATAAAATGGAGTACTTTATTATTTTTTTCAACGCGCGCTTCGAGAACGACCAATAATTTGTGGGAGTTTTTCGTGATTTCGTAAGTGTTTATTTTAACCCTTTGAGGGCACACTGGATGTCAGACACCCAGCGCTAACTTTGCGTTCTAATAAACCGTACTAAATTCTACACGGAAAAAATTAGTTATCGGAACTTTCCTTGACTGTTATCGATTTTAGGATTGGTCTAAAGTTTTAAAATATTTCATATCCTTTTTATAAAATCTGAAGTGCGTTTCGTGAAGAATTCTAAAACAGTTGTCGAAATTTTCATTAACACTCAACAGATTGAAATTCATTCCGAATCATTCCAGAATTTGTATCCGAACCAAACAGTTTCATTCCGATCTAATCTGGACGAAGTTTTCAATCCGAATTAATCCGAAATCCATTCAAAAGCAACCCGAATTTATAATTAATCTACTGATATTTCAATTCAAATAAATCCGAACTTTCAATCCAAATGAATCCCGGTCAATTCAAGACTTTCAATCCGAATGAATCCGCATTGATCCGGTCTATCCAAATGATTGGCCGGATTTATTTGGATTGAAAGTTCGGATTAAGGGGTTACACCAGTGTAACAGCATGCTTCTTTGGACATTTTTTTTGGGTTGAAGGAAAGGTAGTAAAAAAAAAACCCTTTGAGGATATATTTGGCCATGTATTTAACTCTTCATATAAATTTTTTCGTTGAAAAATATTTCAAAATGGCGGCACTGGAGCCATTCTCCCGCAGCGATTTTTTTTTGTGGCACGCACTTTGACAACCGCAAATTTGAAGCTGGAACAAACAAAAATTTTTTTTCTTAATCTGCATAAGTATAGCTAGAGAATGACGTATGGAATTTCAAAAATATTGTTTTTTGTAAAATTGTCAAGTGTGAAGGAAAAACGTCATTTTTGGGCGAAAAAAAGTCCAGTTATTTGTTTATAAAAATTGTTTAAATTAACTTATCGAAAAATCCGTACGTTATTCTCTTCAAAATGTTGTTTTACATATGTGGTTGGAATTTCAAAAGAAAATATTGAAAATTGTTCGAGTAATCCTGCGTGCTGTTTTGAAAAAATGTGTTTCGAGAAAAACGCGTTTAAAGTTTTGAGTTGAGTTTTAGACGTTCTTTCCGAACGTGCACTGACGCTACACTAACGTACTTTTGTTGGAAAATTTTGCTTGAATTGTACACGCATACTCTCTAAGGACTTCTATGAGTGTATTACAGAAGTTAAAAATCAAAAAGTAAACAAAAAAAACTAGTAAACTAGTAAACAAAAAAAAAACAAAAAAATTTTCTGAAAAATTTACACTGGTGTAACCCCTTAAATCTGATTAATTCGGATTGGCGGATTCATTCGGACTAACAGTTCGGAAGGATTTTTAGTGGGCTTCGGATTAATTCGGATTGAAAACTTCCTTCCACCCAACACTATAGCGGTAATTTTTTTCTAAAGGTGCAGTCCCATATCGTCAGAAAACGTCGGCGTAAAGCAGAAACTCATGAGAGTTACAGAGACAGATAAATATGTTTGTCTCTTTCACTCTCATGAGTTTCTGCTTTACGTTTTCTGCCGACATGGGACTACGCCTAAAAAGTGTTATATTCCAAGAGTTTACTCAGAAATTTTTAGGTAAAAATACTAAAAATTACATGAGTTATGAATTTTTGAGTAAAAATAATTTTTGTCGTTTTTTCTTTAAACGGTAATTTTTTAAACATTTAAAATAAATAAATGACTTTAAAACCTATTACATTTTAAAGAAGACATATTAAACTATAATATGTTCGATAATTTTTTTGTAACAAAATATTCAATGCCGTTTACACGAAACATGTAGGTGTCAAACACCCATGTGTACTCTTTATTGTAATTTATGTGTACTATTTTCTATTTATGTAATTTTTCGGAAGTGTGCCCTCAACGGGGTTAAATATTAAATTAGCAAATTTGATATATTTGCTCATTTTTATGGAAGATGATATATTTATTCAATATTTTACAATATTATGTTAGGCACCAAATCGTTATAAAAAGTTAGACTGAGACATAACCTGAATGTCATATGAAGGTCGAAAGACTTATTAAAGGATTATTTATTATTTATTAATAGTTTAAGGGTAAATAGAAAGCGTAACTTTATAACAATATATATACCGTGATCTTCCTCGTAAATAAATAAATAAATGAAATACATTTTGCATGGCAAAATATATTTTATATGGCGGAATATATATGGATGACGTCAACTACGTCAACCCTCCAGTCTGCCCTAAACTGATACTCCATTATTCTTTTTTAATTTTAAGTGAGTTCTTATATTAAACAGATTCTTGAATTCGAGAATTTCCGAATTGATTGCATTGGTATTTTTATTCCTTTTCAAATTCTGATGTTAGACACGAGGGATGTACAAAATTTGTATAAGTTGAGCTCATGATTTTTCAAATTAATTTAAATCTGAGTTTGAGTTCAGGCTATCTCGAAAAAAACTCTAGCTTGTTCGTAAAATCAAAGTTTTTAAACAAGTTTATGGACCAAGCTCAAGCTTTTTAAGTTGGCTGATCATCAACTTAGATTTTTTGGCTACTTTTTGAAACTCATTTGAACTTGAGCAAGATGAAGCTGGAAAATTTTGAAAAGCTTTAAAATTCTCGTAAGTTCTCAATATCTAGCAAAATGAGTACAGATAATCTTTTTTCCGATAAATTTCGAAAATGTATCGTAATGTAAATATAATATTTATCTAATGATTAATGAAAATTTAAACAGTTTTAGGAAAACGTTCGCTCGAAATTGATCTCAGGGATTATTTTTGATAATAGTAAAACACCCTTTGGCGTCAGACATCAGATAAGCGTTCATAGGCGTGAGGCACGCGTCCAAGAGAGGATAATCGGAAACTGATACTTTGATACGACGAAAACGAGTGTAATGTTGGGACAGGTGAACGGAGGCTTGGACGTTCCAGGGTAGTAGATGGACGTGAGACCGATAGGTAGTACGTATCCGGGTGTTGGTCATTCGTAGGATCTCTTGACGCGTGCACCGATGTCCAACGGTCCCGAGGGAAATCCACTTCATGATGGGAATCCCATTATTTCCCGAGCGATATAAAAGTAGGTAGGTAGTCGAGTCGTCCTGATGCTGTCCAGTTGAGGCTATTCTACCACCCGTCGAGCCACCCCCTATCTTTTTCTCTCTTCTATTTCTATGTTTTCGTCTCTCTCCCTCACTTCTAGCATAATATTGTTCTCCTTCTCGGAAGTCTTTCTCTTTTCTCCTAGCCTTTTTCACTCGCTCCCTTTTCTCTCTGTTTCTCCCGACTGCCATTTCTCCATTGTCTCTTCTCGTTCTCTCCTGGGTGTTATGCCACTGGTCTTTTCGGTCATTTCAGATCCATGTGGTTGAACATTATTCTCCGTTTGACATAATGTTAAATAGATAGAATAAATTTTGAGAGTTGGTATAAAACAGGAGATAAAAGAATAGGGAGGTGTATGAAACATAACCCTGTTGGAAGTAAAAAGATAGAAAAGGATAGAGATTTTCTATCCCTCCCAAGTGTACACTTTGCATCCATGGATTGCAAAAGGGATAGAAAAAGATTGGCGTGGATAGGCGTGGGATAGACGTGGATAGGCGTGGATAGACGAAGGATACAGAAAGATAGAAAGATGAAGATTCAAAAGGAAAGAGATTATTGTAGAGATAGAAATAGATTGGCATGGATAGGGAAGGATACATTTGGATACATTTTTCCTTTCTATTTCAATCCTGAATATTGAAAAAGATTCAAATATATAGACTTTCTATCTTTTTACTTCCAACAGGGAAGATAGATATTGTGCAACAAGTGCGGTAAGCAGGTAATTCCACACGAGTGTGAAGTTTGCTGTACCAACCAGAGTTTGTATAGCAAGTCAAGGAAGTCAAATTGGAGGCAAGTTGGTGGCGAACAGGAAATGAGCCTTAGACGAGCCGGAAATAAGCATTAGCATTATTATTATCATTAATAGTTGCTTCTGCTGTTCATGTATTTTTTCGCGAGGTTCCTGAGCTTTTGAACTCAATCAGATTTATACTTTCAATTTTCTGCACCCTTAAGTCCACAAACTGCTTTCTCGAGAGAGTTTTCAAGTTCAACATGCCGAAATCAATTATGGACATTTTTATTTTCGGGAAAGAAACCTTCTGATATTGAGTTTCAGCAAATGGAGATTTAGGATAGAAGACGCCCTCGGATATCGTTGTTCGATACAGGCCTTTGGAATGGCTCGTATAAGGTGCGGGCAGTATAAAATAAATATGCGAGAGAGGAAAAGCGGGTTGACAGAGGGAAGAAGGAAGGAAGAATAGTTGAAACTTTGAGGGGATTTTGGGAGTGTTGTGGACTATGGAATGAAGTGCGGGGATGTTCAGGACTCTTGTGTTGCTTCGTAATTGATTTCTTTGATACGTTCGTCCAGTGTGAAAGGAACACCAATAAAAACTGTATCATTATTTGCAATCAATAATTAAGGGCGTTGGAGCGCTCGACCAAAAAATAGAAAAAATCACAAAAAGATAGCAAAATCTATAGAGTAACTCAAATCTTTCACCTCACGTTTTACATTTCATGGCAATTTTCTTTTTCAAAATGCTCCAACGTCCTTAAGGGTGTTGGAATCAAGTTTTAACCTCAAGTTTCTATTTCTTTATTTTACTGCTTTTACTAAACGAATAGGAATAGATTTTTTCTCGCTCTGTGCACAGAAACTGCCTTACTTAGCCCCATTTAAAACGTGGTGCTGACAAGGCCCTGTCCAGTTATTCTATTTTGCATAAAAGACATTTTATTAAAATAGGGCACTAATGGGGCATTCAAGTAGGAATATTAGTTATTATTTATCATCATTGTGTAGTTGATCCGTTTAAAAAAAAACCAAGTTACATCCAGATATAGTTGATAATGAAATAGGGTGTAGAAGAGTTTTCCATATGAAAACCATACATCAGGTAAAGATAAGGAATTTCACCAGTTTTCCACACTTAATTTTCTATAAAAATATAAAAGATGTCTATATTTATACATCGAAAACTTAACTAATATATTCTTGACCTACACGAATATATGTTTTTGAGCTTTAAACAAATTTTTACGAAAATGAATATTTAACTATAGTTAAATGTAGATTTTCTGATTATATTTTTTAAAAATAGTGTTTAATAATTTTCGGTTTCAGAAAATTACTAATTTTTACAAATGCTTATAAGTAAATAAAATATTTTATAAAAAATGAATAAACTTTTACAGAAGTGAAAAAGTGACAAAGTGTCAAAAGACTGGTTTGCATTCATATACGCCCGATTTTATACGTTCGATTTTTATACGTTTATTTTATACGTTTTTTTATTATCAGCCTCCGTGGCGTAGTGGGTAGAGTGTCGAGTTTATAATTCTTCTCTTCCCGCGCGTCTTGCGTTCGAGTCCTGGTTCCGCATTAATCACGAAATTTCGAAGAAATCAATTTTTCATTCTTTATAATGTCTTCTTAAATAAATGGAACTATATAGTATACATTGATTTAATTGTTTCCCCTTTTTTTTTGTAAACAAATTATTCCTTTAGTGTACGTATATGTACATATCTGACAAAGTAACGCAAAGAGCGTGCAAACAAGAAACAATTATTTTAATTACTTATTATACTATTTTTATTATTACTTACTATTTATAAAGATTAAGTTAAAATCGTTATCAATGTTTCTAAATGTTCAGAAAAGTAATTTTTATTTAACTAGGGCATTTCTTAGGTAAACTGACAAGGTCCTGGCTAGTTTTCCCTTATTAAGGCAATAGTCTGCCAAAGCGTTACAAGCCTTGTGTAGGCCTTGCCAGTTTACCCGGTCAGGGCCACATCAGAAGTATGGAGAACTGGCCAGACCCTTGTCAGGCCCATGTATAAATTTCTGCACGGGATACTTATGTTTCAAAAATGAGTATCACTACAGAAGAAAAAAAATTTTTTTTTTTATAGAGATATTTTGAAACTTGTTCTTGGGTAATATTTCTTTTTTAAATTGATTTAATTTATGACCACCCTGTATAGTCGTACATATCCGAGAAACGAAGCAAGAGGGTGATGTCCTCGCGAGCTGAGGGTTGGGATCGAAAGGGGGAAAAAGATAGGTTTTAGGGATGAGGAGGGTTGTGGAAGCGGAGAAGCGAGAAACTAGGATCTACTGTCTCTCAGATCAATGGGCACCTCTGCGCCGGACAAAACCCCTCTCCGTCTTTCGAGGATGACCAATAACAAACACCGGTGCTTCTCTTTCACTAATGGAGTTTTTACCGATAAAAAATTCACTCTCTTCGCTCCTTTTTCTATGAAACGTCGGTCCATCTCTTGGTCTGCTACACACACACAACTCTCAAGATAGCCCCTTTCTCTCGCGCGACACCTTCTTCCCCTGCTTTGTCTCTCTACATTTTATAAAGCAGAACAGTGCTGTCTTCTGAAAAGAAAAAAAAATGTAATCTGATTAAATTATGTGAAAGCATTTTGAATCAATTGTTAATGCATTAGTGGTCAGGACTCTTCTAAAAACAATTTTTAAAATCCAAAAGAAGCCCACACATTTCCAAACAATGTTTAGAATATTTAATCTTCTGGAATTTTAAGAGTCCTTCTCGTTTATATTTGATAGAGACGGGAGAGATACTCTCGCAGTAGAATAGGTTTCTTTTGGTCAGACAAGTAGGGAAAGGAAGAACTAGGCAATCAACTTTACATTTTTCTTTCAATATTTGTCATTAGTTTTTGATACAGTTAAATAACGTATATAATAATATAATTTTCTTTTTTTAAGTTTACTACTGTGCTGGTTATACAGAGTGAAAAGTAGGCTTTGGACGAGCGAGTAGTTTGTGGTGGTTGGCCGGGGTGGTAGGGGATTGGTTGGCTTAGTATGTTTCCAGTTGAAGGGGGAGAGGATGTGGAGAGAAAGTTGTAGTCGCGGGACGATGTATCGATTGTTGAACGATATAATGCTGAACATTTATGACTTGTCCTCTTGTCTACTCCAAATCAATAGAACTCAATTCCTTTTTTTCTACAATTCTCCAACAATTCTTCAGTTTTACCACCAAGCTTCCAATATTTCATAAATCTCGGAGGTAAAGAAACGCAGGAATTAAAATCTTTTTTCTACATTGCCGCAGATGGGTCTTTTTCCCAGTTTCTTTACGATGCGAAATATATCGTCTGGAATATCCGTCAAAGGTGAAAAGGTAGTTTAGAAGAAAAAAGGAAGAAGAAGGAAAAGTTACTTTACGAGCATCCTGAAGCAATAAACCACGAGACAAGCAGAGAGCAACGAGAAGCGAGGTCCGCTTTCGAAGAAGGTCGACAAGCGAGTAGCGTCGGCGCTGCCCTTGCAAGCTTCCTCGCGTATTGATCCTCATAATTTGGGGGGGGTTAGAGGAGGAAATGGAGGAGGATGAGGGGTGGTTGGTAGGGATGCGGCGGGGGAGCCCCACCTCACCAGTGAGGTAGCGTATGCGTTGAGGTACAGAGCTCGACTGGGGGTAGTTGGAAGGACGGAAGAAAGGAAGCAACGAAAGAGCAGAGTAGGGTGCCCCGACCAATAATAAACCTCGCACAATATGATAATATCATATCATAGCGCGC
Organism: Synergus itoensis; assembly: GCA_904066005.1. NCBI lineage: Eukaryota > Metazoa > Arthropoda > Insecta > Hymenoptera > Cynipidae > Synergus > Synergus itoensis. Next base: position 20,972 of record CAJFCP010000324.1, read on the forward strand.
CCATATCTCAACGCCTTATGATTGGAGGATTAGATCCTCCAATAGCTGCTCTTCCTCTCGTTACCATATTCATATGAACCTGCCCTCTTTGCACTTTCTCGTAAATCTACAGGTTCACCGAACTATTCTTAAGGTCCATTAGAGCGCCATCTTCCTCATAAAAGAGGTTGATGACATTTCATCAAGTGGATTTTGCAAAAGCTCTAGATTCTTTTGTTGCTAGATTTGAGAATTGATAGGTTATTGATTTGGTAGCAGTTTTGTTGGTTTGAATAAGGTCTGGCCTATAGGTATTATTTTTGCTATAAAATTCAACTTCTCGATCGAGAGTACTTTAGAGCCAATGGGAGGCAGAGTAGAGAATCGTATAGCAATACACGAAGGTATGGCGTTTTATTGGCGGTGGAAATGGGTTCGTATATAGCTATCGGAGTATGGTATTGGATGATATTGATCCTTGCGTCCGTCAAGAAGCCGATGGTTCTCGAACCTTCCCTGCCCCTCTCTGAGTTCTCTGGCCGCTTCTTTTGGTCTCTAAGATTTCTTCAGAATGGACCACAGTTGTCTATAGTTTATTGTTCTTGGTCCTTATAACCCCAAAATTTGAAGACCAATAATAATCATCATCTTCATTATCTCGTCTGTCATTTGAATGATCCTCGTTTCGACTCAAAAATAGTTTTTTCCTAAGTCATCAGCTGAATCAGGAACTTGAGGTCAATGTAAATCCCAATGAAGAGGATAAATACAAACAAACATATTTCACTTGCTCTTTCCTCCTTTATTTTCATATTAGCTCTTTATTTGTCTGAGCTTCAAGGTCTTTAGTGATATCCGAATTTAAATGGCGATAGTAGACTAGGATACTATTTCAAGTGATCTAAGAAAAAGACAATGTCCTCTTTAGGAAATTGTATTCTTGGAAAGTTTGACAGGATTGTACTGCAGAAGGAAAATATGTTGGAAGAAGGTTGCGAAGAGCGTTTTATTGAAGTTGATAAAAGTAGGGAGAAGAATAAGAGTAAGAGGAAAGGAGGAGAAAAAGGAGAGAAACGAAAATTGGAAGGTGTGAATTAAGAGTGGACAGTGGCTTGTAACAGAGCCGTTAGTATAGTACAAGCATCAGCAGCAGAACCAGAGGGTTATGTGCGCGCGCACTTGTCACCACTGGGTGGCACACCACCCTTTATCTCTCCTCCATTTCTCCACGAGGAAGACCACTGCCAGCGGCACTTTTCATTCGCGAAGCAGGTTCTTCTTCTCGCAACTTGAGGTTGAAAAATTCAATATTAATATCCAGGAGGAAAGAAGAAACGTCCGCAATGCGCCACTCAAGTTCGCTATTCTTTCGCCTACCCATGGCCCACTGGTATTTCTACCCTCCTGCTATTAGCTAAGGGTGACTCAGGACGGCTCGACCAATCGTCGCTCGCTTCATGACGCGACGAGATGGATATGATGGATTTATGGATCTAATAAAAGGACGGATCGCGATTGGCGCGCCTGGAATATGACGGGCGGGTCCCTTCAGGGGTGGTACACCCCCTTGAACTCAGCCACAACTGCCTTTCTGCCACCCCCGGGTTTTCGCGAGAAGGGGTGTACCCACCCGAAATACCGAGTGGGGATGCAGTCCGCCGTATTTCACCTTCTCCTCTACTCACCTCTCTTTCTTCTCTTTCTATTTCTTCCCTTTCTCTTGACTTGTACACGCGAAAACGCCAAAGATAAAAAATTAAAGGGGTGATATATGAGATAAGTTCTTCATGGTATCTTGATTATTTTCTTTCTTTCTTGAGAACTTGATTACTAGGTACCGTTTTCATCATCAATTATGATTTTATAATTTAAGCATTTTCCGTAACCTACGTTACTAATTTTAGGTTATTTCTCTCGTCGAAAACCACGGTTTTTGTTTTGAACCCCCCCCCACCCTGAAAGTAACGTAGCCTTTAAGTATTGAAATGTGCTTAATTGAATTTTATGTGACAATTAATCCGCAAAATTCGCAAATTTTTTTAACATTTATTATCTGGAAACGTACTAAACGTTACCATATGTACTTTTGGAAAAAAAATTTCTGTAAAAGGTAAACTTGATTTGTAATTGTTATTAATCAATAGATTAGAGTTTTCATTGATACTAATAATTTTTAGTAGATAGACCAAATTGACATTTACATTTGGACAATCATTCCGTCAGATAAATCGTACAACATCCGGAAAGAGGATCGGGTCACTTAAAGCCGAGGGCTCATAGCTAACAGGACTTCCGCAGACCTTGAAACTTACTTCGTATGCCCGCATCATCCCTTGGCGACTATGACCAGTGCCTTGTTAGTGGTATAAGGGGAAGGATACTCGGGTAGTGTTAGTTTTGTAGGTGTAGACTTTGGAATCTGTGTGCTGGGTAGTTCCTTTGTTTAGGCGCAACCAATGGTCAGTGCCTTCTCCAACCTCTGCAGATATACCAGCTCTACAGAAAGTCTTTCTGCCCTTACACTCTGCTTCGCCCTTTTTTTATTCCTCACTTCGTTTTTGCTTGTCTCTTATTCTTCAAAGCTTGAGGCAAGGAGAATGAAGCATGGCAAACTTTCTTCGCCTTTCTTTCATCATCCTCTTTTCTTTTTCTCCGAATTTGATTGTTGCCGCGAGCTGATGGCCACTCGAGATCCTCCATCCTTCTTCTCTTTCTCCACTTTCTTATTTTACCCTCTTCCTTTCGCTATCGTTCCGCATCCCCTTTCAGACACTCATTCTCCGTTCACTCCTCCTCTGCTTTCAGCACATCCACACACACTGGATCGAAAAAAGACAGGGTTTAGGTGCTTTTCTCTTCTATTTCTTCCTCGTTACTAGATAATTAGAAAGTATTCTTTGAGACTTTCGGAGATGATACCCTTTGATGTAACGATATGAGAAGCTGTTTAGTTTCTAGGGTTAAATATATATATATAACTTTCCAATTTTCCATTGTATCTTAATTCTCGCAGCATAACATTTGACGTTTTGAACGTCAATGATGAGTTTCGAAGTATTTGATGAGAGAATTTGTTTATATTACGTTATGGTTGACAAATATTTTTTCCTCGGGTAATCGCTCTTTCACTGGGGGAGTTCGAAATCAACGAGACGCCAAAGATTTTGAATATAAATTCTATACTTGTAGATGACTGAAATCTCAATAGCAATTTAAACTAATAAAACATCGAATCTCATCATTGACGTTTAAACGTTGCGAGAATTTAAGAATAATAGGAAAATGGGAAAGATATGTGATTGACCCCCTGGAGGTTAATAACATTGATGTATAGATTTTAAATAATAACTAGCTATAAAGTTTTTAACTCTGGTGCTCGCTGAATGAGTCCTTTGTTTCCTCTATGGACTTTAAATGTCCTTTGTTTCCTCCTACAGGAAGCATATTAATTTTAATTTTTTCAAAATTTAAATGTAAAATAACTGTCACTTTTGTACTTCTCAATGAATTGTTTCAAATATTCAGAATGATAAATTCGTCTCAATACAAAGAATCTTTATTTTTTTTACACAAGCATTGAATTATAATAATTTAAAAATTTTTAATTTTCCATTTTTACAAATAATCGATTTGCGCAATCTATAAAAAATTTGTTTGTAATCTGAAAAAATATTGTATATTACAGGGATCACAGCCGGTCCTCTATTTCCTCTATTTCCTCTATTTTGAAAATTGTTCTCTATTTCCTCTATTTTGGAAAATTTTCCTCTATTTCCTCTATTTTTAGTCAAAAACTTGAATTTAATTATTATTAATTATTTTATTATTAATTTAATTAATCAGCAAAAATTACAATTATTCTAAATCATACTTCGGGAAAATCAAAATTAAGGTGCATAAGCTTTAGGCAGGATTAAAATTATGGAATGCGATAATCGGGAAAAATTACAATTATTCTAAATCATACTTCGGGAAAATCAAAATTAAGGTGCA
>CAJFCP010000324.1:24953-42158 GCA_904066005.1 Synergus itoensis
GAAGTTTTAGGCAGGATTAAAATTCTGAAATATAATAATCGGGAAAAATTTAAATTATTCTAAATCATACTTCGGGAAAATGAAAATTAAGATGCAGAAGTTTCAGGCAGGATTAAAATTCTGAAATGTAATCATCGGAAAAAATTTAAATTATTCTAAATCGTTATTCGGGAAAATATAAATTTGAATAATAATTGAGAACAAATTTGCAGTGAATTTAAAATTTAATTTTTAATGTTCCTTTTTAGCGGTTTTAGTAATTAAAAAATTATTTCCAATTATTTCTTCATTTTGGAATAATTTCTCATTCGCAATAATCCACAAGTTTAGTAATAAACTGAAAATCATTTTATTTATTATCCACTATTTTAATTCTGCCTAAAACTTCACATACTATCCTTCATTTGAAAAAGACGTTTTTCAAAAGTCCTCTATTTATGGAAAAAGGTCCTCTATTTTTCAAAAAAAAGGTCCTCTATTCCTCTATTTTAGAAAGAATAGAGACTGTGATCCCTGTATATAGTACTTTTTCACCCAAATAAACAGACTACCAGAAAAATGTTTGGTATTTGAATATTGATACCGCTACAAAGCTTCCTTTATGAGGAAGCAATAGACGTTATAATTTATTTGACTGATCATTGATTTATTCTTTGTTACAGGTTTTTTTCATTTGAATCATCCAAAAGTGTTGTGAGGTGATTGAGCATTGGAGCTTAAGTCTGTGGTCGTAGGAGTTCCATCCCTTCGCTTCAAGATGGAAACGAGTCACCGAAGCGGAGAAATAGAAGAGATAGACAAACGATGCCAGTTCGTCCATGAGGCCATGAGGGTAGCCAGTTGCCAGGGACGCCTTCCAAGGTAGGGAGAGATAAATAATATGTCCGTCTCAGTCGCGGGGAGGGTAATTAATTCGTATAATATGCCGTAGTTAAGCCGGCCATCCGTAACTTCCCGGCTTTCCCCTTACTTCGAAGCTTGCGATACAGCCACCCTATATTATCGGTCCTAAGGTCCCTACATTTCTATCTCGGAATTTCAGTTCAAATCGAATCTGAAATTTAACATGAGTTGCAACTTGGAAACATCGTTTATCACTCTTTCAGATTAAAAGTTTTTGATTGAGATTAAAATTAAAAAAATGGAAGTTAATGTGAAATTAGTTGCGAATCAGGAACAACGCTTTATCTCTTTTTACAGGCGATTTTGTTTTTACAAGATATTGTTGTTTCTAAGGATTTGGGGTCACTGTACGCTTGAATGCTAGATCACCTCGCATCTGAACAGCTTGTTGTAGCGACTGCTGGTATTTATCTGTTCACATTTATTCAACGAGATCCTAGATCCAGTTTCAGCGAGTGCGATCTTTTCCTGTGCACTCGGTTCTTGAAGCGAGCAAGCGAGCGGCATGGTATTAAAGCTGATAAATCTTTAAAAACGGTGGCGGCTCAACTGGGGAACGGGAGCGGTGGAGCATAACTCACCCCTATCTGAAAATACATAGGTAACGCCGGTTTAAAAGTAAACTGTTTACAGGATGTTATCCCGCGAATAGCAGGATGGTCGAGCGACCCCGTGCAAACGGGGTAAAGGGTGAATTCCGAGCGACACGTAATAGAAGAGAAAGAGAAGGCGGTAACGAGTAAAACCCTCTTAAAAGTGCGAGAGACGGAGATGAGCATAAGAGGAGGAAGGGAAAGTAAAGGAGAGAAAAGGAGAGGACGAGTCGAGGCATTTCAACGTTATCTAAACGCGTTTGGAGTTTTCGTTGAGAAACGCAGCTGCTGGGGTGGCGGTGATCGCTGAGAATCGGCGTTGTTTGGTCGTTTATTCTTCATAGCGGTGACTTGACGGAGGTGGTGGGTTGCCTCGCAGGGGAAGTAGAATAAGGGAGGTTCGGATGAGATCAAGATATAACTACAGAGAGAATTACTCGCAGGCTCCGGCCGCGAGTTATATCCGCGCTGGTATACTGGCGGCAGGGTTGAGGATACCGGGGTTGGTTCAGGGGGAGGGAGCGTCGGTTGGTTCCTGGATAGGGGGAGGGGGCGCAGTCGAGGAGAGCGGCTCTTTAATGGCCGGATCTCGGAAATTGTGCGCACATATATCTGCTGGCAGATTTATGAAAGTGCTTTTCTTCTGAAGTGGGGAAAGCTGGCGGTGCTGCTGCTACTACTACTACTGGCGCTACCGTTGCTGCTGTTGCTGCCGCCGCGGCTCTTCTGGTACTCCTGCTGATGCTGAGTGTGTGTGGATGGTGGATGGTGGAGTTGTGAGGCGGGAGGGCCACCGATGTAGAAGAAAGGTGGGAGGAAATATACGCGCTACCCACCCTCGCTTCCTCCTAACCGCCTTTCATCCCTCGTCCTGCTACCCCCGCCTATCTCGAAGCTTCGGCTTCTACACCGCTCCGCAACCCGCTGAACCACCTAACCTGACTCTCTTCCGATGCCTCCTTCCATCCCTTCCTATACCAATCTACCACCTCGGCCGCCTCCCCGACGACTACTCATTCTCCTCTATCTCGCATTGGTGTAATTTTCCAGTGGGAGATTTATGCGACATTAAGGTGCGTTGTGTACCTTATACATGTACATACAGAAGGTTTCCATGTGTGAATCAGGTACGCGCACCTTCGTGTGTTCAACCAAGTATACAATCTACGATCCTTGCCGTCGGCTTTCACGCGCACGCCGATTTATCGAAATATTCGCAGAGATGGAAGCGCTTCGCTGAATCCGTTTTGGACATGAGATCTTTTCTGGCGTAATTAAGATGAATGGGGAAGAAATTCGATGAACATTGCTTTAGAAAAATTTGATTATCACCGTGAAATGAAAGAAGGGTCAGAGAGGGAAATTTGCCAAGAATAGATAGAACTTTTACGATTCCTCATACCATGAAAAATAGCCGGAACTGTTTTTCTCGCGCGGGTGAAGATTAACTGGCGAATGTAAAAGCCATGGAATTCGGCCCGCGAAAGGAAGTTTCCCGGTTTGGCGCTTGCGGTATAAATTTCGTGGAATAAACACGTACTTGTATGGGCTTCTGTGTATTTGTGAAAAGAGAATGTATATACAGACAGCCGCAGAAAAAATCACGCATTATGGCCGTTTTAACAGCAGAAGGCCGTCTTTTTTCGCTTTCGAGAGGGTGCGATGGTGTGTATACGAGCTCTACTTTATGTGGATTAAAATCGAGCGGCATGCATTTGAAAAAACCGCGATGCTCGCGATTGGTGGGTTGGGGGGGAGAGGGAGGATTGACTGGAGGGCTACTGATGGAGAAAGGGGGCGAAATAGAGGAGAGAGAGCGGAAATAAAAATGGCAATTGCAGTTTGATTCCTGCCTCCGTTTTTTTCCGCGAGCCCACCCTTGATCTCCCGACTCACCCCACCTTGAAACGTTTCTGCCAACGCCACCCTTTCCTCCAGTTCCTCTTCTCTCTTTCTTTTTCCCTTTGCCTCTACCACCCGTTACCTCCTTCTCTTGAATTTCCTCGCGAATACATCACTCGGAAAAAAGTTCAAATATAAAACAAAAGCCACAGCACATAAACATAACTCGGTTTATACCGAGGGTGCGTTTCTTTTGTTTGATTTTCCCATTGCTGTGGGCGTGTATATATAAATTGTTATGCTCGATACAGTCAAAAGTGTGTTGTAAATTTCTTCCCTTTATTTTGTCATAAATATTTTTCGGATTTTTGGCTCGAAATAATTTTTTTCTCTATCATATTCTTCCTCAGAATGAACCCTTTTATTTGGTACTAAAAACGAGACAATATCTTTTTGCCGATAAACCTAAATCTTGAACGTGGAAAACTACCGAAAAAATAATTCCCGAAAAATGAAAATTCCCGAGTAAAGATAATATTACCGAAAATTTTTATTAACAAATTTTAAATATAGCGAAAATATTTGTTAACGAACGTAGAAAATTACCGAAATTTCAATTAACCGAAAACAAAATATTCTAATTTTCAAACTTCCGAAAATAAAAAAAAAATATTTCTTTTTTTTTCACTGCATGTTAAAATTTTCCTTTAGTAAAAAAGACACCACCGCATGAAAATCTCGAATGGAAAAGAATCGAATATCGAACTTCGAGTTGTAGCATTGAATATAGAAAAGAAACATAGTAAGAGATATGTATTAAGAAAGCATTGGCATTGCATGTAAAAAAGAACATATGAAAGACAAATAGAGCGTAGCAGCCGTCAGTGGTACTATTTCATATAAAACTTGTGATCAAAAGTTCTAAAAAATTTTTGTTCAGAATTTCTCCAGCATTTTTGTTTGCAGTTCTTTTTTCAAAACTTTTGTTCAAAATTTTTATTTATTTATCTTAAAAAATTGTATTTCATATTGTTCCAAATTTTGAACAAAAATAGTGAGATGTGTTTCCCTCGAAAAATAAAAACTACGTTGCGGAAGCATTAGAAGATGCTTGCAAACAGACAAACGGACAGAAGATCATCCGGCAAGCGAGGACAGAATCTAGCGAAGCAGAAGTAACGGCTTGTGTGGTTGTGACAGCGTCTCCTATCCTTCTTCAGATTCACCCTCCCCTTCTTTGGAGAATAAACTCTTCCCTTTCTCTCGCTCTCTACAAACCCTTGTCCCAAAGTCCTCCGTTTTCACCACATTCACCCCATTCAAGCTGGATTGTCTTAAGCGACCTGCTGCACCTGACATCCGCAATCTTCTTTACCTCTCAGAAAATTATAAACACGTCCGACTGATTCCATCCTGATGCGGAAATCACAAGACGACAAAAAATGCCCTGCAGACAGAATATAAAGGGAAAATACCTCTCTACAAGTTTTATTTTCCCATCAGCCGATGTTGTTTTGTTTCGTTCTACCCTCGTATAATTAACGAAAAGTACTGCAATTTCGCTCGTTTAAACTTTTCTCATCGTTTCAAGTTTTGCAACCTGCACAAATAGCCTCCCTGTGGTAACGGTTTTCGAACTTTTTATAGTTTTTATGCTAGATATTTTTGGACTGAAAAATGCAAGAAAGGAAAAAGAGTTGAGGATGTTATTTAAGTTCGAGAAGTTTCTTTCCGAGTTTCCTTTCAGCAAGTTTGGTTAGGATTTAGTTCGGAGGGAAGATTTTTGTTGGGATGTTTATCGGAGATGTTACTATGAATTTTCTTATTGTTCTTATAATGGCCATTACAACACAGCAATAGGTCCGTGAGATGATATCGATTTTTTTGGGTGGGCGATGCGTATAGTGGTAGTATTATGATTGTGATGTCGCGTTATGAACGGGAGGATGGAGGGATCTCATTGGTTCATTGGTCCAGCACTACATTGGACCAGCCCCGCGACACCGGGATATCATATCTGCTCGATGGTACGCCCTCGCAGCCAGCCCCATCCCAGAGGAATAATAATTTAATGCTAGGAGGGGTTGAATAGTCGCGCCATTTTATTGGGTAAAATGAAAAAAGTCAAGCGATTCCAGATATCGATGTTGCGGGAGATTTCCACTTGTTTGAAGCTGTACATAAAAAAGAGAAAGCTGCAATACTTCCACTTTACAGAACAACCGAAAATAATTCAAAACAAAACGTAGCTTCTCTTTTGCCATATTTATTTTATAGATTTTATTTTACAGATTTTATGTTACAGATTTTATTTTATAGATTTTATTATGAGTTTTAGACTTAAAAAGTTTAATTGGAATAGGTAATCGTGAGTTGAGTGGTAAAGTTGTAATACAGTTATTCGAGTCGTAGAAAGGAGCAAACCATAAAGGGTTGCGAACATACGTTGAGATTGAAATAAGCAGTGAAGAGGAGAATCGTGACGTCACCAAGGAGGAATCTTTGGGAGTCTTGGAGGCCGCTAGGAATGCCAACCCTCCGGTCTCATTAACATCTTGCGTTTTCACCACCTCCAATTCTCTTCTTCCTCAGGCCAAGAAAGCTGTCTTCATTTGAGTCGGCGCGACTTCATATTACTATTAAACAAATGCTTCTCTTGATTTGTCTATAGATCCGTGCTTGATGAATAATAATGAACCCTGGCTATCGTTCAGAAGTGCTTTGAATTTTAAATGTGAGAGTACAATCATTTTTAATGAGAATTATCTCCTTACACCTACCTTTAGTCTAAAATTCGCTTGTTCTTATTTTCTCTTTACCTTCTTGTTTCCCAAGAGATCTTACCTTCCTGGCAAAGAGAAAAAAAAAATATTGTTCGACTCAAAGGGTGGATTCGGAAATCGAAGACCTTTCTTATTTACTTTGAATCGCGTGGAATTAGCCAGGGTGAAGACTAACGGAACGATTGAGCCGGGGGCTGAAGGGCTGTTCCACGCGAGAAAGGTCGGCCTTTCAGCCGGAGTGTTTTTATGAATTAAGAGCGAAGTGCCCACTTCTTTCCAATCAGAATTAGCATTGTATCTTTCGTAGCCGGATAACAGTTTTTGTTAGGGTTCCTTAGTAACATCGTGGTTCTTTTTTAAGAGATGATTTTGATGAGAAGAGAATTCTTACGTTTGTTTAAAAATAGGAAGATGGATCTTAAATGCTATCGTGGATAATCATAATTTGTGTTTTTTTTTAGTAGAACAGTTTTTGAGTGTTTGAAGGTAAATAAAATGATTCCATAAACCTATTTTCTGAGGTTTTAGAAAGGAAATTCTCCGAACTGACGACGCGTTGACCGTCAATGTGGTCCGACACGCAAAGTAAAGAGAATCAGAGGGAAGAGGGTTGGCTTGGACTCCGGAATGGAAGTCCGAGATGAATTGAGTTGAGTGCTGGTACGGAGTGAAGTGAGTTGAGCGGAGAGCCAGAGGAGCGACGGGGATGTTTACTTTGGGGAAATCTTACTAAGGAATGGTAACAGAGGCAGAACAGTGTTCGGGCAAGCAACCGGTCGCGTCTTTCATAACGAGGGGATTGGTTTTGTGAAAAGTGGGGTGAGCGATTCGGCGTGGGGTTAATTATGCTACCGCTGTCCTCGGATAATAAAAAATTGTAAGTCCTCTCCTTCAAGTCTTCTTTCCATTTTCTTTGTGATCTCGCATAATTTATCTCTCGCCATTGTCACTCCCGAATTATGCATTATTCGCGAGGGAGGAAATCAGAATGGCTCGTGGTCGGTGGATCCTTTAATTCCCTCAAAGAAAAAGGGGGAGCAATCTCTTTCTTTTGAATCTCAGGGTGTTTGCTTATCTCGTATTCTTTTCTTAGTAAAAGTCCTTTCTTTTTTCCGTCAAGATCCTTGGGTGATAATTAGCTCGTAAGAAGTGGTGTTCATCAGTCAGTTAAAGTAAATATTTATTTCTTGAATTATAAATATAAGTAGCAAGCAAATTAGCTAATGGAAGCTTCATCTGTAACGGTAAAACTCGTTTTGAGACATTATTCTTTTATCAGATTTCTTGGGAATGTGAAGAGGGTTGAAAAATTTGGACAAAAGAATGAATAGTCATTGCGAAAGTGCGTTTCTTAACTTTCTTGATGGCCTTGAGTTGTACGCCGTTTGGAGCTCGAATCTGAAAGGGTGGTGGGAATGTATAGAGGGTGGAAAATGTTGAAAGTGGGAGGTTTGTAGAGAGCAGTAGAGCAGACAATACACACGAGCGAGCGACCGGTCGCTATCCGCCTATTTGATGTTAGTACAACAGCAGCGCCGTGTTTGCATTGAGGCCCATATTGATTGCCACCCCTGTCGCCACCCCTCCGGAGTGGCACAGGCACACCATATCGTACGATACCGTGATACGATACCGCGTCTCGTACGCCATAGTATACCCTCTGTACATACACAATCTATATATGCGCTTTAGGATAGGCCGAGCAGCAGGTACTAGCAACTAGTTACCGCTGTGTCACCCGATGATATTAACAGCGGCAGCAGCTTCGTTGTCAGCCACAGCACTGCCACCTCCAATTAACATAAAACTGAGTTCCGAATGAATAAGAACCACTGATGAGCATCCTTATTTTTTAAATCCAATTGAAGAGAATCAAAGAAATGGAAAGCAATTTTCTTATTTTTTCGATCAACTAAAGAGAGTCAAAGAAATGGAAATAAGTTGGAAACACATCGTTTCTTTGAATCAAAGAAACATTGGAACTACATTTCTCCGTGTGAGCTCTACCTCGGTAACCAATGAATATTTTTTAAAGCTATACGGCTCATTTTGAGGGTCATCAAATTTTCTACAAATCATATGTGAAGCACTTTAGTCATAAGATACATCCATTAGGAGATATTCTAGAAAATCGATTTTCGGGCCTACAGGACTCGTTAGAAAGGTAATTTAATTCTCTACAAATCGTGTGGCAACAACCTTTGTGACAAAATACATCCCTGAGGAGATATTCTCAAAAAACTGATTATTGAAACTTTTAAATGAACAACAAAGTGATTTTTTCGCGAACAGGATCTGTTGAGATTTTGTCTCAACGATTTTTGAGCACTCCTAGGTACCAGAAAAAGCATGCTACAGTCACTTTTCTTAGGTGTTTCAAGCAGGCTTTTTTTGCTTCCCGACTACCGTGAATGTTAGTAAAGCTGAGAATTTTTTCTCGGATTTCTATCTACTTTTAAATTATATTCATCATGAAAGGTTAAGCATCAGGGTTATAAAGAATCTTCTTGTGTGTCTCTTGTTGATCGAAATTTGTAACCCATCATTTCGTAAGTCTGCGGTAGAAGTGGTCGTGAAGAAGGGCTTTGTAATCTTCTCGAGAGATCGTGTATTCTTAAAAGTATTACGTTTCAAGGATGGCAGAATTACGTTGACAATTGAAGATGACTTGGGCAGCTGGTGAGGGTAGTTCAGTGGGGGCTGGTTGGCTCGTATCTTTTAATTATTTAGCTAAACGGTCTGCGCGTTACGTTACGTTAGTTATAAATGTTGCCTTGCTCTGCATGCCCAGGGAGTGAGAGAGAGGTTTATGACCCTAAACCGGCTAACTTGCGAGTACCCGCGCTTGTCGCATAAACTGTAAAGGGATTTAACTTTCCTTTCACGACGAACCCCGTTATTGCACTCTCCGCTTTCCTCTGCGGCCCACGCCGGGAAAATTCCACGTGAGTGCCGTATCTCCGGCACTCCGATTCGCGTTAATTCCAAACGGCGAGTCTCCCTCTCTTGCTTTCTCTCTTCAATTGGTTTGTCCGCGGATTTGCAGGCCGATTTTCTCTATGATAATTCCCTATGCGAGGCTATCGCCTATCGATAGCCCCCATTTCGTAATATGTAGCGTACCCGAAAGTAATGTTGCGTGATATTTAGTTTCAGAGACAAAGCCAGTTGGTACTTTACGTCAATTTATAGTATAGCGTATGCAATAAAAAGTGGTCCTTTTAATTTGTTGCAAGGAACCCTGAAAATGATTTCATGGTGGAATTACTTTAGTTTCTATTGGACATAATTTCAGATTGCATATAAATTTAAATGTCAGGATTTATAGCGTTGAGGAGAAAGAAGCAATTATCTGGGTTTCATTTAATGATCGAAGATTTGAAATTCCTAGGGGATGCTTGAGAAGGAGCCCTTATATGAGTCAGCGTTCGCTATTAATCGTGAAGTTGTTGGGATAATTTTCTTATTTCGAGATTCGCTTCGCTGATGAAAAGGCGCCCTCGTTGGAGAAGAAGATGACGCGTGGGTGACAAATCAGTCGATTGAGCCGCGATACCCTTAGCTGGACCGGGCAGCGGTTGTAGCGTTGTGGAGGTGGTGTGTAGAGAAGAGAAATAGAAAAGGCCAGACAGAGTGTGAGAGAGAGAGAGAGTTTAGGGGATAAAGGGGGTGGCTCGATGGGTAGCATCGGATTCTATCTTCACGTATTGATCAACGCCTCGCCACCCTCTACAGGGGGCCACCGATCGCCACCCCCGCAGCTGCTGGCCACAGCCACGGCCACTGTACCGACCACCAGACTCGCTTGCGTGTGTGTGATCACATAAATATACACCATGCTCTGCCTGTACCTGACTTTTCTAACTCATATTTCGTTTAATTTTATAGATTAGGACAGACATAATTTCGAAATTTCTTGTTCAGTTAGAATTTTTGGATTACACTTTTGTGAAACTATAATACTGTATTGTTGACTCTAATGGATTATTGGGTCATTTTTCTTATTGATGTTTATAATTTCTCTAATTGTTTATTAGTTGTCTCTTTTGTCTTGCGAACTGTGTGATATTGAGAAACGATTTTCCCATCATTTTGTGTCGATTGCAGATCATTACAGTTTGCTCGCACGTTCTCGATTCGTCAGCGATCCCTTCTTAATGCTCTTCCATGCAACCTTACAACCGCTTTTCCCGAGTCTTCGCGTTCGTAAACTTCGGAACTAATCTAATTTACGACGTGCAAATGGTTGCCAGCTTTCGCAATTGAGTTTGCACTTACCAAGCAATCATTCCTTTTTACATCTATCTATGAATGAGGTGACTTGTTTTGTGTAGTTATTAAATTGCTACAAAATATCTTTACTAATACAACAGGAAGACAGAGATGAACGAAACTGTATATGGAGAAGGATAGACCAACGATAGTAGTTATACGTCCATTGGCTAGATGTCTCTACTCATCTTTGACAATTAATATACATGTATTAATACGATGTTTTAGAATCAATATTAAGGCAAGAGTAAAGTAATAATATTTAGTTTGGAAGATACTTATTGAGTCCAGTGAATATCTCGTTTGTTGAAGAATTTGTTGAACATTTCTCAAACGAATATCTCTTAGATTCAGTAGTATTTTATCCTCAGTGTAGTAAGTGAAATTATCTTTGGTCGTCTTTTTGAATATATTCATATAGAAGGAACCGATAACTTTTCGAAAAAGGGGAACAGAGAAGGCTCGTATACCAAGGTGTTCCCTTCATCTGTTAATTCTTTGGAACCCTCAATAACTTGGTCTGTGAGGATGCGAGGAGGATAAGGAGGCTCTGAAGAACCTGGGATGAGTTGGAGGTTAAGGGTGGGAGGCCAGTGGCCGGTGCGGGTTATTGGATGGCCGCCTCGCACTTGTCACGAGCGTGTGGCCGTTAGAGAGGAGAGATGGTGAGGTGATGAGGGTGGAAGTGGACCATGAGAATCTAAGGGAAGGAAGAGAATGGAGAAGCGATGGGAGACCGGAGAACCTGTGGCGGGGTTGAAGGAAGGCATCATAGGCATTCCGTAAGACATACAGTCTTCTCCATGGACGCCGTTTCCACTGAAGGAATCGAGGGGTGCCCTGTGCCTGGTCAGTGAGGGTTCCCAGTTCTGCCAGTGACCACCGCGTCAATACATGGGGGTGGATGGAAAAAGGGGTTGCGCTTGCGCCAAGCATACACATTCTAGCATACTAACGCATCAACGGGCGAACTAGCAAATCATCACCGGTCCGATTTCAATATTAGATACATCGACCCGAGATTCTCACTTCTGGAGCTTCTAAAAGAAACCTTTCTTGATTAGGCTGAAGTCTTTTTCGCATAGCTTACGATTTAAGTATAGAAATGATAACTTATGTTAACGTTTTATATGTATTATCTGTTGTTAATTGATGAAGGTCTGTAGGTATAGAGGATTTATATTGAGGATCCGATATTTTGATCATCTCATTAAAGTAATCTCAGCTCATGCTGTGTTAGCTTGAGCTAGGTACTTTGTCTTTAGTATCGGCGTTCATATACTGGGAGAGTGTTTGGTATACAGAGAGGCGCAATATCACGAACGTTATGTTTCTTCATTAACAACAGGCAGTCTTTATGTCAACAAATCTTGCGACATGGCGACGGGCTCACGTTGTGTGAGAGACAGCCATCTTGCACGGAAAATGGATGATTCCTTCAACGTCTATATTCTTCTTGCGTATACACATCTTTCCTCTTCTTACAATTTATTACAGGAGACTTCTCTAGACTAACTTCTCTCTTTCTCTCTCTCTTTCTCTCTAAGCTCTGAGTCCATTTTTCTCCGTCCTTTCCCTTGTCTAGACAGTCTTTGTAAAACGTGCTCGTAAAAAATGTAATATCATCTGTTGTTTTATGATCATTTTATGTTATATTATAATACTTTATTAGCTTTGTAAGTCAGGTTGCCTTAGTTTGAGTGGCTGTTTTAATTTCGTTAATGGAAACATGTATCTTTGATGTGCCCTTACAAGAAATTAAATCTGTGTCTTTAGGAGCCATACGCATTAAGCATGTATCTCGATTCTGAGAAAGTTTATCGCGGTCGACGGAAACGAACCACAACTTTTGATATAATCAGGGATGGCAGGGTTGCTCCCCTCTGGTCATCTTACGTCCATTTAACTCCTTTAATTTAGCGGAGGAAACCGTTAGGTCAGTTACCACCAACGCTAATGCCAGGAGACCGAATGGGTAAGGTAACATAATGAAGGTTCATGGTGTTTCTTCCTTCTAGTCTGGTCTTCGTACCCGCCTCTTTTCCTGCCTTCTCAGACTAACGTCTAATCGAATTATACGCAGCAGCAACATTCAACTGCGAGAGAGTCACCCGCTTGCGTCAGTAATGAAGACAGTCTTTTGACCTTTCTCAAGTCCATCAGTTTCCAATGTTCATTCTTTTTTTTTTGTGACCGAAATTCAAAATTAAATTGAATCCGAGTTGAATGTGTGGTCAGATTTTTAAATTTGAGACTCAGCAGGTTGGTTGATATGCGTGTAGGGACAGATGTGGACTATAGAATGCAATGAGTCTCGATTGCAAGGGGAGACTGGTGACAAGGTTGCGGGGGTGGCTCCCCGACTCACAGCTCCCCTTCATATCCAATATTAACTACATTTATTCGCGTTGTCTCAAATTAACCCCTGACTCTCCCATTCATTCGTCCGTATGTCTGCTCGTATTCACCCTCCAAGCGTCAGCAATAATATGAACTGCATGGGTATTACCATTATAATACCGAAACGTGAGGGGCGTCATTTTTAACTACTCTGTAGATAAATCAGACTGCCTATCTTTCTACGCACTTTTAACACTTCAGTTTTGTTGAAAAAATGCTAAGCTACTTATTTCTCTTTTACTCATTCTTTCATTTAACTGCAGACAACGTTTCGTTGACGTTATCTTTATGGTTCAGATAAGAACTTCTTCGAATTGGTAAATGTATGCTTTTTGTAAGTCGGCAATTCCGCTCAAAAATTCTTTACTATCCCTGTAAGATCATGTCTGTCATGATAACGCGTTACGATAGACAGGTTGGAGCGGATGCATGTAAGTCTAATATATTCAAATGTTATACCCCCGGCTAGGGTACCGTCAATTTATTAAATGGAAAGATTGCAAATTTCCTGACATAAAGTGCCTGGCGCAAGACTAATGGTGCGGAGGCCTTGGGGTGCTGTGGAGGAGACTAAAGAGAAGGAAGGGTGGTCGGGGCATAAAAAGGAGCCACTGTGAGTGATTAGACTCTGCATGGCGTGCGCAGTAACAGGGTGGCGCATGGGGTCAATCTGAGGCTAATCAAATCATGCAGAATCCACCGAGTGACTCCGCGGGGTTCCTCGATCGTTGCCCGTGTTCTCCCGCACTCTCTTCTATTGCTCTATAGGTATTGTGTCTCGAGCAGATTGGTGTCCTGCGCTTTATTAATTCCATCGAGGGGGTCGTTCGCTCCCTACACTCAAATCTGGCCCATCACCATTCACATGACTAATATGACACGTCTGTTTTTATGACCACCGCTAATGGGGTAGCTCTCCTTTTTGATCATGTGTTGCCATCATTTGTCTTTCATTGATGATCTTTAGCTCTGGCGTTAATTATTTCTGTTCACTTTATGAATAATTAATTTTTTTTGTTCATTATGAATTTGGATTCGTTATGAATTTAGATTCGTAGTATTAGTGGAATTTTTCAGCGGAAATAATTTTGGTAAAAGAGACAATACGAAAGTTTTGAATTTGGAAAAATCTTCGTGTCAAGAATGCTTTTGGAAAGGGTGCGACCCTTAGCTCGCGAAGATAAGCAAAGCTTGGTGTGGTGTTGCATATTGATTGACGCTGGTGGTACCGGATGAGGAGATGAACGCAGCGAAGAGGAGCAAGGGGTTAGGAGGAGGTACACGAGAAGATCGGAGAGGGTGTAATGAAGCACCGCGCAGACACGTCGTCATGAATATTCATAATCTAATACCTGAGCTGAACTAAACTGAGGCGGAGCGAAGTCTCATCATCTAGGCCTTCTACTATATTAGACATCACTGCGAAGCTAGGGTGAGACAACCCTGCCGTTCGTAACCGGATATCCTCATACTCAACGACAGCCCCTTTCTCAGTTCACTGCCTCGCAAAACTGGTTCGCGTTGCTACCATTTTAGTATCATCACGAAAAGGCATAGAATTAAGGGATTATATTTCTGGGCCGGAGAAAAGCTGCGGATAATCATTTTCTCGAAGATTTCTTTGCCAAGTGGCATCCATTTTGAAACGGAGTGTTATGACACGAGAGGAATTACTATTTATTATTATTTTCTTAATATTAGAAGAAAAAACAGCCTTAATGAAATGATTATGTTTGTCTCCGAGATTTTATTAGAGATTTTGTAAGAATGATGTTATTTTGTGAGATGATTGATTAGTATGGAGATTAATGCTGTCAGCAGTCTTTGTAAGGATGGGATTAAAAAGGAAGGAGATAAGGTCGGAGTGAGAGTATCGATTGCTTGAAAATACAAGAAAGACGATTTCTGGCGTTGCGTTTGATGGACCTTAAATGGACTTTCGATGCTAAACGGACTTTCGTGCGAGTCGCATCTTTTATGAGAAGTGGCTACAGAGCCTGAGGGTTTTTGGGATGCTGCGACATAAGAGAAAGTTGCAAAATCTGAAAAAGATTGTTTGCGTCAAGTTCGAATCGCGAAGTGGCCGATAGCTCGATGTGGATTTTGAACCTTTGGGTCAATGTCTGGGGCGATCATTTGCATATGAAAGGTACGTCTCCCTAGATCTAGACATTAGATCACTCCTTATATCCGACTCTCGGTAGCTTGGCAATATATATACCGACTACCACTATGGTGGCACAATATCCCGGCGATATTGCCGTTTTATGATAATGTTATCAGCGCGCCCGGCTCCCGATGAGCTAACGCGATACGAGCACATTTGCGCTGAACGGCAACAACGCAGACATATACCGGCGTTTATGTGTACACGTAGACAAGCTAGTTACATCAAACCTGGGATTTAGTAATCTACCAAGATTTATGAACGCCGGGACGTTCCCCCTCGTGCCTCTGCTATCCACCGGAGCTACTGATTACACCATCTCCCTTCTACCAGCCACTCCTTTTGCTCATTCTTTCTCTCTATTTCGCTATGAAATGGAAGTCGCGCCGGTCGATCGAGCTTTTTGCTGGGAAAAAATCTCTTTTGTAACATCACCGATTCTCCAGGTTTATTACCTGAAACGACGCCCCCGGAAATGGAACGCGTCTCTTGTTATTAGGACTTTTGAAATTTATTACAGACTTATAAACGTGCGGCCTAAGGAGGGAATCGTCTTCTTGTCTTTTTCAAGAAAATTCAAAAGACAATGCGATTTTAGTAGCAGGGACCCTTATTCGTTATAATAATAAAACCATTTATGAACATGAATTTTCTTGGAAGAAACGCTAACCTTTCTTTATACTTTGTCATTTGGTACTATTTTTAGTCCAACTATTTGTACGGAAATTTCGGTAAGCGTCACGACCTTATAGATATTGAACGGTACTCAAAAACGGAGAATGATTATTTTTTTTTACTCTCTCTCCTTATCGTACCTTAACATTTTCCATTTTCTGCTTTCGATATTCAAGTTTTCTTTGAACCCCTTGACGGTAATAGAAGCGAGAATTTCACCTAGTAGAATAAATTTCAGGTGCCTCAACGTTCTGAGAGAAGAAAAACCAACTGTATTTTCTTTCACTGCGTCTGACCGCATAAAAAGTTATTCTACTTTGTAAAGTCCTCATTCGTATTAAAGTCCCATGTAAAAAGTAAGTTCTGTATTTTCACAATTTATATTTCAAGAACTGTTATTCGTAGTAATTAAATATCAATTCTTTTTTATTACTTACATATGATTATTAAATATAATTGTAGTAATCATTGTAGTAACAATTGGTTGATGCTTTTTTAAAGTATTTCAATTAGTGTAAGTTTGAGGAAAAGTAATGATTATTTTCTGTTCCCAAGAAAACATTTAATTAACAAAACTAACCCTGTAGCGAGAATACTTTCACTTTCGAAAGCTCGGTTGAAAAGTAAACATAAATACATAACAAACTCAAGCCGCATCGGGTCGCGTGTTCGTCCTATAAAGTATTCGTAAAGGAGTAAAGCGAGTCAGGAAAAGGATGGGGTTGAAGGAGATGAGCAGTTTGAGGCTTGGGGAGAAAAGGGGTGTTATCCAAAGCACGAGGTGGTGGTTTGCGGAAAGGATGATGCTTTGCTCTCGACGGATGGGTGACAGAGAAGCACAAGGGGGATTTTAGTTTGTTCAAGTAAATTATATTCAGCATGGTGGCTCTGACATCGGTCGTAACGCAAATTACAGCCTTCCACCACCCGCTTCTTTCCCGCTCTCTACCTCTCTCGCTCCATCCATCTGGCAAATTCTCCTTGCCTATCATGAATTATTAATTAATTGTTTCAACTAACAGCGTAATTTATTATTCAGCTCGCGGAGCTATCGCAGCGCGGGCGACAACGATTCTCAGGATCTCGTCGCGGTAAAGTATAAAAACAGGACAGCCTTACCGCGAATTCACGATCGAATAAAGATGATCCGATCAAAATCAACCTTCACTTCTCTTAAGTTAAGCGATTCTAACTTTGTTTTCATTCACTAATTTACAAGGTATATTTTTCTCCAAATGAAACCTTGACAAAAGCGCATAAAATTCATCCTAGAATATTCAACCCGTAATAAATTTAAATATTTCACTTGAAAGAAAACTATTTATGTTGTATTTTCTGTCACCAGAGGGCTCTCTCTTATTTCTCTCTCCCAAGCGGTGTTATGAGAAATCCATTTTAATAACTTGTATCAGATAGTTATTTATTTGTATTTAAAATGATCGAGCGTATTTTCAATATTGACTGGAACTCTAATGGGATATTGAAATTTGCGACAGTGTAATTTGACGTTGGGATGAAACTCGGTTGAACCTGTCTTCAGAGAGAGGTAGGGCTTTAACCGAATCGTAAC
>CAJFCP010000325.1:8064-54868 GCA_904066005.1 Synergus itoensis
TCCATACAATAAAATGAATGACCTTGGGGATTATGTTACCAAAAAAATTGACTACATATCTAGACGTAAAATTTCCTGTTCTTTCAGAATCTGCAGTCAAAAATTCATTTTTGGCAGAATAAACACATTTGACCTTGAAATGACCTTCAATTTGACCTTGTCGGAACAAACGGACATCAGATTTTGATTCAACAACCCAAAAATATATAGAAATATTAATTTAAATCAATTTGATTATTTTTGCTTCCTCATAGAGAAAGCTTTGTCAATAAAAAAAGGTTTTTTTGAACATATTTTAAGAGGAATGTATCTAATATGATGTCCTGAAAAATTGTCCTGATGTGTGTGTGTGTGTGTGTGTGTGACGCTTTTTACGATCCTGCAATATCTTTAGAACGCGTATAGATAAATTGATGAAATTTGACATATTTATTCCATTATTTACCAAGTTGATTTTTTTACAATGGTTTACCAAAATATTAAATTTTGCAAGTTTCGTGTACTTTTATAATTTTCGTAAAATTCATTTTTTCACTATAACTTCTCAAATATTCAAAATATAAAGTTGATGTAAGGAAAATGAAGATTCCTTTCATCGAGACAAATCGATTGACCTATATGATTAATGCATTTCATTAAAAAATAAGGATGTTTTGTTTAATTGTATTTTCAAAAATTAATTTTCAACTATAAATTTTCAAATAATCAAAATTTTGACCTGACGTAAGGAAAATAAATATTCTTTGTGTCGAGATGAATCGATTGATCTATATCATTAATGCATTTCATTGAGAAATAAGAAAGTTATAAAAAATTATTTTTTTAAAATTCAATTTTTCAACTATAATTTCTCAAATAATAAAAATTTAAAGCTGGTGTTAGGGAAATGAAGATTCATTGTGTCCAGATGAATCGATTGACCAATAAGATTAATCCATTTCATTCAAAAATAAGAAAGTTATGTTTTATTGTAATATTCGAAAAAGAGTTTTTCGAACATAACTTCTCAAATAATTAAAATTTAATGCTGATGTAAAGAAAATTAAATACTTAATGCTTCCTCTATGAGGAAGCAAATCATATTTGCTTACAGGAAGCAAAGTGCTCATTGAATGAGCACAAAAGTTGATACAACTTGACAGCTAGTTTCAGGATTTAACCTTGAAATGACCTTCAACCTGATCTGATTGAGACAAACGGACACCGGATTCGGATTCAGCGACCCAAGAAACATAAAGATATGCTAGTCTGGTTCCGGAAACAGGACCTTTTTTTTTTGTGTGCCTGTGTAATATAGATAATGCGGATAGATTTATAATTCATAATATGTTTTAAATATTTATCTTCTTCTATCAAAAAATTTATATCAAAATGAAAGTTTATTTTAAAAAATATCACACTCTAAAGACATATTTTTATCATTTTTGCACAACTTCGTCAAATATTTTTCTCTTACAATCGGGAAAAAAAACGTACCTAAAAGGCAAAACACCTTATGGAAAGTAAGAACCATTAACAAATTCTTTTTTCCATCTGAGAGATAGCAACAAAGTTGCTAAACAAATATACAAAGTTGCTAAACAAATATTTTATTTTTAGTGATAAACATACCCACCTCCCGAAAATGCAGATATTTACTAAAAAATTCATGTGGGTCTGAAACAACCCACGATAAACAAATCGGATTAATTGTGGTTTCTATTTCTCTAAAGAAAATACAGCACTTACATTTTTACAGTATTATTTGAAAAACCGGTTAATTAATGATTAAATTAATTTAAAATTAGTCATAATAAAATATTTAATTGTTTATTTTAAATATAAATATAAAACTGCTTTCTTAAAACCACGATTTTTGATATATTTCAAGTTTACACTTATGATAAAATGATGATTAACGAAACCCAATTCAAATGAGCACGCGGAATTTCCGAACTTAGGGATTTAGAATTTCCCGCGTCACACGCTATTTCCGGTATTTGACTAAAAAGGAAAAAGCGTTACGTTACTCATGATCTTTTTATAATAGGATAATAGGATAATTTATTTCTTCTCAAATAGAAAACCTTTGAAGTAACTACCTGCAAATAGAATTAGATTTTTTTTGTTGTCAATTAAAAACATATTTCTTAATTTCTCAGCTCCATTCTTTAAAATTCGAACAATTTTGAGTTGAGAAATTCGTGCTTGAAACAAATGGCAGTTGCATTCAATTGTCATGTGTCATGTCGCTCGAAAATTATATGTCACTGATTTCGATAGAAAGAAAGCAAGTAATATAATTTTAAATCACTAATGGAAATTTCTTAATACATTATACAATTAATTCGCAATGGCGACAAAGGCTGCAAAACCACCATTGCAAAAATCTGCTCCTACTCCATCTGGAAATGCAGTAACGAGTCTTCAGGTTTCATTACCTCAAATGCTGGATCTCGCTTTGGGTACACCTGAGGTTATAATATAAACACATTTCTAACAGAATTTTAATAAATAAAATGTTCAAATCAAATATACAGTCGAAGTATAAAATATAGAACAACGTTTACTTCTAATATAGATAATTAAATTGATATTTAGGTGGTTTTCACTGCTAGGTGGGAGCTGTGAATTTAAATATTCTGCACAACTTTCTTCATGTTGTGCTGCATCAGATTAATTTAAGAACAACAAAAGTGGAATACAGAGGCGATGATGCTAATCGAATGAAGGTTATTAATTTTAATTTAAAGTCCAGATTATTTAAAATACAATTTTATTTTATATAATATATTTTAGTATTTAATTTTCATAGACAATGGTGGCTTCCTTAAGAGCTGGCCCAAGTTTGCATCTACACGAATACAGTATTACTGATGGCTCTGGAAAAGTGAAACAGCGAATTCACAGCACTGAGAATTTAACAGTAAATGTTGATGTTTACACCGATAGTATGTAAAAATATTCATTTAACTTTTAGAAGCTTTTATAACTTTTTCCTTTTCAAAAATGAATATTTATTATTAAAAGCTGATCCTCAAGCCAAGTCTGGTAAAGGAGCCTCAAGTGCACCTTCAACAGCTCGAGTCGCTAAATCTAAGCCAGGTAATAAATTTTCTTGAAATACAATCTAATTTAGATCTATAAATATATCATTTTTTTAGATTTAGAGAGTGGAACAGCTGCAAAGAAAGTTAAGGGTGTAAAGCAACAAATAAGTGGGGGGATCGAGGGTGACTTTGAATCCGTTATCTTTGTAGAACCTGTTTTGGATGGAGCTACCCCCACTACTTTAGGTTTCAAAAAGCTGGAAGATTCTGTAAATTTCAAACATTTGAAGATATTTTAATCATTTCTTAAATATAAAAATTAATTTTAAAATAAGTTTTAAATAAACTGAGTTTTAAATAAAATTTTCCTCTGATTTCAAAATTCAAGGTTCAAAAACTTCAGCAACAGTTCCAAGCTCTCGAAGAGTTGGCTGCGAATCCCGAATTGATTGAGAAAGTAAGAGGAAATAGTACAGACCCTCTTACGGATATGTGGCAAATTATTAACATTAACAAGAGACTAGATGCAAGTGAGCAGGGGATAAATAAGGTTTGTACCATCATTTCAATTTAATTACTTTACGAGAAAATCGTCGAATTTGTTCAATCTTTCAGTTAACATCTATGTTGCAAGATCTCATCAAAGGTGACAAAATAGAAATTCAAGGTGGGCCTGATCTATCGGGAGAATTGGCTGAAATTGATCAGAGGTTGGCTGATTTGGAAGGGAATGTGGCTCTTTTGTACGGAGAGGCAAAAGAAGTTCAGACTACTGCAGGCTCAGAATCCGAACCTGTTAAAAAAGTCGGAATAAAAGATGCACCTATTGAGAAAGAAATTTCATCTGAAGATTTGACCGAAAATAAACCTATTCAACATTCAGCAGCAACGGGTCAGTTTATAAATGATCAGTTTTCTACTTATTATCTGAAAAATTGTAATTATCTTACTAATTACGATATATTTATTTTACAGCTAAATCAGAAGTTGGAGGTGGAGGGAAAGGTGGAGAAGGAACATCTGCAAAAGAAACTAGTAACAAATCAGGAAAAGTAGTAAAAAGACCTAGTGTTACAAGTAATATAATAGAGTAATAATAATTGAAATAATAATAATAGAAATATTTTCTTATTATTAAGCATTTCAAAATTCTTTACAGTGGATCTTAATGAAATGCGTGGAGATTTAAGCAGTCTGAAGAATGATATAACTGAAGTACGAAAAGATATTGCAGATCTCCAGTCTAAGATTCTCGAGTTGCCGAATCGTAATATAATTTTCTAATTAGTAGTTTTAAAAATTTTTAAATAATAAAGACTAAATTAGAAACTAATGAAATGCACGAAAAAATTAGGAGAAGGTGGAAATCCAGAAATAGCGAAGTCTGGAACAGGAAGCAATAAAAAAGGTCCAACTGGAGGTGGAGCTGGATCTACAAGTGCAACTGGAGGCAAAAAAGCTGGAACTGGAACTGCTGGTTCAAAAAATAAAGATACAATTGGAAATGAAGAAAAAGAAAAAAATCCTGGAGAAGTAACTGAGTCTCAAAGAGAAGAAAAAACTGAACCTTTGGCAGCTGCCAAATCCCTTTCAAAGTCCCCTGAACCTGAAAATGAAACAAATGAAGAGAAATTAAATCGTTGTTTGGAAGCTGTTAAAAATGTTGAAACTATCTATACAGATGCACTAGTCGAATTGAATAACAGAGTTCAAGAATTGGAGAGAGATGTGGCTCTTCTTATGGAGAAAGCCAACAACGCACCAATGGGTGAAGTTGGTCCTGAAGGAGGTCAAGTTATCAATGAACTCGTTACCAAGATTCAAAATATTCAATCTGATATAAAGAAATTGAATGAGACGACTAATAAGATTGTGGAGGAAAAAGGAAATCTTGACACTCAGACAATTGTTTGTTAAAATTTTTCATTCGACATTTTGGAATACCTATCTTCCACTTTTTAATAATCGATTTTTTCAGGTTTTACAGGAACAAATTGAACTACTGAAAACTGTGAAAGCTGATAAAGAGGATTTGGAGGATGCTTTAGCTGATAAGGCAGATGCCAAGGCTGTGAACAGAAAGGTTTCTTATGATCAATTTGATGCAACTTGCGATGACCTCACGCGTGGCCTTGAGGAAGCAATTGCCAAACTGAGTCAGCAAGAGTCGGTCTGGCAGCAATCTTTAGGTGAAATACAACAAGAAATAGGAAGCAAACTCGATAAAGTAGAAATTTCACCCCTAAAAGAGTTCGTCGACAGCAAACTCAAAACCCTTCAAGAGAAACTTAAAGCACTTGCTGAGATGAGGGAGGTGAATGAAGCAGCTGGCACGACAAAGATGCTTAGGTTCATAACTTTACAAAAAGATAAATAATCACAAGTAATACAAAGTATTGATGTTATAAGAAATATTTTATCCCTTTTTAAATAATTTTAGAGATGTGCAATGCTTATCTTGTGATAAGAAAGTTGTTATGAGGATGGAGGAAAATGCACCTGTTCATGCACCTAAAATGTCATGCACAAAGAGTATAAAACCGTATTTGACCTATGAATTGGATCAAATCAGAAAACAGCAAAAGAAATTTCCTGAGGGTAGAAATATGCTTCAGTTCGAAGCTGCCTTACAAGAAGAAAGAAGATTCAAGATGAAGGAAGAAACTCTCGTCAAAACTCCAAGGTAAAAATCCTATCTTAAAAAAGTGGTGTCACGAAATGTCTCGAAAATCTCGCATACATTGTTGTTGCAAACCTGATTGGCTTTTGAATGACTTGAATTTGTAACAAGGAAAACAAAATAATAGCGCACATTTTGATTTGATAGTCTCTTAAAATTTTACAAAAAACTTCGATATTCTTCAAAATTCGTTAAAATCTCTTAAAATATTTTTAGAAACTTCTTGAAATTCGTTAAAATTTGTAAAAATATCTAAAAATTCTTAGAAATCCTCAAAAAATTCCACAAAATCTTTAAAAATTCTACAAAATTTTTTGAAAATCAGAAAAATATCTTGAAATTCCTTAAAATTATTAGAAATCTCATAAAATACCATGAATTTCTTTAAAATTTCACAAATTTTTTATACAACTCATAAAAATCTCTTAAATTCTCTTAAACTGCCTTAAGATCCTTTAAAATTTCGTGAAATCCTTAAAAATCCACAAAATCTTTTAAAAATCAGTAAAACCTCTTGAAATCCCTAAAAATTTGATGATAACTTTCCAAATACTTTTAAATTCTACGAAATCTCTTGTCATAAAAATCTTTTGAAATCCCTCAATAAAATTACCCGACAAACTTTACAATCCTTCAAAATCTATACAACATTTTAAAAGTTACAAAAATCTTCTGAAAGTCGTTAAAATTCCTGAAAATCTCTTAAAATTCGTATAGAAACTTTTGGAAATTCCTTAAAATTCTACGATAATATTCCCTATTTTAAAATTCATTAAAATTATTAAAAATCTCATCAAATTCCATGTAATCCTTTAATATTTCACAAGATTTTTTATATATTATAAAAAGCCTTTGAATTTTCATAAAATCATTTAAAAATCGTCAAAATTTCTTACAATACGGTAAAATCTCTGAAAATTCCTCGAAATTACACGAAAAATTTTTAAATTCCTTAGAATCCTAAAAACTGTTTGAAATCTCTTAAAATTTCACACAAAACCTTCCAAATCCCTTAAAATTCGTTGAAATATTTTTAAATTTCTCCAAATTTTACAACATTCAAAATTTATTAAAATTCTTTACAATTTTTTAAAAAATCTCTTAATATTGCATTAATTCCTTTAAAATTCCACAAAATATCCTGAAATTCCTTAAAATTCTACGAAATCGTTAAAAAATTCTAAAATTCTTTTGAATTTAGTCAAAATTACTTGAAAATCGTCAGAAACCATTAAAATCATGAATCTCTTGAAATCCAAGTTAAAATTCGCAAAAATTACTAAAAATTCCTAAAAACCTCTCGGAATTTCTTAACATTTAAAATCTCTTAAAATACTTAGAAATCTTATCTATGAAATCCTTTAAAATTCTACAAAACTCTTTGAAAATTAGAAAAATCTCTTAAAATCCTTTTAAATTCTACAAAATCTTTTAAAAATCAGCAAATCCCTTCAAATTATTCGAAATCTCATAAAATTTCTCAAAATTCTTAAAAATATCCCATAAAATATTCTTAAAATTATTAAAACCTCTTGCATTTTTTTAAAATTCTTGGAAATTTTATGTCAACATTTAAAATTCTCTTAAAACACCCAGAAACCTTTTCAAATCACTTAAAATTTCACGAAAACCTTCCAAATCGCTTAAAATTCGTTGAAATCTCTTAAAGTTCTTAGAAACCTCATAATCTTCCTCAAAATTTCAAAACATTTCAAATCCCTTAAAATTCCGTCTTTAAAAAATCTCTTAAAATTTCATGAATTCCGTTCAAATTCCGCGAAATATCCTGAAATACCTTAAAATTCCATGAAATCTTTTAAAAATCCTAAAAATCTTTACACCTTCGTAAAAATCTCTTGAAAATTGTTAAAATCCATTGAAATTCTTAGAAACCTTTTGAAGCTCTCTAAAAAAATATCGAAATGTAAAAAATAAACAAAGTGTAAAAAAAGTAACGAAATGTCTCTAAAATCTCGCATAAATATTATTGTTTCAAATCTGCTCTCTAAATTTGAATCAGCGAAATATTTTATTGGCTTTTGAATGAATTGAAGTTGTAAGAAGTAAA
This sequence comes from Synergus itoensis, assembly GCA_904066005.1. NCBI lineage: Eukaryota > Metazoa > Arthropoda > Insecta > Hymenoptera > Cynipidae > Synergus > Synergus itoensis. The sequence goes on from CAJFCP010000325.1 coordinate 15,842, forward strand.
ATAAATAATCGTGCACGTAGCGCACGTGTTGGTTTGCTTGTATATTTAAATTAGATTTAATAAAATTAGACTTCTTATAAAATGGTGATAATGTTTTTACATTAATGCAGAGATCATTTATGTAATCGTTATTGTGGAGGAAGCCACACGATAATAACTCCACAGCAAAAAGTAATGAGGATCGGACATTTTATTAATCAATGGGGGCCTCAAGTTATCCAACTTTCTGAAGGTTTAATTGAAGGATCAGACGGTCAAATGTATCGAAGTCGACCTATGGTTAATGAATCTGATGCCAAAAAACCGACGGTTTGTGAACCTTGCGACAATAGATGTAATATTCAACGAGCATCTAAAGTAATTATTTTACATCAGAATAATCTTATTTTTCATAACAAAAGACAATTTACATTTTAATTCCTTTTTTTTTTAAATAAAATAGGAAAATCTTTCTCCTGTTCCTCGAGTGAGCCAAACTGGTCAAAAGAGAACAAGCAACATATCCTGTAAGCAGATTCAGACTTTTAATCTAACTAAAATTTACTTATACTACTGAAATTTCTGCTCTAACAAAAAATCGATTCATTAATTTTAAAACATTTTCAGTGGGTCAAGGAGATAAAATAGCAAAGAAACCATCGATTGTAGGTCCTCAAAGAGTTTCGAGGCAAATTTCTCAGGTGAAAAATGATTTTTAAGTACTTTTAATTCTTCGTATGTAAGTAGTATTAATGACAAATGATTTCTGTTTTCAATTCTGAATCAAAATTTTAATTAAAAGGCTCCATTGCCTGAAGAACAACCACCACCACCCCCTTCACCTCCAACGAGAGAGCCATCATTAATAAAAACTCAGAGCCAGGAGTTAACTCCAGTTCCTGATCGAGTGTTGGGTCCTGGAAATTTATCTGAAGAAACCAAAGACCTTGCAAAAATTTCATTTGAAGAAGATGACGAAATTGATGAACTCGAAGGATGATTTTTCTTAAGAGAATTAAACTCTTCTTTACAAATCTTTTGTCTTATATCGAAGTTATAACGTATAAATTTTTACATTAAAACCTTTTTATAATCACTTTGGAATTACTTCATTGCATTAGATTGCGAGACTGGATTTCTAAAAATGAAAAAATCATGGACACTGAATTATTAAATGTTTTATTAATAAGAAGTATACATAATACTAACTAATGTAGTCGTTTTGGAACGTTGGCGGTCTGCTGCAGCAATAAAAATATTCACTCGTTCATCGCACACGATCTTCATTATTGCACATCCCACCAGTCGAGATTACATTATTCGTCGAACAATTCCCAGTTCAGTTGATTTCTTCCGAGAACAGATCATACCCTTCTACTATTTATTATCAATAAATTTAACGTATCTATGTTCGTATATATATATCCCAGTTACAGGTTGTAGTTCATATAAATTTCAAGGTACGGGAAGTATCTACAAGTTAGTCAGTTAGTTCTACCATGTAACGTACGACATTGTATTATAAACTTCTATACTACTTTCCCTAAGACTATTTTTTCTACAAATTCTACGAACTTACGATTAAGTCAACATATAGAACCTCACGATCATAAACTAACGACATTTCTCAATAAATATAATGTAAAATAAAGATATATGTTGATTATAGTTTCAATAATCGCGCGTAAGGACAATATAATGTCTTAGTTCTTTACTCGGATATGCATTATCGATTACAATTAATAATACTGGCAGCTTAAAGTACAATATGGGTATATATTATGTTCAAACTAAAAACCTGCACCAGTCACGTTCATCCCTTTCTTAGAATTTCAAACATGCCAGAAACAAATAAGAATCTCAAGTTCTTGAAATATGTAGTAATGAATTACATTAAAGAAAAGGAGAAACGTTAAACAAAAACTGAGCAAACATTATAATAATTTTACTGATGCAGGGATATGAAGAGAGCGCCATGTGCAAATTATCAAATAGAGTATATTTCCTAGGAGTCGAAAATAAACCTTACACTCATTCCTCAGAATTCACTTAAATTTTATTGTTAGACCACGGACGTTCTCTTTCCTTAGCATTAAAAATAATTACGATACAGATATTGCACGCACTGACCAACAGATACGGGTTATAATGGAATAACAGATCACAGGTGAAACTAGGCTTTACCTCTGTAACAAATTAATATCACATGAAAAAATATGTATCAGTTGCCCACGTTCGAAAAACTTTCTCGTATTACAAACATTCGGACGGATGGCACTCTTTGGGAGGAGCCATCTAAATTCGGATAAACGAAACTGATCATCGACTTATATCGTTTTTTATTTAGAATCTCGAACTGGACCATTTTCTCAACTTCGCTTATCTATCACGTCAATCGCAGAATGAAACTCTCACCAATTGCTAATCTTTCGAGACTCAAGCTCTCCTTCGATTAGTTTCATCATTCTATCAGTGACGACTACGTGTTGACTATATGATTATGATTAGAAATAGCATTTGGCATTTCTTCTGCACTGTACCCAATTCCTTACACCTGTATCTCATTTCTAGAAATAGGTGGCCACTTAAATCTTTCAAGACAACTTGAAAAACGTATTATTAAGAACTCGAAAGTAATTCGAGTTATTAAAACGAAGAAAAAAACCTCTACTTTGAAGCATCTTAAAATCAAAAGTTTAAAATTTCGATTGATACTCAAGAATGAAATACTTAACATTATACTGAGTTGAATTTGCACGCTTTTAATTATACTTTAATTTTAATGCTTTAAATTAAGCATTTTTATGATTCTTTTTAAATTTAAAATCAAGCAATGCTTTTACATATTTTTAAATTGTTTTCAAGCTTATTTCCCAACTTCGATATGCAGTGGCCCCCCCTGTAAATATATCCCTTTTTTCATGAAACTAAAAGAGGATTTTCTTACTTTCGATTCTCACATCCAATTACTGGTAACCAATTAAGCTCATTACTAAGTGCTATCTGCTTCCAGCATTCCTCAAACTTCTTACGTAAGCCTTTCAATTTTTCTTTCAACTATGCCGGGGTTTTAATCTAGAACTTACACATACCCTGATTAATTTTTTAAGATTTTATTTACAGCTTATCTACCCGCCTTTGAAACGAATACCTTCTACCGAAACAAACAACCAATCCACCTTCGAATCATCGGGAAAATCTCGATTCTAATCGGAGGTAGCTGTTTCGTCCTATTTATCAGGAAGACGACAAGTGTGGTTGTTTAGCTTAACTAAGTGAGCAGATCCGTGACGTTAGTAAAATTTAGATAAGATTAAAAAACTTCTTTAGAAAATTTCGAGGAGATCAAGTTCATAATTCATTTTAATACAGAATATTTTTTGTTTCGTTAATTTTTAAATAACGTCAATTACTGCCCACTGCTGTTTCATTTCCAACAACTTTATATTTCTCCCCAACATAGCAACACTGGATCCATTCAATTATTGTCCTATTGCCCAGACCACGTGACATCAACCTGGGTTCGTTTTTTATGATTCATTTATCGAAGCTGTTTCTCATTTTTTTACGATGACAATTGTTTTCACGATTTTCAAACAAAGCGATGTCAACAGTGGTGAGGTTTTATAAATTCGAGGTATATTAACGTGTACTTATGTCAGTCAGGAATGGATGAATTTGAAAGGTGAATCTTCGAATTTTCCTCTTAGAACCAAAAAAAAGGGTATAAAATTAGCGCCATTAAAGAGCGCTGCGATAGTTGCGCTACAAAAGCTGCGCTATGACTGGATGCAGAAGACACATGTGCTCGGCCCCTCGAATTGGAAGACGGTTCACACTGAAATGGCGAACCATTTCCGGTATTGTGTCAAATGGCTTGCTAAACTGGCCTAGGATGAAAGCGTTTATATCATCGTGTTTTTGTATTCGCATGTGCATAAAGCCTCTCGCACTCCTGAAACCATAAGAGATCAAGATTAGTAACTTTCTTTCAGAAGGAATTTATTTTGTACAAAATCAATTTTTAATACAGAAAAAAACTTACTTTAAGGATAGCGAATAATCCTGCTTTGTCGATTCACTATTTCTCACGAGGTAACTTCCTTCCTGCAGAAGTCGAAGAACTGCTTCTGCTTCGATGCGAGTTAAAGAGCCATGGTACCATCTACAAAAGAAATAAAATCGGCTTTGAGAATTGCAGATTCCCTGAAGATTAATATTTAAGGATCAGAATTCAAATTGGTAGTACTGCCAATTTCAAAATGATGGGAGTTCCCCGCTTAATTTTTTTTTTTAATATTTAAAAAATACAAACCCTTGTCTCTCCAGAGGAAGATCGACGTCAACGAGGTCTGCAGCCACTCGAGATGCTGAAAGTTCCAAGGGTAGTCCAAGGCTCAAACCGCCAGGTTTCTTTGGTCCAAGTTGGTTGCCTTCTCCTGCCCCAGAAGCACTTCCGACCCCATTTCCTCCATCCAGATTCAGAGTCATCTTCGGTCTCGCCAAGCCGCCGCCTGAAATGAGTCACGCGACAGTTAGTCGCCTTGTCGAACTTCTCCAACCTTGTGTACAACTAACTTTTCTTTAATTTACGACAATAGTTAATTGGCACGAATTCCAAAAAAGCATATCTACTAGTAAGAAAGAATTGATTCTATCGGCAATTATTTGTCCAACTATTCCTAAAGAACTACAATAATGTGATTCGTCATTCTGATTTATCAGAATACATACTCTTCAGATATGAACTATGGGACCTAAAACTAAAACAATTTCCTTGAGCATAAATTTCAATGGAGAAAGTTAAGTAATATTTTTTCTTCTGGGTCGTAAACCTCTAAACTGCCCGAGGTTAATAACTCATAAAAATTCTCAAATCGACAATAAATGTCTACGTTCCATCTGGATTGTAAATTTCACCTTCCAATATTTTCAAACTCTTTTATTCTTCACTTATTCATTATTTATCTTCTCATCCTGAGCTCCCTCTCATTATTCATCGACTCAAACCTTCCAAACTTTTCGACTTTGATCTAAATTTTTCGAAAAAGAAACATCTAAAGAACGAATCGTTTTCTAAGGGAAATCGCAACTTAATGAAACTTATTGCGAAAAGCAATTGTCTTCTATTCCATGAAATAAAATTTCAAGTACCTTAAAATAAAGCACCTTTAAATAAAAATTTTTCGTCGTATTATTAAAACATTTTAAGTCAAGGTATTATTAAAACATTTTAAGATAAGGTAATGACAAGCTGTCGAATCTTTTCTGTGAAGTTTCGCGGTTAGGGTTCTGACTTTCGAATTCTAGAGGTAATTTTATTTCAGGCAGCAATCTCTCAGTAGTTAACTTCTGGCATAAATGACATAGGTTCAGAAAAATTCGTCTGACAGGTGTGCAGTCGAATTAAGATCAAATACTCGAGTGGGACTGTGTACGAAAAGAATGGTAAACAAAGAAGATAAAGGTGAGCCAACTTTCGTTCCCTTCAGACCTCCATCGTCCTCGCCATCAATCCGCAAACCTCTCTTTCGCAGAACATTCTTAAATATTAACGAAACGCAGGGTCTCTACTACTTTTCCAGATTGGCCATCTCTGTTTTATTAAATTTAATCCCACAGCTCTCCAAGGATATATCTCTTCCATTTTCTAGTTTACATTCAGTTTCAAAGACGTTTAAAAAAATTAAATTCCAACTCTAATCTAAATTCTTGAAAAATTTAAAGGAGAAATTTTCCAGGGGTTGACTACTTAAATTTCAAATTTAGACTTTAATTCAAAGGAATACAATCTAATTTGCGAGAATTTCAACTAAAATGTGCTCGAGTGCGTTTTCCATTTCCTGCCCTAGGCAGGAAATTGAAAATCGACTGCGAAGATCGCATTGCGCAGAGGAAAAAAAAAATTGTTCAACTTTAGAATTTCTCAGGAGACATTTTTTGACGAGACAAATCGATTCGAATTTGAATTCTACAACTCTGAGACCAGAAGTCAAGGTGTCTTCTTGCATAAGTTGAGTAAGAAAAGATGTAGAACGTTTGGCCCCTCGGGAAATTTGCCGCTGTAGTAGAGAAGAAATTGTATCCGAAGTGACGTTAAAACGAAAAGAAGGAACTTTTAATTTTCCCGCGAATGTAAGACTTATAGTCGTCAGGACGCTTCCTGTCCAGGAAAGAAAACACGGGTTTACCCTTGTTTGGAGATCTCTATCACAGTTGATTCGTATTTATTGCGGTCTGTAAATTCCTGAACGAGACAAAGAGATTCGCAGAGGATTTACGACAGCAAGTAGTTTTACAAGTAAATCCTGATTTATCTTTTAACAAATTCAATTAATTTCCCAACTTGGAGAAGTAGCAATAATTTTAACGGAGGATTTCAATCGATGGCTTGAGCACCCTTCAAAAACTGATATACACTTAAATCTCTTGCAATCTCTTGAAATCTTTTTCATTCTTTGAAAATCATTTCAGTGTTTTGGAATCTTTCTAAATCTACACTGAGAAAAATGTTTGATTCGGACAACAAAACGTTTGGTTGCTATAGAAGCAACAAAAATTTTTGGTTGTGCCAACCAAATCTTGATTCTTTCAACAAACCTGTTGTTGACACGACCAAAAATTTTTGTTGCAACCAAAAATTGTTTGGTTGTGCCAACAACAAGTTTGTTGAAAGAACCAAGATTTGGTTGGCACAACCAAAAATTTTTGTTGCTTCTATAGCAACCAAACGTTTTGTTGTCCGAACCAAACAGTTTTTTCAGTGTATAAAATCTTGAAGTGTGATGTACAAAAAAATTTGAGTGATTAACTACTCGATAATACCACTCTTTTTATTTCTTCTTTGTTTCCTAAAGAATTTCATTTTGCTGGTGAAGAAGTTGGATTAAAATAAATTAACTTGTAAACACTACTGACAGGTAGTTGGCGAGGGCTCGTCGCACTTTAATCGAGAGACAGGCTATTAAAGTAATAAAAACACCATACTTTCGAGTACGTTGAAATAAACTAGAGACTCATCAAGATCAGGGGAATACAGTAATACGAAGCTGCGTTATGAACCTTCCAGACAGCGTCTAACAGCCTTAAGCTACATTAAACGCTTATATCGTTGTCTCTACCATAGCTTTAGGGCTCAAAGTTGGTTGCTTTTCCTTCCAGGATTTCCACGCAATTTCCGCTAATCCTAATTTCGAATTCGCATGCTCTTAAAAAATCTTAAACTACGTTTAAAAGCTTTATGTTTTCTAAATAAACTTTTCCTTATTGAAATTAGGAAACTCATCAATAATAAATGCGGATATTACACAAAAAAAAAAGTTGGACCGGCATTACTCTTCGGAAGATTGAAAGCTTAAGAAAAAAAATGTAGAAGGGGAAATCTTGATGGCAGGGCTACGCAATCTGAAACAGATTTACGTAAGAAATGTTTTTGTGAAAGTGTCGCAATTACTTTTCTCGGCAGAAGGTTTTGCTCACTGGATCGATCGTTCTCGTTCCCTCGACGAAAAGACAAAGTCATTTTATTAGTTTGTCGACGCGAGGGTGCTTTCGATCATCACCTAAACCATTTTGACCGATCGGTCGTCCAACTTATTGAACATTACTTCTGTATTAAGGACATTTTATCGATTCCATTGGCACTAGAATCTTAAGGCTCTTTACAAGAATTAATCATTAATTAAGGGTGTTGGAGCCAAGTTTTAATCTGAAAATTCGATTTCTTCATTTTACTTAACAAATATTAAAATTAGAATTATTTCCCTCTGTAGAATTAATTAATTTGTAACCAGAATTAAGCATACAGAGCGAGAAAATCTCTAATTCAAATATTTTTGAAGTAAAATGAAAATATTCATTTTTGAAGTTAAATTTTGAATTCTTTATTTTATGCAAAAAGTATCGAAATTAAATATTTTTTCGCTCTGTATGCAGTTTTATATTTGAAAAAAGATTAACGCTACAGAGCGAAAAAATATTTATCCATAATATTCGTTGAGTAAAATGAAGAATTGAATTTTGAGCTTAACACTCGGGTCCAACGCCCTTAATTAAATACAATTCTTAGAATATCTAAATTTTTCTTTTTGTGAACTCTTATGGTAGTTCTTGTGAAAATTCTTAGGTGAAATCTCATCCTAATCTATCTCGTTCGCACCATTTAATGGCGGGACATACCCGGTCGTTATGGCTTCGGGTTCTGCAGAGTATCAAAAAAAGTCTTATTCCTATCTCACTCTGTGCACCCGCTTGACTGAGTAACCATAAAAATGAGGAATATCTTTTTCATTGAGACTCAATCTTCCTTTAAAGAGAAAAAAAGAGGAAATTATGCGGGTCGCTTAGAGTTTTAAAATATGCTAGCTTTTCAGAATTTATATGGAGTAAAATCTTATCGAACATTGTTACTTTGCAATATTGCGAGTCAAGAAAATAGAAAAAAAATTCTCTTGTCTACTTATTTTTCCTCCTCTATTTTCTCCAGTTGGAGAATGGAGACGAAATTGCAGTTTTATTTGCTCGGGTATGTGTCACACATACATTTACTTGCTGGCTCTACACCACAGACCGTCGTTATCATTTGGGACATGTCCAAAGTACTTTGACACGAGCGACTTTGCTCTAATTCACTGGCATTCATTTTCCTGGATTAAAAGTGAACACCAACAACAAAATGCATTGATACGACTATTGGGAATTTACGAACGCCACAAAAGAGTTTTTTAATTATCAAACGACCCCACGTAGTCTCGGTAAAAAATAAAACTCGGTGAGATTTATCGAGTTCATAAAACGACGTTAGAACTGAATTAAAGTCTCTTTTTTAGGTGCCTTTTAAAAGGTTTATTTGTGGGACTACATACAAAGTCAGGGTGTCTACTGACTCAACCGATTCGAATTCCAGGCGTTTTCCCGGTTTTTCCTGATTTTCCAGGAAAGTAAAAACGCACTTTAATGCTTCATCATATATTTACTATTATGAACTTAGCATATTAAATCAACAAATCCAATATATTATAGAGTTTATTATATAGTATTTATCCATATATAGGGTGGCCACAAGATTCAACTTTTCAATTTCCCTGACATTTCCCTGACTTTTCCCTGACTTTCAAACAACTTTCCCTGATAGAAAAGTATTAAAGATGAGTATAAATTTTCAATAATAATACTATTGAAATTTTTTTAAAATTTCGTATATCACTTTAAATCTTGTGAAATTTAAAATCACTTCACAAAATTTAACATTCGTAAAAATCTGTCAAATATACAACAACTTTTGAAATCTCTTAAAACTCATTGAAATTTTCTGAAATTCCTAGAAAAATCTTTAAATTCCACGAAATCCCTTCAAATTTGTTAATATTTCAGGAAAACCCTTAAATTTTCACTAATTGTTTTTAAATTCCTCAAAATCATTACAAACACTTATTTAAATTCCTAAAAAATCTTCAAAATCCTTCAAAATTCCATAAAAAATTTTCAGAATCTCGTGAAATATTTTTAAATTTAACGAGGAATTTTAAAAACTCTTAAAATGCATCAAAATTTCTTTAAATTATTAGAAACCTATTGAAATCCCTTAAAATTCGCTGCAATCTTTTGAAATTCTCAGAAAAATTTTTAAATATCTTAAAATTCCACTACAATATTTAAAATTCCATGAAATTCTTTACAATTATATTACAAAATCGTTTACAAATTATAAAAATCTCGTCAAATTCTTTAAAATTCCCTAAAGTACATTAAAATCTCTAAAAAAAACTCTTGAAATAAAAAAATCACAAAGTCTTTTAAAAATCAAAAATGATTTACAATTTTTGAAAATTCTATGAGGACTATTAAAATTCCTTAAAATCATTTTTAAAATAGTAAAATTACTTAAAATTTTTACAAGCTTCTTAAAATCCTTTAGAATTCCGCGAAAAAATTTGAAGACCCTTAAAATACGTAAAGATTTCTTTAAATTCTTGAAAGCCTCTTGAAAATCCTTAAACTTCTACAAAATCTTTTATAATTCATAAAAATGTTGTGAAATCCTTTAAAATTTCATGAGAAACATTTAAATTCTTTAAAATCACTTTAAAATAATTAAAATTTCTTAAAATTCTTACAAACCTTTTAAAATCTTTTTAAATTCCACGAGAATATTTATAATTCCTTAAAATCTCTTTAAATTCTTACACAAAAAACTTTAAAATCCCTTAAAATACGTAAAGAACTTTAAAAATTTTTGAAAACTTTTCAAAATTCCTTTATATTCTTTGAATTACCTAAACTTTCTGAAAACTCTATTAAAATTTCATGAAGTCCTTTAAAATTTCACTAAATCTTTTAAATCTTATAAAAATCTCTTGTAATCCCTTCAAATTCCTAGAAACCTCTTAAAATTCGTTTAAATTATTGAAAATCTCTTGAAATCATTAGAAACCCAAAGAATCTCAAAGAATGCCTGGAAATTCTTTATAATCCTTTGAAATCCTTGACTTCCCTGACATGTGGCCACCCTGATATAATACTTTTTCTCTTTTTAAGAATAAACTGTTTATTTAGCAAGTATTTACTCAACTACACTCAGAAAAAAGTTTGTTTGAATTAAACAAACGAATCATTGATATAGGGTCAATCAAAAAATATCTTTGAATTAAACAAAATTTATTTGATTCAAATAAATTGTCTTTAACTCAAAAAAATTGATTTCATCATATTAAAAAAAAGTTTCTTTGAATCAAACAAATTTTTGTTAATTCAAACAAATTTTGTTTAATTCAAAGACATTTTTTGATTGACCCTATATCAATGATACGTTTGTTTGATTCAAACAAACTTTTTTCTGAGTGTAATCAGATTTAATTTTGAGTAACTAAGTTACTCAATCAGATTATAAAATATGAAACAATAACTGAAGTGTATTAACTCATTTCTTTGGTAGACATTATTTGCTATGACAGAAAACAAAAATAAGTTATAAAAGTAGGTTCTTGAAAAAAAATTCCAGGATTAAAAAAAAATTTCAGGCGTATTCCCGGTTTTTTCCCGGTATAAAAAATTCCAGGCGTATTCCCGGTTTTCCCGGTTTTTCTCGGTAGTAGACACCCTGCAAAGTGTAGATGAAAATGTCTAATAAGAAAATTAAATTACTTTGAGGAATAATTTGGCAAAGATTTTCTGTAGTAATATTCTTAGATGGCAGAATGAAGTATTATATCATATCCAGTAGGATATATTTTCCTCACTGGTTCATCCCTCTCTAATCTGCGAATGAATTGGCTTGCGAACGTTGGCACCGCCTGGGAAATGAGCCTTTGTACTTCATATTTCATGAGGATCGGAATGCATCAAAGATTCCAGGCAGGTTCGAAGTGTTTGTTACCACATCGGTGAGGGTGGTACCTATGAAGGGTGAATAACGGGGTTACACGTGTAACATCTGCGAAAAGATCTTAAGGTCCATCCCTACTGAGTTTCGCATCTGTGCACGACCTTTCAGATTCTATATGGGGAAAGTAAGTGCCATAACGATCTGATTTCCTGAGATCGTGAACACCCATTGTCAGAAACATGAGTAATCATATCCTCCAGGGCTTTTTTGGACCTAGAAAATGTATTACGGATCGCCTTGGTGGGGAAATACTCAAATTCATTTAAAATTAGAAGTTAAAATCCAAGGGGTTCATCAAAAGATTTAAAACGATTTAAAAAATTTCAGAAGATTTAAAAAAAGTTGATATCAAGCTGCTTTCAATGTGACCTTTTTTAACTGTACATAAGGTGCTGAAATTCATCTCCTATATAGTACAAGTTATTTCATCTGGACGAAACTACCGGAAGTTGTAAAATACTATGCTATAAAACGATACTTCCTCGCCAAGAGCAAAATTCAAATAAAGTTGAAGTGGAATAAAGCCTGCAACTGTAATATAGGTATTGTAAACTCTTAAAATTTGACCGTAAAACAATACTGTAAAATCTTTACTATAGTTAAAGAACACCCTCTAAAAACTCTTCACTTTTATTATAAAGTCTTTTATCCTTTCAGAGCCTAATATGATTTTTTAAAGTAAAGGTTTCATTTATACTATCACAATGGCATGATCCTCTTGAATCTAGGATTAAAATCTCAACTCACCAAAGGCAGAAGGGAGTTCTAAATCACGAACAGAAAGACTGGACGACGCCTGCGATGCGCTAGACTCCGTGCTCTGGGTGCATCTCAATCTTCTCCTGAGTTTAGGCATATCAAAAGGCAGATCTCTCAAATCAACACTGGTAGCACTTCCGGATGTGGTAGCATCTTGCTGCATCAGCAGCCTTCTCCTTCGAAGCTTCGGCATATCGAAAGGCAAATCCGACAACTCAGCCTCATTATCAATAAAACTAAAACTATCCAACTGCGGCTTCGGAACATGGAATCCAAAGGGCTTACATTTGATCCCAGCTCTAGACTCTATCGAAATTCCACTATCCGATCCCTGTATTTCCGCATCGCCCGAGGACGAGGACTGCAACGCTAAATTGATGACATTCTTGTTCTGTGGTGCCCGTCGTTTCTTAAAAGACGTATCTGTAGGCGTCGTCACATTTGTATTCGTGTGTGTATTTGTAACATTTGTAACATTTGTAACATTTGCAACATTTGTAGCATTTGTAACATTTGTAGTATTTGTTGCATTGGTAATAGCATTCTCTGTAGCTTCTTCTGGTGAAGCCTTCGGCGAGTTGTTGTTACGGTAGTTATCAGAATTTTCAGAGGCTGGTTCCTGAGAGGATTTATCAGAAATAGGCGAGAGGATATGAAGTTTATTAGCATGATGAGTCAAAAACCCGGAAAGATTGGGCAGCTGATGATGATGATGATGGAAACAGGTGGTTGTACCACTATCAGAACTATGCGAGCTGAGGCTGGTGCTATGACGACTCTCAGAACTACTGGTGGATCTGTTTCCTTCACTCGTGCTGCTTCTAAGGGACTCCATACTTCCACCACTGCTGCTTGTAGCCATACTTTCAGTGCTGGAGTATCCAGGTCTTCTTCTGTTATTCCGCAGCTTGAAATCAAGTAAGCAATGCTCTCTCCTAGGTTTGGGAACATCTCCTTCCGCTTCGTGCGGCCTTCCCTTGAACTCCATGATGGGTCTGCTTTCGCGGATCAGACTTCGTGGACGTTGTCTCTCTTCCTTTGGCCTGCCTTTGAACTCAAGAATGAGGTCTTTGTCGAATCGGCGCATTTGGGATTCAGTAGATTCCGAAACAAAGCTTTTTGGTCGTCCCTTGATTTCAAGGATGCTGCTTTCGCTGCTTTGAGGTGAATCTTTTGCTTTCAGCGATGATTTCACCGGCAGTCTCATGTCCTTTAGTCTCGGATGATCTGGCTGAGAAGGCAGATTGGGTGCACTACGTATATTGAGTAGAAGATTATCTCTATTCCCGTGGAACTTTGCAGGCAAAGGCGCCGTGGACGGCGGCGATGGGGTGTAGCCTCGAGTAGGTAACCTTGGCGATCCAGTCTTCTCGTCACTTGAATTCATTTGGAGGGAATCAATTTCTTGGGACAGGCTCGAGATATTGTCGGATTGCGGCTGCTGTTGATGAAGGCGATTCGGGATCGGTTTTGGGCGGACGATCACTACCTTTCGACGATTTTCCTTGGATGCTTGAGATCCGGAGTGAGGAACTTGCTGCTGCAAGGATTGCTGATGCTTGGACGATTCTGTTGAGGAACTCGCTCTAGATAGCGGTGCCGTATTACTAGTTCGCATCTGTAGGACAGGATGATTGATAACTCGATCCATATCATCGAGATCATCGTCCGATTTGCTTATTTTGCAGTCGAACGCTGTTTCATAGAGGTGGCGCTGTCTAGCCATCTCTTCTTCGTCTTCTTCCTCTTCCTCGTCTTCAACTTCTCCTTCCTCGTCGTCCTCGTCTTCAACGAGAACAGGTTGAGGATCAATCTTCCGCGCTTTTCGAAGCTTGCGGACTTTCTGCCGCGCACCCTGCGGCTTAAATGTCTCTAACTCATCCTCTTCAGGCGAGGCGATGCAAGTGCAAACGTTGCTAGGAAGGTCATGGCTCAAGAGTCGATTTGGCGGCATGAGAGATTGATCCCACTCAGTGATGACGCAACCAGAGAGGTTTTCATTCCTCGATGGAATGGCATGCTCGCTTCCAGAAGTGGGGCTAACTAAATCCTGATTCTGGCACTGGCCTGGATTGGATGCGAAAGGAGATCCATCTCCAGCTACAGAATTTCGCTTGTAAAGACCTGGAACCTTCAAGTGTTCTTCCGGAACATCGAGACTCACACTCTTACGGTATTTGTTTGGCTGTGGACGGGGAAGTTGTTCTGGCACTTTGAACAGATCACCGTAGTAATATGGAGATGGATGACGAACAGGCTGGGTTCCCTCTGTGGGAGATTGATCAGGCAAGTGAACTAAAGCGACACAGTCGACTATCACGCCGTCATTCGTCTGGCGTGTCTCCTTTTCGTGAATTTTTTCCAGGTTCGATACCTTACTTGAAGTTGGCACGTTTGGCAAAGGCTTTCGTGCTCTGTTGCTTGACAATCTTCCTAATTCGTCATCCTCACAAGATGACCCAGATGCTGAAGGATCTGAAACAAAAAAATAGTTTATCAGTCTATTGGAAATAATTTCTTTGAAGAACTTTGTCTTCAAAATCAATGAAGATAACAACTAAACGATTGAACTAGGGCTGATAAAAATCTGAGATGACAGGGTTAGTGGCTGAATATAAAGATGAAATTGCAGTAAAATTTCCATAATACTCTGCCTTCTGAAGGGGTTTCCCTCGGCTGGAAGAACAGGAGCATTTGGGTAAAAGGTCCATAAAGAGCGACTTAAAAATCACTTTCTAGGACCCCTGACATTGATAGATTTTTTATTTTACATATTGATTTTTGTTTTAATAAGATTGAATAGTCTAATACGAGCAAAGTGAGATCGTTTTTTTAGTTAGTAATTTTTTTTATAAACTTTATGTAGGTACAATATATTAAGTCGAGAAGACAGACAAAAGACTGCAGATAATGGGCACACTATGCTTACTAAAAGCTCTCGGTTTCTGGCACCTCCTTATAAGGGCGGGGAAGCTCCATAAACTACACAATCCTGAATCTGACAGGAACCCGCAGCAGATATTGAGCAAAGAAAGTTTTCAGCAAAATAATTGCCCAAAGGATCTAGTCCTCGTTTCTCTTACGGACAGAAAGAAGCTTATATAAAATTTTAACGAAATGAAATTCTTTAATAGATATGAATTTTCCATTTTTATTTCAGAGTTTTTCGATTTACCAAATCAAATATCAGTGCTCAAATAAAGAGATTGAAAGATAGGAAGCTCGCGCGCTTTAGAATACAGAGAAATGAAATAGAGAGCGAAATAAATCGGAGGCTAATTCCTGAACAAAGAAAAGTGTAAAATTATTACAAATCTCGTGTTCAGATCTCTTTTAATCCAACTTTATAATTCTTTTTCGTGAAAATACGAAAGCGTGGTATCAGAAAAAGTAAATATAACCGTGAAATTATGAAAGCGAAACGAAGAGAATATATTCACATTGGATCGTAAAAAAGTTTTATATTTGAATGAAGAGGAGATTTGGAAATTAGTTTTTGTATAAAAAGTGTCATATTAGGTCTCTTAAAATATAAAATCTGAGGATTAAGTATACTTCAGGAGACAATGAACACTCTACCTAATCCAGATTATATGGTTTTATAAGCAGAAAAATTTTCGCAAGATCTCAATTGGTTTGAATATATTTATCAGAATTTCAATTGGCACTGGTGCCAATATCAAAATAACAGTCTTGCCAACTGCAAAATGTTTGGGGTTCCTCGCGCTCATTTGAGGTGAAGCATTAATGCAATAATTCATAAAATTACGATTCAAAATGATTTTTTATTATTCTAAAGGGTTTTTTAAAACTCGTTTTATAGAAAAACCCTAAACTTTATAGAAAAACCCTAAACTGTGCACCTTTTATTAAAACCCTAATTTTTATATGAAGTTTTTTTCTGAAATTTCAGGAATATTGATTACGGGAAGATAATTAGATTTTCGAGGTATCTAGAGTGATAACGATTGGAAGAGTGCAATTGAGGGTTGCGTTGCAGTGTGAGGGTGCAGAGCAACCCCTAATGAATCTATTAAGTTCGATGAACGGCAGCCTGGAACTGGCAATCACTAACTACAGATAACACGATACCCTGTCGCAGATTTCGTCGTGCTTACACGAGCTACTGACTACTCGATAGAGACGCGAATTCCGATTTCTGCGATTCGAAAGCATCCGCCTGATTTGCCTCGAGTGAGATAAAAAATCTGAGTACTTCTTGAAATGCAAAACAGTCATTGAGGCCAAAATATGGACTGGTAAAAATATCTACTAACCACATTTCGATGAATTTAAAATTTAAATTGAGACACTCCAAGTATCATGGCTGCAAAAGTATCAATTCATTCTCCAGAACAGAGTACATATTTGTTTTCGATGAAAATAGTCATAAATGAAAAGCGTTTCATTTCAAAGGAAACTTATTGTTTGGCGAAGTTTAGAAAATTCCTTATTTCCTCAAAGGTCCCCATATTTCATCATTTTCTGAATCTTGCCCTTGGAAGGGAGGATAAACTTGAATAAAAAGAAAGAAGCGAAGAGACAAGCGTACACGGAAATATCATGAAAGCTTTATAAAGGAGCGAAACTCGAAAAGCTCCGGGCACTTCACTTCTTTTTTTTTATTAGATATTGTCCTCGTAACATAACCGAGGGCTGACTATGGGATGTGGGTCGAGGATTCTATCGTGGCATAGAAAGGAATTTCCGGCCACCCTTAGAGGCACCACAATCACCTCAGAAGAAAGTCTTGTAGATGCCTGTGCAAAAGATTACCCTGTAGTGAAAAATGAAAGCCAATCTCGTTTATTGCTTTCACTATACTAAAATACGCGAATACTGCCCAAAAATAACCGAATCGTGCAGGAAACGTCCAATGATAATGTCGAATACGATAATCGACTATTGATATCGTTTCCATATATCATAAGAATTATTATGATATATTTTATCTTTCTACTTCCTTATTGAGATAAATTTAACCCTTGCGTGATCGGTAAAGTTTTTGTACAGTGAAATTTATTCTCCCTCGTGATAAACTATAGAAACAAAGGAAGATAGTTTTACAAACTTATTATTAAAGTTGCAGTTATTTGCGAGTATATTGTGACATGAGGACCATTTATAATCCATGATTATTATAATTCCTAAATATTCTGACCAGACTTGCCCCTTGAAACAATTTAATGTCATTTCGTTTCCCATGATGTGAAATTCCGTGCTTCGTTATCCAAGTTTGAAGATTTCAGTTCAATTTTTAAAAACCTTTTCAACATCCTCTTGAAAACGCCCCCTCTCGAGTATAAAATGAATGAGAGTTAAAACACAACTACAATTTGCATTCCAAGTATTTTTTGTCTGAATTGAGAGAAATTTTCCACTCTATAGTTCTTCATGTTTTCGGAATTGAGTCACAGGTGATCGATAAACATTTATATTCCTGAAATGCGACGCGATAAAATTAGATGGGCGTGTGGGGAAACTTCTTGGTATCCTTCACGAAAACATCGTTAGTCAAATGAAAACGAAAGCGAGTTCAATGGCTCTTGTCACGCATATATACCACTACCATTGAGATAGTCGATAAAAGCCAAGTTTGCTGCTGAAATTTTTACATTTCTCGCATTTTTACATATTTTTTTTTCATTTTAATTTAGACTCTCTTTAATTTTAAACCCGAAATTTAATTTAATTAAAGTAGCAAGCTGGATGTCAAATAGAAGTTAATTTATCCGACATAGGTAGAATTTGGTTGATATGAGGTAAAATTTAATAGAGGACTTGAGGAATGTCAGTATGGATTACAGGAATATCCTCGGACGGTCCAAATTGAACCCTTTCACCACAGGCGATCGTGCCTAGTGTGGTCACCGATGTAGATTTCAATTGAGTAATGCCTAGCGATAGGGAAGTGAATAATCCACCCATTGCCTGTATGCCCCCGGCGACGCTAACCCTCTCGCACATTTGGCTCGTCGAATCAACGTTGATTTTATTACGAATAAAATCAATCGATTCTAACAATCATGGCATTGGTATCGCCATTGCTTAACGAGTAGCGACGAACGTTGTCACGTACCTAGCAAATTCCACCCGAAAAATTTTCAGGTTTTCGTCTCGAGCTTTTCTTTAAGTTCCCGTTCGAGCAACCGTGCAAGCTTAACTAAAAGTGAAACGGGATCTAATTTCCGATTAGTACGTGTCTCGCGTCTCAAGTTTGCTCATTTACTTCTAGCTTATCTACTTGAAATCTTATTAGGAGTCTTAGGAGTTCCGCTCCCGAGCAAAAGGAGCGGCTCATGAAGACAGTTTTCGAGAATAATAGAAATCTGGGTTGGTTACTAATTAAATGTCCTAGAGATGCTAATTCAGTTTCATATTACAGCTCCCTTTGACAATAATTTATTATATAAAATGTCAAAGAGGGCGAAAGTCTTGCTAAAAGAGTATTTTACAAAACGTATGTGATTTAGCCTAATCGGTGCAACACTGCATCCGAGTGGAAGTGCAATAAGCCAACGAAGCAACGATAGCAGTCGAGACGCAAAAGCAGAGAGCCGGTTGTCGGAATAAAATTACTGAAGTAAGTAATTTGAGAAGAGAGCAAGTAATTGCCACTTAAAACGCTCAAAGGCAACGCCCTCTTGCGTCTTTTTAATTTAGCACTTGGCATCAACCAACTTGAAAACCCGCCATGTACATTTTATTTTTCGTCGCGACTTGTAATCAAAGAAGAAGATCACAGAGAAAACGAATCTCAAAGATTCGCCCTGTGTTTTGTAATCAGTCGGTGTTCCAATCAGCTCTCGTTGTACCTGGCTTGCCCCTCATGCGTGTACCTTCTTTTTAAGAATCTTCAGTCGCCTTCTTTCTTCACCCAGGGCTATTATTGCGCTTCAATAAAGTTTCACCGATTTCGTTCACAATTTTATACAACATCAAAGTGGAGACGCTTTTGAGTCTCCAGTTCAAATTCATGAAATTGAAGTTTTCAACGTTTACGTCAACGAAAAATTATTTTTTTGTAAAAACGACGAGACATAAAATCTAAATGCGCTAAATGGTTCCATTCGATGTCAAAAGACACACAAAACAGTTTCAACCCCCTACGAAACTAGGATCATCCCCAAATTATCCCCTAAGTACAAAAAAATCATAGCAATTCAGCTAACTTCAAGACATAAAATTTTATTCTTTTAAATAGTTTCATTTAATGCCCAAGGAAGCTCAAAATAGTTTCACCCACCTAAACCCCTAGGTTCACCCTCAAAATCAACCCCAAAGCACAAAAAAATCATAGCAATTCCCCTAAATTAAAGATCTAAAATTTTATTTGTTTAAATAGTTCAATTTAATGTCCAAAGAAGCTCGAAATAGTTTCATCCACCTAACCCCCTAGGTTCACCCCAAAAATCAACCCCTAAGTACAAAAAAAATCATTGTAATTCCCCTAACTTCGAGACCTAAAATTTTATCGTTTCAAATGGGTCCATTTAATGGTCAAAGAAGCTCAATACAGTTTCATCCACCCAACCCTCTAGGTTCACCCTCAAAATCAACCCTTAAGTACAACAAAAATTATTAAAAATCTCCAAACTTCCAGGCCTAAAATTTTATCGTTCCAAATGGATTCATTTAATGTCCAAAGAAGCCCAGTACAGTTTCATCCACCTAACTCCCTAGGTTCACCCTCAAAATCAACCCCCAAGTGTAAAAAAAATCATCATAAGTCCCCTAACTTAGAGACCTAAAATTTTATCGTTCCAAATGGGTCTATTTAATATCCAAAGAAGCCCAAAACATTTTCATCCACCTGACCCCCTAGATTCACCCTCAAAATCAACCCTTAAACTAAAAAAAATCATTAAAAATCCCCAAACTTCCAGACCTAAAATTTTATCGTTCCAAATGGGTCCATTTAATGTACAAAGAAACCCAGTACAGTTTCATCCACCTAACTCCCTAGGTTCACCCTCAAAATCAACCCCCAAGTGTAAAAAATATCATTATAAGTCCCCTAACTTCGGGACATAAAATTTTATCGTTCCAAATGGGTCCATTTAATATCCAAAGAAGCCCAAAACATTTTCATCCACCTGACCCCCTAGGTTCACCCTCAAAATCAACCCTTAAACTAAAAAAAAATCATTAAAAATTCCCAAACTCCCAGACCTAAAATTTTATTATTTCAAATGGGTTCATATGATGTTAAAAGAGGCCAAAAACAGTTTCATCCACTTAACCCTGTAGGTTCACCCTCAAAATCAACGCCTAAGGTTGAGGGTTGATATTGAGGGTGAACCTAGGGGGTTAGTTGGATAAAAATGTTTTTCCCTTCTTTGGACATTAAATTGGACCCATTTGGAACGATAAAATTTTAGGTCTCGAAGTTTGGGATTTTTCAGTTGATTTTTTTGTGCTTAGGGGTTGATTTTGAGAGTGAACCTAGGGGGCTAGGTGGATGAAACTGTTTTTGGCTTCCTTGGGCATTGAATGGAACTATTTAGAAAAATAAAATTTTAGGCCTTGAAGTTAGGGAAATTGCTATGATCTTTGTTGTATTTAGGGGATGATTAGGGGGTGATACTATTGTGGTAGAGTGTTGAAGCTATTTTGTGTGTCTTTTGATATCGAATGGAACCATTTAGCGCAATCAGATTTTATGTCTTGTCGTTTTTACAAAAAAAAAATAACTTTTCGTTGACGTAAACGTTGAAAACTTCAGTTTCATCAAATTCTCATACCCTCAATCTCCCTTTCCACCCCCTTGTCAAAACATATTTTCCACAAAGTTACATAATTGACCCTCTGACCAATATTTCATTCAAATTGGCGGTGTTGCCAGTCTCAAAATAGCAATCTTACTAATCTAAAAAGAAAGTGTTGCCAATTCCAAAACAGCAATGTTTCCAGTCTAGAATTGACAGTGTTGCTATTCCAAAAATAACTCTGTTACCAATCTAAAAATAAAAGTGTTGCTATTTCCAAAACAGCCAAGTTTTTTCTGACTTTTCCCTGATATTTCTTAACCCCAGGCAGAGAATATCGAGGAAACGTAAAATTAATCAGGCGAGGAAAACCGCATGAGCACCTCGAGCGGAAACTAAATCTGACTCGTCGAAATTTCTCATTTGTGATCGGAGTGACATGAGCGTTGAGATTAAGATATCCCGAGAAAATCCATTCGCGCACTTGTGTGAACGAGGAACGAGGAAGACCGTGTCGTTGACAGTTGGTAAATGATCTAGTTTAGAAAGTGAGGTGAGAGAAAGCAGTTGGAGAATGATCGCGATGAGTGGAAAAGGGACCACGAGAAACGGGGATGTAGTCGAAAGGGAAATGAGAAGATTGTAAGAAGAGGTGTGGAGAGAAAGGGTGGAAGGGTCTGTTAACTATTCATCTTCTTGGCAATCCAACCAACTTTCCAAGCGCTTACCCTCACTCGAATGCTAAAACTGTCGCCGGCCAAATCGTCCTGTCATAAACTCTACGCTTAGGGCCTTCATCGAGATAATGTACTTGCAAGAAGGGATCAACAATCCCAATCACCAAAACGGGTCATTAAGATTCATGTCCGAATAACAAGAGAATGCAATTCGCTAATTTGGTAATAAATTAAAAAGGAAATCTGCAAATGTGAAAAAATGAACTGAGTTCATTTTCCTATCTTTCCCCATTTAAAGTAGGGTTCTAGCGTGGCCTGGACTAGAAGTTCTAGTCTAGAAAAAACTAATCAGGACCCTGTCTGGCGCTAGTGGAAAATTTCTTACACATAAATTAATGATCTACGCACTTTTAATTTGCTTAGTATGTTAAAGTTGCTTCTTGCTCATTAAATTTGTGTAAAAAATATCTTTATTAGTTCACCTGTGAACTAATAAATAATAATTATATTAATTATTGTTACTCAACTTTTTCAGATGAAGTTATATATGTCATAACGATATTTTTTAATATTTATAGATTAATATAAAGTTCAATATAAACAAATATAATTTTATGTTTATTTCTAGCGATATATTTCATGGGACGATATAAGGAGAAATTTTGAGTATTTCTACTTCAAATCGTCCCAAATGCATAACTATATACGTTTATAATTAAAAATATATATCGCGGGGTCCTGATTAGCAGCAGGGCCCTTTCTTTTATAGGGCTGTGTAAGGGCGATTCCCACAAGGCCCCTACTAGAATATCTAGTCGGGGCCTAACTGACAAAATCGTTACGATCTTGCTGGGGCCCTGACTATTTTTCCCCATCAGGGCCCAACTAAAAAAAGAGAAAACTAGTGAGGCCCCCATTAGACCCCTATCGAAATTTCTACACGGGATTGACCTAATTATAGGCGATTTGAATTGGAATCTTTTAGGTTTTGTAACCAGCTCTATATGTATTCATATCAGTGATGCTTTATTCAAGATTGGAATGAAAGAGGGTTGAAAAAATACTTTTACATTTGTCTGGAAGTAAAAGTCACAGAAAAGCAATTTTGATGCAAAATACGTTAGTTTCCACAAATATTTTCGAATGAATAATTCATGGCATGTTTCTAGAAGACTGCGTGCATATGTCAACATCAGGGTAGAGGCACGTCGAAAGCAGAAAGTTCGGGCAGCGTTTGATGTCAAGTTTTCAGATCGAAACTTTCGCTTAACGGACAAACGGACGGACAGCATGTCATCTGCATGTGATAAAGCGGAAGCCCGATGTTAAATACTCGGGGATGTGGAACGAGGAACAAGTCACCTAGTAACGATAATTGAAATAGGGTAGTTTAACGGGTTCCAAGCCACGGAACGGAAATCAATTCAATCTAGGGTCAATTGGAAAATTGCAAACAAGGAATAGATTCCATCATGTGCTGGCACATTATTTTCGAAGCCTATAAATATAAAATTGAGGGAAAATCAATAATCTGAGGGTGACTCTGAGTCAATCATTGTCGTGAAGATAAAGAGTCATGTTTATGTTTCATATGAATGTAGTTTATTCTAGATTACTCTACTTTAGATGAATATAATAGGAACACGTTTTGGGGAGTTGGTGTGGAAATTTAATTAAATATCTGCGACGAGTGGAAGGAGCTCACGCGGTGTCAGTGCCAAGTAACGTCAGAGACACACCGTGAGCTCGAAAAGTTCGAACGAACGAGGCGTATGCAGTCATGGGGATCCCTAAGAGCCACCGGAAGAGGATGGAGAGAAAATGTCTAGACGTATCATTGTCACGCTTTCCCTATTACTGTTCGAACGATGCGACCCTTTTCCGCACTTCGTAATTTCGACCATTCTCTAAAAAGGAACATTCAATGCAAATTCCACCAATTTAATAAATCCTTAATGAGTAACTGAATAATCGACTAAAAATTGAGGATAAAGCGAGAATATTTTATGATGTTATTTATTGATGAAGGACAATTATTGGCTTGCCTTCTCGGATATTAAATACCATCTGATAACCGGCAATAGACCCTAATGAAATTCTGCGTCCTAAACCAATTGCGATAATACCAATGCAAAGCGAAGATGGAGGGATACAAGGCTGATAATACCTGAATCTGTCGTTTATTTAGACCCTTTCATAGGTTAAACCGTGCAAACATCTCGGCTCTCCGCGAATTAAAAGCCCATGAACAGAGAATGCAAATTCGAGAGGTGTTTACTTGGGATCGATCTTACTCTGTGATTTGCATACTCGAAACAGAGTTCAGGCGTAACTGGTAGTGATGGGAAAAGTATCGATAAATATCGATACATATCGATTATCCATCGTATCAACGATAATCGATACATTTTTCTCTTAACGATATATATCGATATTTCTTGTGTTTTTTTATTGTGTTTTAATCTGCCTTTATTTTCCAAGTAATTTTAATTTGCGAAACTTTGAAGTAAGGTCAGATCAGTGTTCCCAATATTATTTTTATTGTTTATTATAAATAATGGCATTTCAACAAATAAAGATAATATTTTTCAGCATTTTAAACCGCGCGCGAATAGCAATCAATCAAATACGGCGGGCGACGCATGCGCAGTTGAGTAAAAGGGGCACGAATGTTAGGATGGCGTAGAGAGGGGGAAGTTATCGATAAATATCGATACTATCGATACTTTTTCCAAAAATATCGATATTAATCGATACGCGATTTGGTCGATATTTCCCATCACTAGTAACTGGTAGAATTCTCTTTATCTAGAATGCAGAAACTTCAAGTCCTATTCTAAAAAGATGATGAAATCGAAGTCGAAAAAACCTAACGCCTTTTCCAGCAATCTGATTCGCCGTCGCGTAAGTATCGATAGTGCTTTTCGACAATCGATACTTGCGCGCGCTCATTTGAATTTGATTTCATTAATCCTCATTTTATCATGAGTCTAAACTCGAAATATATCGAAAATCTTGGTTTTAAAAAAGCAATTTTATAGTAATATTAAAAATAAATAATCAGCTAATTTATTATGACTAATTAATAAATTAATTTAATAATTAGTTAACCGATTTTTCAAATAATACTGTACAACTATAAATTCGGTACTTTTTTTAGAAATTGAAACCACAATTAAAGATCCATACTACAGTAAACATAGTCAATTTTTAAAACAATTTAATAATTATTATTTTTTATAACGTAAAATAGATGTTGTATCAATAGTTTATAAAGTATCAGACTTTAAAGAAATATGAAGTATCATGAATTATAAACAAAAACAGTGGGTAATTATATTCTTCTAAAAATTTACTACATTTACAGTTGTATTGGATGTTTAAGCGAGGTTTCGCCTTATAAAAAAACTTAAGAAATTTACAGTTTTGTAATAATATTTAAAATAAACAATTAATTAATTTCATGATAATTAATTAGCCGGTTATTTCAAATAATACACTGTACACAACTATAAATGTGGCATTTTTTTAGAAAAAAAAAAAAAACCACATTTAAACATCAATACAAACTGTAAACGTAGTTAATTTTGAAAACAATCTCACAAATATTATTTTTTATATAGCAAAACACATGTTGTAATTATTTAATTTATAAAATAGAAGGAAACATTTTTTAAAAATATATATTATTTTTGAAAATTGGTTAAGTTTTTAAAATTCATATCATGTTACTGTTATTCCTATAAAACTCAAATTTTTTTAAATAAAATTTTAATTATGACGGATAGAAAAGAAGAAATAAAATATCATAAATTATAACATTTAAAAAAAGGAAATGCGCGCGCGGAGCGCGCGTTCGTTCTTGTATTATAAAACTTGGGTCACTCGGCTGCTTCCGTGACAAAAAGCATTCTGTTTTAAAAGGGACAGAGTGAGATACGTCAAATCAATGTGACTTGTCTTGCATTATTAGCATACAATCCTAAAAGATAAGGTTTTCACGCAACCTACGGATTTTAAAGGAGTTTATATAAAGGGTTTATCAGATTTCAGGTCAGTGAACCACTAAGTGGAAGCAGTGAAATAATTCACTTTTTATTCAGAGCTTATGTTCTCTGAAAAAGCTTGGAATTTCTGGAATATTGAGTTATCTATTATTATTCTACTCTAACATGAGAATTGATTCAATTTCGAGTTCTCTTTTTCAAGCCGCTCCTTTAATTCCTGGATGTATGGAGCAGTGTGCAATTATTGGAAGGCTTAGTCGACCTTAATTGAGTTACTGGTGCGATAACTCGCAGATATCCACCAAAATTCTCATTGAAAGGGTCGCTGTAACGCTTAGCTCACCACCCAAGTTTCATGCAAATTCCATCTCAGAATTCAGCGCCTCTGATAATCTTTCCGGAACCATTCATCAGATCAAGAAAGATAGGATTTGGCGTATTCATGTGAATAAAGTTGCGAACGTTCAAATGAACGAAATATTTTTTTCAAATTATATTTTATCCAGAAATATTGTGCCAACTAAAAATAATAATGAGGATTACAAGTTTATTTCATTTTTTATTATTTTCAATGTAAATGAATCAATATTTAAAAACTTTTTATAGTTACAAATACAATCAATACAAAAATTCGTTCATTTGAACGTTCAGAACTTTTCAATCATGCGTATTCTAGATCCTATTATTTCCTAATATTTGAATGCAGTCCTGAATCTTATGCTGGTGACATAAAAATATATTTTTAAGAACTAAGTTTTCCTCTCAGAAAAGCCTTTAAGGCAAAAAAAAATAAATAAATAAAGAGGCAAACTCTCACCTGTATAGGGTCGACTGTAGTTGCGATTTACTTTACTGTAAATAGTCGGCAACGGTGATTCTGCGCCCGGATCGACGTACGCTTTACTTTTGCTGTCTCTGGGGTCACTGTACTGTTCTACAACTTCGACATCCGGCTGGAAATTAAAAAAAAAAAATTAATAAATGGAAATAATTTCCTATAGCTCGTTAAATCTATCTTAAAAAATTGGTGTCACGAAATGTCTGAAATCTCGCATACATTGTTGTTGCAAACCAGATTGGCTTTTGAATGACTTGAAGTTGAATGAAAATAATACATTCTCTCTGATGAGAATGTAAAAAGAAACAAACTAGCGCAAAAATAAATATCTTGAAATCGAAGTTAAAATTCGCAAAAATCGCTAAAAATTCCTAAAAACCTCTTGGAATATCTTAAAATTTAAAATTTTCTTAAAATCCTTAGAAATCTAATCAAATTCCATGGAATCCTTAAGAATTCTTCAAAACCTTTTAAATTTTTAATAAAACTCATAAAAAAACACTTAAATTCTTTTAAAATGCCTTAAAATCCCTTAAAATTTCATGAAATCCTTAAGAATCCACAAAATCTTTTAAAAATCAGAAATCTCTTGCAATCCCTAAAAATTTGACGATAACTTTTAAAATCCTTTTAAATTCTACGAAATCTCTTGAGTCATAAAAATCTTTTGAAATCCCTCCATAAAATTACTCGACAAACTTTAAAATACTTAAAAATCCATATAGTATTTTAAAGGTTATAAAAACCTCCTGATATTCGTTAAAATTCGTAAAAATCTCTTAAAATTCGTAGCAATTTTTGGAAATTCTTTAAAATTTTACGATAGTATTCCCTTGATATCCTTTAAAATTTATTAATTAAAATTATTAGAACTCTCATAAAATTCCATATAATTCTTTAATATTTTACAAAATCTTTTATAAATCATAAAATTCCTCGAAATTGCACGAAAAATTTTTAAATTCCTTAAAAACCTAGAAACTGTTTGAAATCTCTTAAAATTTCACACAAAACCTTCCAAATCCCTTAAAATTCATTGAAATATCTTAAAATTCCTCCAAATTTTCCAACATTCAAAATCCATTAAAATTCTTTAAAAAATCTCTTAATATTGCATGAATTCCTTCAAAATTCCACGAAATATCCTGAAACCCCTTAAAATCCTACAAAATCATTTAGAAATTACAAAATTCTTTTGAATTTAGTGAAAATTACTTGAAAATCGTCAAAATCCCTTAAAATTCTTAGAAACCTTTTGAAATTCTTCTCGAAAAAAATGGTGTTACAAAATGTCTTGAAAATCTGGGATACAATATTGTTGCAAATCTGATTGGGCTTTGAATGACTTGAAGTTGTAAGAAGGAATACAAAATAATCGGTTTACTAGTTTATTATAAGATGTTAGTGAATTCATCTAATAAAACAGTAATTACTCATCCTCTACCAAAGTTCTGAAAAGAAATTATTAGCTGGAGGAATTAGAGCTTCAACAATGATTCGCTTTGCGTGTATATTGCACGTCCACTTTCAACCCTTCGGGAATGTTATGGGGGTGGGTTATTTCCAGAGCTTTATTCCCTTACACATTCATAGGAATTTCTGGGATGGGTAATTTTGCTTCTAATCTGAGCCAATTGTCCTAATGGCCCGACAAGAGACATCAAACAACAGAAAAGTATTTTTACGTCATTCTCGGAAAGCTCTAAAAGGAAAAAAAGGAAAAAAGGGTCCCTCACAGAATAGAATGTGTAAAAAAATATAAGGAGATTACACAACTGTATAAGCAGAAAAATAACGAATCATAAATATGTGAGTGACTTCTCGACGTAAATATAATAAGGAAGGATCGAAGTCTAAAAGGCCGACGGATAATAATCTGTAACCATGATAATAATAATAACAATAATAATATCCCGAGGGGTTGAAGGAATCGGAGTTTGATTCGCCGAATAAAACGAATAATCAATAGTCTTCTTAGAGTTACAGTTTTCAGGGTGTATCGGTGATAGGAGAAAGTATTATGGCCACAAGGCTCGAGTCGAAGAAGACGAAGGTAAGGAAGACAAGTAGCTTTAAATTGAAAGAGCCTGAAATTGGAATTCTCCAGCCAAAGTTGTACGTTTTGCCCCCGGGGGTTGACTCCGAGACGCCAATGGTTTCCCTCTTGATTTGCGTAGGAGCTCATAAATTCGAGATGTTTATACGGAAATTACGAGAACGACGCCTGTCAGTAAGCTCGCTAGTTCAAGTATCTCTAATTTGATTACCAACCCACGAATTCTGTGAAAAAATATTCAGGCACTTTTATTATAGAAGATCACAGTAGAATTAGTGATATATGTATTCTGATTTTGCATATTAAGGACAAGCGTGTTACATTTCAAATAAAATAACAGAATCAGCCTCCAAAAGAGCCAATAATTCTGCACCTCCCTTATTGGCTGAAACCAAGGGTAGCTTTGATCGCGCGTTGGATTAAACCTATTGATTTATCGAGAACGCTAAGCCGATTAAGCGGCCACTGAATTATAATTGGCTGCAATTATTAACCTGCACGCAAGCCTAGGACTCAATCGTATTTAGAGATATCATTGCTGGCTCATCATTTGCCCTATAAATATACCTATTAAATCTCCATCCTACAATTACATCTGGCAATCTCCTTGCGGAATTTACTAGTCCTGACGTGGACAGCCATGTCAAGCTGAATATATTGTCTTGAGAATGCTTATAATGAACTATTTGACAAACAACCTTCCCAGAGGGTCAGTGGCAGGGCCGGACTTATGTGGAGGCCAGTGGCCTCAGGGCCCCCACCGCCTGGGGGCCTCCACCACCCGTATGAAACATATATATGTCATATAAGCCGCATGAGACCTTAATGCTCTCCCCAACAAAAAAAAAAAAAAAAAGGAGGTCACCAATTTCCGTCACTCCTCGAAAAGGGGCCCCCACCATGGACTGGCCTCAGGGCCTCTCCCAACCTAAATCCGGCCCTGGTCAGTGGTGATACCACTGTCTTAAATGATCCATGTAATCAAATTCTAGAATTCATGATATTTGAATAAATAATTTAAAGTTTCAAATTTGCTTTTCTAAGAAATATCCTACGTGAAACAATATTTGATACCTTCTCAGACACCCTAATCAATCTATTCTAAAAATATGATAGAGTCGAAGTCGAAATATCGAAAGGGACTTTCAACAATCGATACTTGCCGATCGTTTATTTGAATTTGGTTTTGTTAATCATCATTTTATCACAAGTCTAAACTTGAAATACATCGAAAATCTTGGTTTTAAAAAAGCAGTTTTATGGTAATATTAAAAATAAACAATTAACTAATTTATTATGACTAATTAATAAATTAATTTAATAATTAATTAACCAGTTTTTCAAATAATACTATACACAACTATAAATACGGTATTTTTTTTTAGAAAACAAAACCACAATTAAACATCAGTACAACTGAAGGGTTACATGCAATAACCGGTTATAGAATTTTAGCACTCGATTTAGTTGGCCCCTGAGAGCTTTAAAAAATTTTTTTTTATAATGATGAATAAAAGATACGCAAGAAAATTTCCGATTTAAATATATGTTTTAAAAATCGAAATTCGAAAAAAACTTTTAAAGGCTCTCAGGTGTCAATTAAACCGAGCCCTAAAATTCTATAACCGGTTATTGCATGTAACCCCTCAACTGTAAAGGTAGTTAATTTTGAAAACAATCTAACAACTATTATTTTTTATAAAGCAAAATAAATGTAATTATTTAATTTATAAAATATAAGAAAACTTTTTTTATAAATACTAGCAAACCAAGAGACGCGCTACTCGCGCATTGTTTTATTTTTCTTCTTACAATTTCATTCAAAGTCATTCCAAATCTAATCAGATTTGAAACTATAACCTGACCCAGATTGGTGATGAAACGCCCGGCCCGATCGGGCCCTGATCCGGCCAGGTTTGGCCAGGTCTGGGCCTGGTCGAGCCGTGTGTTTCATCCCCGGTCTGAAATCCCCCGATCTGGACCCGATCGGGGCCACAGCAAAATTTCTACTCGGGTATTCGAGATTTTCGAGACATTTTTCGAGAGGAATTTCGTAGAATTTTATGTAATTTTAAGATATTTCATGAAATTATAAAGGAATTCATGTAATTTTAAGAGACTTTTAAGAATTCTAAGGGATTTTAAGAGTTTCTAAATGTTTTGAAATTTTGAGGAATTTGAAGAGATTTCTAAAAATATTTTTAAATTTCAACTTTAAGCGATTGCAAAAGGTTTGTAAGAGTATTATGGGTTTTTAAGAAACTTTATGAGATTTATAATAATTTTAAGTGATTTCAAGTGATTTTTCTGATATTTAAAAGATTTTGTGAGAATTTTAAAGGATTTCATGGAATTTGATATAAAGGGATTTTCAATGTTACCGTAAAATTTCAAGAATTTTCTGGGAATTCTAAGAGATTTTAAAGTTTGTCATGGAATTTTATGAAGAGATTTCAAAATATTTTTACAATTTTTCAAAGAGTTAGTAGAATTTAAAAGGATTTCAAAGGCTGTACATTTTTAAGGGCTTTCAAGAAAATTGATTTTTAAAAGATATCGTGGAATTTTTTAGATTTTATGGATTTTTA
Organism: Synergus itoensis; assembly: GCA_904066005.1. Lineage (NCBI taxonomy): Eukaryota > Metazoa > Arthropoda > Insecta > Hymenoptera > Cynipidae > Synergus > Synergus itoensis. Next base: position 46,837 of record CAJFCP010000325.1, read on the forward strand.
TGAGATTTCTAATCTAAAAATTCTAGGATTTTTTTTAGAGATTTTCATGAATTTTAACGTGGATTTGAGAAGATTTATGAGTTTGAAAATTTTTGTGGAATTTTAAGAGATTTCATTGAATTTGAAGATATTTCTAATACTTTTAATGGATTTTAAAGGATATAAAAGGGATTTTAATTATTATCATAGAATTTGAAAGAATTTTAACATAGATTTTAAGAGATTAATGATTTTGAAGGTTTTCGTGAATTTTTAAGGATTACCAAGTAAATGCGCGCGCGTTCGTTCTTGTTTCAATAAAGGGGATGTGACTATGTCGGATATCGCAATCTTATTATTATTATTATCCACTCTTCAGTTAGTATGCGGAAGTGGATAGTAGAGGGTTAATTCATCAAAAATGTAAATGACACGTCATGCTTTAGTTAGCGTTATTTGGTATTCAGAGGCGTATTTAACTTTTGAATAAAATATCAGGGGAAGGTTAGTTGCGCCCAATAACTCAGAAGAGCTCCACGCACTTCGAAAGGGATAAAGACATAATATCGAGGTATCAAACTTTCCTCAATGAAAATGAAACTTTGTGAAAAAATTTCTTGCAAACAAGAAGAGGCTGGTGCTTTCAAGTTCACCCCTTTCCGTCGACCTCGTTCGCTATGAAAAGCTCCGTGGCTTCGAGCACCTTGCGCTATTTTGCTGGGCAGAAGGTTTGGAGCGCTTTTAAGTTGGCACATTTAAACTTTTTGTTAAAATGATAAATGTGATATATGCCTTGCGACCTTACGCATAAAATAAGGCGCTAAAGTATTAAGTAGGACTTAGGAAAAAGGAGAGAGCGAGAGAGTCATAACGATTCACCCTCTTGAGTCAAGTGGTGTGCTTCTTCGTGGGGTTGGAAAACAGGGTGGCGCAAACTCTTGTCTCTTGTTCCCAGGTGTCACCTTTGCTTCCCTTTTATAAGCTTCTCTCGCGATTGTCAAGCAGTGTTTTGTTTCTTATAGACATCCCTCGAGGAAGCTGCACAAAAGTATAAGCTGCTGATATCTAGTTCTGAGCTTTCTAAAACGAACCTAATCTTTGTCTCGGCATTCTTTTGGATTAAGACTTGCACTAAAGACTTTGGGAATTTAAATTGAATAAACGAAATTTAAGACTCTACTCTAGGTCTGGACAATTTTGATTTTCCACGTGAATGCGAAAATCGAGGGGTGGACAATATTTCTGTAGAAACATTTAGCGCAATGCTGGAGGCGACTCCAGACACCAGAACTGAGTGCTGGAGCAATTATAAGCAACGCCGGAAGTCACCCCTTCCCTGCGCCTGCCTTCATAGCCCATGATTCTCGCCCACTGTGCCTCGAGGGTATTTTGTCACCCCTGTAATTATATTTCTCCCTCCAGTCGATTCTACGCGTCACTCACTGAAAAAATATCAATGTCTATATATCCAAAAAGAAGACTTCTCTCAATCCTGCCGAAAATGATGTTGCTTTGAGAGTTTTTGAGAATATTTTCCATCTCTCAAGAAATAAGAGTTTCAAAAATCAAATATTGAGTCGCAAATTCAAAAATACATTCCAGCTTTTTATTTAAAAGCTTGTGCTTTTCAATCCTCTTTTTGAATCACTCATACACTCGGATGGAGGGTCAGTTAGGGGAGTTGCTAATGGAAGAGTCGTAAAAGTGGAAAAAGTAAGTTTGAAGAATGCTTTAAAAGTTAAACTGATTGCGAGGGTGTACAACCGGAGAAGACATGAAAATAGAAGACATGAAGGTAGAGAAACACAATTGCATAAAGTATTTGTATTTTTTTTAAAGTTGTATTCTTACTTTATCGATTGTAGGACTTGGTAAGGCCCATTGGACAGTGGAAGTAGCGGCCGCTGCACTCACTGGACGTCTTTTGTTTACAAAGTCGACTGGCAAACTGTAATCGTCGCACAGTGAAATCTGCAAAAAAAGAAAGAGAAATTTCCATTATTGACACAATTAAAAATATAACTAATGACGATAAACAACACTTGAGATCAGCTTTCAATTTGTAAAAGGAAATAGAATCGCAAAAGTATCGATGGCAGATAAAGAGGCAAACAGATCGTATAAATCGGAGAAATCCTGCCACTCGACAAATCGCGCAAGAGAGTAAACACTAAACACGCTTCGCAATCCCCTTCGAAGTCAACGACTGGCCGAAGCTCATCAGCGATATTTACTGTCTGCCAAAGGATCGATCTATCAGTGCACAGTGTGTATTCAGTCCTCGATGTAGGTACATCCATACGCCTATACATATATAAATCTAGACAATCGCGAATCCCTGAGGGCGGCTTATCGTACACGAAACAGGGAGGAGGTAGCAAAGGTACGAAGGAAGGGGTCCACCCCGAGGTTTCATTCCATGCAGGAAGGCCTCTATGCAAATGGCCCGCGCTCATTGCAAGTAAAGAGTGGGAAAGAGCAATGAGTATGAATGTGTGAAGTGGGAAATGAAACAAAACAAATAATATCAGTGAAAGAGGAGGTTGCGAGAAAAAGAAAGGCAGGAAGCTGGGCGCGGAGGTCGATCGAGAGAGGAACTGAATTGGAAAGGCGGAAATGGCCTCGACATAGATTTATGTGTGTATCTCGAAAGTTTCCTGAAAATTTGGAATATAGCTGTGCTGAACAATGTCAGTTCATTCGTTTGAATAGGGAATGGTCACTTTTGGATCCTATCATGAAAAACATTTATCGCTCATAGAGAAGTGGCAGATTTATGTCCATTTGGGATAACTGGTGTTTTTTTTGGCATCTGATATTTCCTTCTGAATTGTATATGATGATCATTCCAACGGCTTCCCTAAATGAAGCTTCGAGCGAGAAGGAAGCCTAATACAAACTAGAGCGACGTCTGGGCCTATGGAAACCTACTGTATCATTAAATTCTCTGAAGCTAATGGTCACGTTTCTCCACAACCCTTTATGTATGACCAGCTTAGACATCAAAGAGAAAAAATAGTGTCTCTTCGTGAAACAACATTTAAACAATAAGACATGTTTCTAGATTTGTAACTATCACGTAAAATGAGGACAGAACCAAATATGAAAGGAAGTTTCCTTTGACAAGATGATTAAGTCAACATCATTATCATCTGGACCGCTTTCTAAATACTCATCTCGACGAAATGAAACGTTTATCTCATCCGCTTTTCTTAAACGTCGCGCTTCTTGGGCTCCCTTCCATCGTTGACAAAGAAATACCATCACAGGATTGTTTCTCTGGATGCCGAGCGACGGAGATTAAACGGAATATTTAGCAAATATTTCGCATAAATCAAAGCGGTGCAATATGTTCGGAGTTTGGAGTGAGACTATGTAAATTCATGGTAATAGCGCTGGCCACCCTGCCGAGAGGAGTTTCGAGTACAGAGGGGAGTCAAAGTGGAAATGCGATGAGAGAGTGAGAGAGAAAGAGAGGCGAAAGTAGGCACGCGGAACGGGAAGGAGAGAGAAGAAGGAAGGATAAGAGGATCTGTGGGATAGAGAGGGCAAAAACGCGTATTTCATGAACCCCTAAACCAGCCCTGAGCATTGGTGCAACCACCACAATCCCATTCATTCTCTTTATGGGATCCAAGTATTTGGCGGTTTGAATAAATCGGGAATTTGCCCCACGGGGCTCCCGAAACACCCCTTTTTGCAAGGTACCTTCAGCTTTCTTGAGCAACGACACTCAAGTTTTTCTTTATTTGTTCCCGAAGTTACCACACAACACCTCCACAAATCGGATTTCCAGTCCTGAAAGCTTGGAAATGAAATTCTTTTATGATAACAATAATCTATCATCCAAACACTGTACTCATCAACCTAATTACGTACTTAATTGCTTATGCTGTCCAGACCTTCAATGCAAAATTAATGACTATGTACCCTCAAATATTTATCTCATCATCAATTTACAACTGCCGTTAAATAACAAACTTACTTAATTAGAAAAGATCGGATTATAAATCTCCTTAGTTTCAATTTCTAATGTGAACCAGATTGATAAGCTCATCCCGTTTAAAGGTATTCAGAAGAATAAGAGAGAGTGAGGGTAAATACTCCTTAAGCTCGTATGCAAACTCTTTTATAAGATTCCTAGGATAATCCGAAAGTTTACTTCAATCCCAGTTTTCGTTCCCCTTTATTTTGAAGAAGCTTTTATCCATTAAATTGAAAAATGGACGGACAAAAGAAAATACCACGATCTAAAATATTAACGATACACGAAATACAACTCAGGAGCAATACAACATCATTATATCGACACCCAATTTTGACCGGAGAATTCTCTAACCCTCTAGAAAAACGAGCCAACTATATGGTATCAGCTCGTTTTTCTTCGTTCATTACGTTATTGTACAAAAGCCCCCGAGGTCAAGTCTCTAGAATAAGTCTTGAAAATATCTCCAGTAGAAATAGAACTGAAATAAAAGAATTTTTCAGAATGTTAGCAAACAATAGAACCTAGAAAATTAATCATCCTAATAATAATCAATAAGTGATGAATGAAACGCCTTTATTGTCATTGATGAAACGTTATCTCTCCTCCATTCCGTTTGGAGAGAAGCGAACGAGTCTCCTCATCCTTTTTGTCCCGAAGCCATTAAAAGACCGGGAAAAGGGTGCAGGTTAAAAGGGCATGGGATGGTCGTTCAAAGGAGCGAACTTGACTCAAAGCAGCAGTCCACCGAGTTCTTGTACCAGGAGGTCTGAGGGCGGAGGCTAAGCAATGAAACGTAGTCCAGGCTCTGGTTCTGGTACAACAGTCCCTAATCATATACTATCCTTAACCTTCCATTACTCTATCTTCTTCCCTTCATCTCATTCCCTCCTATCAAGACTTTTGACAAAAGAGACGCCAGGCACCATCGCCCTATATCTTTCAGGAATGAAAGACCGCCCTTACGAACTTGGGTCCTTATACGTCGCTCAATTATACAGAGTGCCATAAGGAAGAGTTTTCAAGATCATGAAACTTTGAAGCTTGTAGTTTTGATCAGAACAATAGGGTGTAAAGCAGCTCGTTAAAACTTAAACCAAGGTAACTGATGCAATAGAGGTAAAGGAAAAATCAGCCTCGCGAAGAGCTAAATCAGTGTGGAGCGAAATGGGAATTGGAGAAAAATGGGTGTTAGCATCAGAGCCCCAAGGTCGTCTAAATCATTCCATGATAATCCCAGTGGCCTGGGGCAATAGAGCGGGACTAGCGTTAAAGGGTTGATAAGATATATAGGTATAAAGATCGCAGAGTAACCAAAGCAGAGTTGCGTCGTAGTCACAGAAGCGTCGTGATTGTTCTGCCGGTTCCTCTATTGGGATAAACGTCGACCCCTCCTTATCGCCCTCATCCCTCAGCCCTACCCTGGTGCCTAAGGGGCTGCTAATTGATTTTAGAAGTTCCTGCATCTCGTGTCCTCCCTTCCTCCTCCACTCTTCAGGGAAAAGGTACTCTCGTCATGTAATAGTCTTCCGTCGCGAATCCTGAGAACCATCATCTTCGGGACAACCCTTGTTGCTTGCTAAACGCATCTCCAAGACTCCCCTTTCTCCACATCCAAGATTTCTTTCATCAGTAGGACGTGTTCTAGACTTCCAATATTATTGGAGGAACTTTGTGACTCTTGAAGACGTTCTTCGAAAGTTCTAAATGAACATTTCTTAACGAAATGCTTCTTCTTCATCAAGATGTCCTAATAGGTCGAGTAGCGAGATCATAAGTCCCGCAAGAATGACTTTAAGAGTGCATTTGTGCATAGACTAGACAAAGAGTGAAACTGTAGACGCCACTAGAAGGTAACTAGACACAAACCCCGGGGCTCTTCGGCTTCTCGTTGGTTGCGACAAGGCTAGGTACTCGCAGAGGTGATGGGGGTGGTTGGCAGCAATCACCGGCACTGCAACAATGCACTGCCTGAGGCTGAAGAAGCCTGCAACTCTTTTTTTCTTTCCCGTCTGCATACTCTCCGATTCATCAGCCTATGATTCCATAATCACTTTCAATTGGGATGACAAACCAGACATCGTCTATAGATTTTCAGCAGTTCTCATTCGACAAGGTTTTGCCTATATTCTCCTGATGATTGACGCACTTTTGGTTTGGAAACAATTTTCAAATCGTATGGCTGATAAAGAATCTCATTATAAAGCTCTTTAGAGGCCCATGGGCTGAACAGTAAATATCACCATCGCTTTGCTCCCTCTTATTATTTCCCTGTTAAGAAAGTTTCCACCTCGAGTCGGGGGACGCGAGAAACGATTTTTAAGGGAGGCAGACCGCTAAAAAGTGGTTATTATTCATTGAAAAAAGTTGAAACTCCAAACTCTGGTATTAGATACGAAATGGCGAAGTTGAATCAAAAGGGCTTTGCTCCTTTATATTCGTTCATAGCTCGTCGATTTTGCGAACGGCCCTGCTCTTTAACTCTCAATGTCTGAAGCAGGAAACATAAAATCCCTCCCGGAACATTTAATCCACTTCATTTCCGGATTAATTTGAAGATCAGTTCGTGCATGAATTAGACTGATAAAACAACCAAATTTTATATTGTATCAGCTTCAGAGCAGAAATCTGCACGAATTGCCAAGTTCATAAATAGGCCATTCTACTAGATTTCAGTAAAATCATCAGCTAAAATTATATTAATAACTCTGCGGTCTGATTGAGTAGGAATAATAATCTCGTTAATGACCAACATTGGCGTTGCAAGCCGGTTCACATGACCGTAATTGATGAGGACGATAAATTGTGTAGCTCAATCCACATTTACTCGACATCATCGTTAATGATGCTCCATGAGCGATCCAAACTTTTCGAAACGAGACCGCAACACGAACTGCCTAACACTGGGTCTCTGGTGAACCGCAGTAACTCTTGTATCAATCTCATCCCTTTTGTTCGTCATACGCACCCTTCGACATATGTTACACGTTCGATTCGTCTAGTCTGAAACACTGCCTCTGACATAATCAAATTTGGATATTACCTGCTTCAATTATATACACGGCGTTAATTCCACTGGGATTTCAACTAAAATCGTCTTTGGGTTGGAAATAGTTACAGCTCATGAGTGACAAAGGAAAGAATATGTAGTACTTCTAGCATAATAAAGGTGGTTACAGGATTCAATTTTTTCATTTTCCTGACATTTCCCTGACTTTCAGATGAATTTCCCTGACATAAGAGTATCAAAATGCGAACAAATTTTCAGTAAAAATACTATTGAAATTTTTCAAAAATTTCGTATAATATCACTTTACATCTTTTGAAATTTAAAATCACTACAAACGACTTGAAATTGGTAAAAATCTCACAAATTTATGATAACCTTGAGAATCTCTTAAAATTCATTGAAATTCCTTGAAATTCCTAGAAACATTTCAAAATTCGACGAAATCCCTTCAAATTTGTTAATATTTCATGACAACCCTTAAATTTTCACTAATTGATTTAAAATTATCCTTAAAATCATTTCAAATCCTTTAAATTACTCAAAAAACTTCAAAATCTTTTAAAATTCATAAAAATATCTCAAAATTTCACGAGGAACTTTAATATCTCTTAGAATGCGTCAAAATCTCTTAAAATTATTGGAAACTTATTGAAATCCCTTAAAATTCGCTGAAATCTTTTGAAATTTCTAGAAATATCTTTAAATTTCTTAAAATTTAACAATAATTTTTAAAATCCTATAAAATGTCATAAATTCTTCAAAATCTATTAAAATTTCACGAAATCGTTTACAATTTCACAAAATCTCTTACGAATCATAAAAATCTTGTGAAATCCTTTAAAATTCAACAAGGAACTTTGAAATTCCCTAAAATACATTAAAATCTCTAAATAAAAATTCTTGGAAGCAAAAACCTCATAAAATCCTTTAAAAATAAAAAATAATTTTTGAAATTTTTTTTAATTCCACGTCCAAATTTCTTTACATTTCTACAAGCTTCTTAAAATTCTCTAAAACCTCTTGAAATTCCATAAAATTCCACAAAATCTTTTATAAAT
>CAJFCP010000325.1:54968-95707 GCA_904066005.1 Synergus itoensis
AAAATCTTGTGAAATCCTTTAAAATTCAACAAGGAACTTTGAAATTCCCTAAAATACATTAAAATCTCTAAATAAAAATTCTTGGAAGCAAAAACCTCATAAAATCCTTTAAAAATAAAAAATAATTTTTGAAATTTTTTTTAATTCCACGAAAAATATTTAATATCTTTAAAATCATTTTAAAAATGTCAAAATTTCTTTAAATTTTTACAAGCTTCTTAAAATTCTTTATAATTCCACGAAAAACTTTAAAATCTCTTAAAATATGTTAAGATCTCTTAAAATTCTTGAAAACATCTTGAAATTCCATAAAATTCTAAAAAATCTTTTATAAATCATAAAAATCTTGTGAGATTCTTAAAAATTTTGATCAAATCCCTTAAAATCACTGTTAAAAAATCAAAATTTCTTAAAATTCTTTAAAATTACACGAGAATATTTTGTAATCCCTTAAAATTTCTCAAAATTCTTTATAATTCCATGAAAAACTGTTAAATCCTTTAAAATACGTAAAAATCTCTTAAAATTTTTGTAAAATTTCACAAAATCTTTTAAAAATCATAAAAATCTCATCAAATCCTTTAAAATTCCACGAGAAACATTAAAATCTCTTAAAATTACTTAAATTCCCTAAACTTTCTTAAAAATCTCTTAAAATTTCGTGAAGTCTTTTAAAATTCCACTAAATTTTTTTAATATTATACAAATCTCTTGTAATTCCTTTAAATTCCTAGAAACCTCTTAAAATCTTTTAAAATTATGAAAAATCTCTCGTAATCATTAGAAACCCAAAGAATCTCAAAGAATGCCTGGAAATTCTTCTCCCTAAATTTGAAACAGTAAAAATACCACTGATTGAAACAGTGCATTTTGTGATAACTGGTAAGACAGTAAACTTTACTGATTTGTCAGTGGAGTTTACTGGGAATTTTTTTCCTTTTTGCTAGACATTATTACCTGTAAAATTTTTTACTGGTATAGTGAGTCGGGGAAGGGGGGATTTTTAAATGTTCTCTGGAATTTCAGTGGCAAATCACTGATTGCCAGTAAAGACTTACAGGATACTTCAGAACAAATTTACTGGAACTAACAGTAAAAAAGTACTGGTTTATCCAATTGAATTTGTTTTACTGATAAAACAGTAATACTTACTAGCGCATACAGTTACTTTTTACTGATTTACAGTAGAAGCCTAGAGACTGTCAGAAACAGTAAAATTTTACTGTGAATCAGTGAGTTTTTACTGTTTCAAATTTAGGGAGTTTATAATCCTTCGAAATCTTTGGAATGTTTCTAAAATCTGTTAAATAAACTATAAAATTATACGAAATACGCCAAAAATAACATAATTAGCATCAATGTCAATTTCTATTTTCCCTGACAACTATTTGCGTTTCCCTGACATTTCCCTGACTTCCCTGACATGTTGCCACCCTGATAATCAAATATAGCACAGGAATGTTGAGCTGTAAAGGAAAAATATAACTATTAATTTCCGAGATACTCTTTAGTGTAATTTTCCGCTTTTCTTTCCAGAGGTAGAGCCCCTTGCCGGGGTAGATGCTTGCAGCTGGGTTTAATTTATTTGTTGTCGTTATTACGTTGAGATTAAACGGACCGCGGCGAGTGTTTGGAGGGTCCGGTGAACCGAGACACGATGGGGGGTTAACTTTGGGTTTAATTAAAAAACGTCTCGATCACAGTGTTTTCAGTCCGGTCTTCAATCGGAATTCGAAACCCTTCTGGAAAGTCTACGCTTCGCAGAATCCTTGCAATCAACTGGAAATGTTTTTCAGTGTCTAATTCATTTTCACTTCAAGTACATACAGAGAAAAAATAAAAAAGTGAAAGCGTCTGCACTTCAGATATATCGATCCCTTCGGAAAATTAATCGTCCGATGGTTTGATTAAGCCTTCGGAAAGTGAAGAGAAAAACGAGTGAAACGCTCAAGAGGTACACATGAGAGCCTGATAGAGTACATCGTGCAGGAACAAACTTCTATATATGTTGCGGGAAACTTACACACGAGCTCGAAAACGCAATCCACTTTAGACAGGAAGATATATTCCCAGTGTCGAGTCGAGGAGGTGTCTAACAAGGTGACCACAATCTAACCAGTACAGCACCCAATTAGCAATGACCTGATCCAGCCCAATTCACCACCCTGAAAACTACCATTTTGCTGATTTTGATGGCTTTCTCCACTCACACATCTTCCTCATTAGCTTCCTCGTCCCTTTCGCAACCGAACTTCTGCGTGGAAATCCAAGTAGGCGCAAGGGTGAACTAATTCAATGCCCTCACCCACGACAGAGTTTTTCAATCGGCTCGAAATTCATTTCTTGTATTTAATTATGTACTTTCACTATTACAGGGATCACAGTCTTTATTCTTTCTAAAATAGAGGAATAGAGGACTTTTTTTTCAAAAATAGAGGACTTTTTTCCAAAAATAGAGGACCTTTGAAGGACGTTTTTTTAAATGAAGGATAGTATGTGAATAAAAATTGTATTACAATACTTTTATTGTTTTAACAATACTAAAGATTTAATTAACATCAGTTGTAGCTTAACAGTTTACAGCCATTTCATAAATTATGAAAATTTTAGAATAAAATTTACGACTTTACAATGAAAAACATATTATTACTAGAAATTAATAGTCTTCCAAATTTTAACAGCACATTACGGCTTCATAATTTATTAAATTAGTATCACATTCCATTGAACACTGAAAAAAATATTAGATTACTGTAAATTACCAAGTAATGGTATACTTTTTTATTCCAAACTTATATTTTATTCCAAACTTATACTTTTTTATTTGTTCAATTTTTCGTTTTGGTGTAAAAATTAAAATTTTATTTTTTAATTTCAAGTTTTTGGCTAAAAATAGAGGAAATAGAGGAAAATTTTCCAAAATAGAGGAAATAGAGGAAAATTTTCAAAATAGAGAAAATAGAGGACCGGCTGTGATCCCTGCTATTAATGACAACAAAATTGCCCATCAAATTCTCCATCTTATCAAGATTTGCAAATCGGGACAAAAGTTCATTAAAATTCGAACTTCATTATCATTAAATCCATACATCAAGAGCGGCTCTTGCGAAGACTGGGATAGATTTCCTTGCAACCGGATCTCTCGCACCCTTTGCTGAAAAGGATCAACTTTCAAATATATCGAGGGTGGATGTGTTGATGCCATACAAATGATCTTCGACATTTGTCAAAGTCCTGTACTGATAAATATAAACAGTTTCCTGTTGAAAAAGAGAAATGCTCAAAGAGAAATCACTTAACTTGTTTTCTGCATTTTTACATTATTTTTCACATTCAAGAAACGAAAATCGTCTAAAGTGGTCGTACGATCTAATACCCTCGAAACATTTGAATCAATTACTGCCTCGAGGCTCTTAAGCACCCTTGTATCCTATATTACAAACGGGCACCGAGCAAAGTGAATTAATTAAGCGGGGATTCGAGCTACGACGAAGTCCGTGGTATTGACTGGAAGGTGCAATATATCTCACATATCCGAGATGATATAACTGAACGGAATCCGGTCCCGGCTACCGGAAGTAATTGGCAAACCGCTTTATTAGAGTCTTTAATTGTCACCAGTGAGACAGAAACAGCGGAAAATCATTTTGTCGATGAAGACAATTTCAGATGTTCTGGATTTCCAGATCCCTGATTTTTGTCTGGAAATTCTCTCTGACAGAATTTGGCCTTGAGAAACTTGATGAAAAAGTTGGTTCAGGTTCAAGGAATAGAAAAAACGTGATGAGCAGACTAGGAATAACGCCGACTGAGACATTTCTGAGTGACAGACAAAGAGACCTAGACTCTAAGAATTTCCCAGCTTCTTATCATCCCAGCTCAGTCTTTGGAACGATCAAACATTCCCCTGGCTGGACAATGCCATTGTTGCAAACTCGAGTCGCCGCTAAGCGCCATTTGCATTTTCAGCTCGAGTTTCTCGCAGACTTGAGACTGCAGAGGCCTTTTTTTTTGAGAGGAATTTTCTTCTAGCTGAGTTTTCTTCCGTTTAGCTGAGAGTCTGTGAAGCATGTGAAGAGTTATTCATAATATTCCGACTACTTTTTAATTGTAATGCGCACCTCACTAGAAGCAAAGATATTAAGAAGAAAGAACAGTCTCAAACCTGGAAACTGCATATTATCTTTCAGAATGTTTTAAGTCAATCTTTCTATCGGAAAAAATGAATCAGAGAGCAAAATTGTTTGAACGAACTTTGACGTGTGAAAGCAAATACGTATCGCAAGATATAAAAATAGAGAATAGATATATAGAATAGTATATATAGAATGTGGTAACAAACGCCGTTCCCACTTATATTAGAGATTTAGTTTGAATTGTAGTTCAGTAGCAGATTGGCTCTCGAAGCTTATAAAATTCTATAAAGACAATTTTTAAATCAATATCTTCTCAAAAGAAAACGTAGAGGAGAAAGTATGTATGTAAAAAGATTACAACTGATTCTCCTTATTGAATCGACCTTCATATTTCTCTCTGAGGGCGAATGTCCATCGGCAAACTCGACACTGGATTTAAATCAGGTGAACTATTAGTAAATTAGCGAAATTCGAGTCGGACACGAAATCCGCTTAACCGCGATACACTCACTACTTGGATCGATTTACTCGTTGACTAAACATCTACAATGTTCTATTTATCATTCACGCCGAATGTGCGAATCGTGCTATTTGGTCCGTTATGTTTACTTTAGGAGTCGCCTCAATCCCAGATGAGAGAATGAAATAAAAACCGCTTTTTACACAACATGAAACATTTGTTTACAGTTTGCAGGAGACTGGTACATGGTAGCTGCAACTCCGATTACTGGCAAAAGTTTAAGCAAATGTGGACATTTTTCAGTGATGAAATCGTCATTGAATACGTTTACTATGAGATACAGTGCAATTAGTCATAAGAATAACAACCCTGTTGCATTCAACGCAAATGGCAAGGTTAGCGATGAGATCATCGGAAATTGGCAGCTGGAAGGATCGAATAAAATCTTGGGTAATTCCATCATTAATTAATTCTCCGAACTTTAATTAATACGTTAGAAATGAGTTTACACGTTATTTTTCATTGGATTCATTTGATTCATAGAGTTTGGTGACGCAAATTAATCTCTTGGTTTCAGGGCCCTTCAAACACATCGTGATCTCGGTTGATTACAGATCCTATATTGCAATGATTGTATGTTCTGAAAACAGCCCTTACCTACCGAACCACAAATTCTCGATGATTTGGTCCCGAGAGAGAAGCTTGTCGCATTCGATCTTAGAGCAACTCAAGAGGAACTTTGCCAACTTCGTTAACGAAGAGGATATTCTGATTGTAGACCACAATACTTGCTGATTAATCTGAGGAATCAAATTATATAACGAGTTTATCATTTCATTTTTTTTCCATCGTTTTAAAACAAAACTTTTGACATTGCTACGACAACACCAAATAAATATTTTTTTAATCAATACATGTCTCTGATTAATAAATGAGCCACGAACTCGTCAACACGTTTCTCGATAGGTGTTGTAATAATAAACTTAAACTATGAGATTACAAGGTTGATAAAGGCGCCTCGTGTCGATGACAATTACCGATGGCATGACTCACTCTTGCGGCGTACAAATACATTTACATAGTGCGACGTGAGCATCTTACAAACGGAAGATTACTTATCTACTTGTAAAGAAGAGGAGCAGTTTTTTCCATCGAAAGACAAGGTTTTTTCTGATACTTTTTTTTCGTTTTTAATATAGACTAGAGTAGACTAGAGTCAAAAATTGTGATTGAGTTCTCAAGTTTGAAACTTTCAACTTTAGATAATAACTCGCCCTCCTTGAGTAAATGATTCGGGAAGAGAGCAAGGGAAAGATACTTGTTCATGGCTCATAAAATATTCGCTCTCCCGCCAACTAGGCCACTTTGCTGAAACATCAGCACCTGCGGTCGGAATATATCCTAACTGTAAAACAACGCGCCAAAATCGATCGATTCTTCCTTCGTCTCGCTAGTTCAAGAAGTAAATTCAAGAAGAGAACTCTCGCGAGAAACGTGACTCGAATCCTTAAGGAAGATCGATCGAAGTTTTCAGATTGATCTTGAGTACGCTGATTCTGAGTAATTACTACGCTCTGGATCATGCTGAACATCATTCACCAAATGTTACGTTTAGTGCAGATTTACAATTCCAGGCAGGAATGATCGAGTATTGAATCATGCTCAAACTCTAAATTTCCTATTCAGGGTGACCACAAGATTCAATTTTTTCATTTCCCTGACATTTCCCTGACTTTTCCCTGACTTTCAGACAAATTTCCCTGACAGAAAAGTATTAAAAACGCGAAAAAATTTTCAGTACAAATACTATTGAGATTTTTCAAAAATTTCGTATAATGTCAGTTTAAATCTTTTGAAATTTAAAATCACTTCACAAAAATTAAAATTCGTAAAAATCTCTCAAATTTACGAAAACCTTAGAAATCTCTTAAAATTCATTGAAACTCTTAGAAATATCTTTAAATTCGACAAAATCTCTTCAAATTTGTTAATAATTCATGAAACCCTTAAATTTTTACTAATTGTTTTAAAATTCCTTAAAATCATTTCAAATCCTTTTAATTTCTCAAAAAAACTTCAAAATATTTTTAAATTCATAAAAATTTCTTAAAATTTCCTACAATCCTTCAAAATTCCACGAGGAACTTTAATATCTCTTAAAATGCGTCAAAATTGCTTAAAATTATTACAAACTTATTGAAATCCTTTAAAATTCACTGAAATCTTTTGAAATTCCTAGAATCATCTTTAAATTCCTTAAAATTTCACTATAATATTTCAAATCCCATAAAATTTCATAAATTCTTTAGTCAATTAAAATTTCATGAGATCCTTTACAATTTCACAAAATATTTTACGAATCATAAAAATCTCATAAAATCCTTTAAAGTTCTATATAAGGAACTTTGAAATTCCCTATAATACATTAAAATATCTAAATAAAAATTTTTGGAAACAAAAGCCTCACAAAATACTTTTTAAAAATCAAAAATAATTTTTGAAAATTTTTTTAATTGCACGAAGAATATTTAAATTCCTTAAAATCATTTTAAAACTGTTAAAATTTCTTTAAATTTTTACAAGCTTCTTAAAATTCTTGAAAACCTCTCGAAATTCCACAAAATTCTACAAAATCTTTTATAAAACATAAAAATATTGTGAGATTCCTTCAAATTTCAATAAAATCCCTTAGAATCACTCTAAAAAAATCAAAATTTTTTCATATTCTTACAAACCTTTTAAAGTCCTTTAAAATTCCACGAGAATATTTATAATCCCTTTAAATTCCCAGAATCTTCTTAAAATCTTTTAAAATTCTTTAAAATCTCTTGAAATCATTAGAAACCCAAAAAATTTCAAAGAATGTCTGGAAATTCTATACAATCCTTCGAAATATGTACTTGGAAAGTTTCTAATACCTGTTAGATAAACTATAAAATCTATATCTTCAATACGAAAAAAATAAGATAGCATAAATGTCAATTTCTATTTTCCCTGACAACTGCACGCATTTCCCTGACATTTCCCTGACTTCCTTGACCTCTTATTGGTTAATAGAAGGCAAATATAGTTGTTATTAGTGTCTACTTATGTAACGAACAATGCACACAATTATTCTTCTAGAGCAAATAGAAGCGATCTAGATATAAATACGATCGCGTCTCTACACACATGATAACACAGTGCATTGCAAAGGCAATCAATTGAAAGCAATTACGCAGGCTGCTGTAAATTGTGCTCGACACAGTTTGGCTGGCTACAATTCTATGCTCTCCATTTATTTATATGCTTATCTAATGCAACACATCTAAGCGGAAATTATTTTTTCCAGACTATTGACCAAATTTATCCAACTTATGGACGTATAAACATGTGAATAAAGTTGCGAACGTTCAAATGAACGAAATATTTTTTTCAAATTATATTTTATCCAGAAATATTCTGCCAACTAAAAATAACAATCAGGATTACAAGTTTATTTCATTTTTTATTATTATCAATGTAAATTAATCAATATTTAAAAACTTTTTATAGTTATAAATACAATCAATACAAAAATTCGTTCATTTGAACGTTCAGATCTTTTCAATCATCGTATAAACAGAAAGCGTGGTGCAGAAATTTATTGAGGAGTCGATTCCATTGATTTAAAACGTCCAATTTCCAGGAATTTCAAGAATTTTTAACGACACTTGAAATCTCTTGGAATCTTCTTTAGAATCTTTTACACGTTCTTGAAATTTCTTTCAAATAATTTAAATCTTTTGAAATCCAATCAAACTTATAAAATCACCTGAGTTAATTTAAAACACTTTAAAATCTGTTGAAAGCTTTCGAAATCTTTTGAAAATACTTCAGGCCTTTTAAAATCCTTCGAAATCTTTTTAATCTTTTAAATTTAATTGCCGTTTGCAACTTCTATAAACGAAAAACCAAATTTTTTTAAAATTCATTATAAATCGTTTTCTATCGCTTAACCCGTGTGGAAAAATTTCGTGGCAGTCTTAAGTAGAGAGATGGACTGGCTAGACCGAATCGAGACCGTCTACTTAAGACGGTCTGACAGGGTGTTGGCCATGGCCCTTTCAGACCGACTCGATTGAAAATTTTCAAAGTATCATCGAGACGGTCTGGCTTGGCCCCGCTCAGACGGTCTCAATTGAAAATGTTATAAGTGCTATCATGACATTTTGTTGTTTGTTGCAAGGTTACAAATAATTAATTACAACTGTAATTACATTACCGAATTAAATAATAATTACATAGAAACATATTGTATTTATATTCAAAATAATTTAAAATTACAATAAAAAATTGTAATTGTACTCAAAATAATTAATTAAACATTTTTTTTTTAATTTTCAATTATACGGAAACCGAGAATCTTTATTTGTGTATTTGCCTACAATGAAAGAATGTTACATTAATTGTAATTGTAATTGTAGGTAAATAATATACACAAATATAAACTCTCGTTCCGCGTATAATTCAAAATTAATTAAATTATTTTTAAGATTAACTATTATTTAATTAACTATTATTTAAGATTTAACTATTTATAAAATGTGTAAAGCAAAAAAAGAATAAAAATATATTCCTCGCAATTATCTCTGGCTTTTCAGTGGAAGAGCTTGGCTGAGATTTTGTTCACGAACTCCAAGCGGTTGAATAGCTCAAGCGGTTAGGGCGTGCGTTTAGGATATTAGGGTCGGGGGTTCGATTCCCAGCGAGTGCGATTTTTCGAAGCGTGTGAGCGTGCGATTATATGTGTGAGAGTCCGTGCGAGTAATTGTTTAACTTAAAACATAAATTATGTGCAGTTATCATATTTAAAACAATTCTTCTTTTTTTTTCAAATTTTTCATTACAACTCGTTGATCTAGCGCCAACCGTTAAGTCTAAACCTTTCAATACAATCTCTATAAGATGGCACATGATGGAGATGAATTACTTGACTTATCTTATACTGAGTACTAGATTTCTATTACTACTCATCAGGGTTTTAAATTCGATTTCTCTGCGTGTACAGCCAAAAAAAAAAAAACATCTGGACGAGCTGACCAGCGGCTGGTCAGCATGATCTAATCTAGACCATCTCATGGTTTAGGCGTCACTCATCTAGCCAGCGGCTGTATAGACCGTCTGCCTAGAGACTGGACAGAAACAAGGACGGTCTGGCCAGTCCCCATCCAGCGCCCCGAAATTTTTCCACACGGGAAATGGCTATAAAATAACACAATAAATGAAAAAAAATTTGCATGTTTTATTCAAATGTGTTCTTACTACCCCCAGACTCTAGAAAGAAAAAAAATTCTCAAAAAACAATTTCCAAGTTTCCTGTAAATACTCTGTTGTCAGATTTCTTTCCAAATATTACTAGCAAATGATAATATGTGATACCAAAAAAAGTTTCATCTCCATATCGTCACCGGAGGAGAGCTAACTCTCTCAATCTGAATTTGTAAGAAATTACTAATGATTAGTGTCGATTCGTTTACTAATTCACTGTAGTAAGAATTTTTACTATCAATTAATTAAAAACTACTAATTCATAGTAAAAAACAACTAATTTATTTAGTAAGGGTAACTAAATCAATTAGTGAGCCTCACTGAATGAATTAATAGTTTTTTACTGAAAATTAGTAGTTTTTAACAAATTGATAATAAAAATGCTTACTAAAGTGAATCAGTAAACGAATCGGCACTATTTCATTAGTAACTTTTTACTAATTCAGATTGAGAGAGTAATTTCACCCCCAAACTCCTTATAAAACAAAAATCTCGAAAAAAATTCCTAAGTTTTCAAGATTTTTGTTTTATAACGAGTTTGGGGGTGAAATTAAGCTATCCTCCAGTGACGATATGGGGATGGAACTTTTTTTAGTATCACGCATTATCATTTGCTAATAATATTTGGAAAGAAATCTGACAACAGAGTATTTAGAGGGAACTTGGGAATTTTTTTTCGAGTTTTTTCTCTTATAACTAATTTTGGGGATGAATTTAAGCTGTGGACCGGGGATGATAGAGGGACGAAACTTTCTTTGGTATCACATATTATCATTTGCTAGTAATATTTGGAAATAAATTTGACAACAGAGTATTTAAAAACTTGGAAATTGTTTTTTGAGAATTTTTTTTGTAAAGTTCAGGGGTTGTAAAAGCACATTTGAGTATAAAAAATGCAAATGAAATCTTTGAAATATCTAAAAATTGCTTGAATCAGTTTAGAATCCATTAAATATTAAACTACATTTCAAGAGAGATATTAGCCCTCGGTTTTTGCTATGCTGAATATTGATCGAAAATTCTGGCTTTACAGTTTCGAGCTTCACACTTGAGTTCAAAAGCCGAAAAAGTAAACGATGTAACTTGGCCAGGCCTCCCCACTTTCAGAGGATTCTCATAAATTTACCATAGTAGTGTCGTGCCCGGTAATAAATAGTGGGCAAACACCTAATGGGAAGGTCGTTTCGGCCGAGTTCGATGATATTGTTTATGGGGAGGACGCAGAGGAACGCGATATAATGGAAATTCCGGCATCCTGCTGCTATTTATGGGATCTCCTCATGTGGTTAGCTCATACAATCATCTATCTACACAATTTACTTGCATAAAGGCCTTGTGACCAATCCAGGGGGACTTTTGCTCTGAAACTATCTCCAACCAAAGAAAAAAAATTGTTTTGTTCTTAAAAACCAATTAGAAAATACTACAATTGTTTGAGAAACAAATATTTCAAGCTTTCTCGAATTCAGCCTTTTTTTCTGACTTTGATTGATCGACTTCTATACCTATTAATATCGAAGGACCTCACACGATCAAAGAACACTTATTTGTCCAATACTTCTGGCAATGATGAATGATTGTTACCAGAATAGAAAAAAACTCAATATTAAGAGCAGCGCAAGAGTTTCCTAAAAATGAATTTTTCTGACCTCCTCAAAAGGAAGTACCCTCGGAACGATGTAATTCAGGGCCAAAAGGCATTTATGGTATACGGATGATATTTACACTCATTCTTGGAACCTTGCATGAATCAGCTGCAAGTCTTGAGTGAAACGCGCTTACCAAATTGTTGGCAAATGCGTTCCGCGAGTTGAAGAATAATTACTACCATTAACGCAAAGCACGAGAGTGACGCACTTAAGCGCATACTTATGTTAAAGTTCTACATGTACAAATGACCGAGACTAATAAAGTTCTAAACTTCGTGTTCAAGTGATTTCTAACGCCTCTCAGTACATAATAGAATTTATTCTTAGTAATAAGATTGATATCTATTCGTGTACTCGAACTGCGTAAAAGATGACTCGGACTTCTGGATAATCTGATGCAGGAACAAAAATAAAGTCTGGAGAGCGAGAATCAACACGAGAGATGATTTAAGAGCTTTAAGATCCTTTACTTTGCCAATCATTTGAGTAAATTTTGATCTAAAATTAATTTTCCGTCGTTGTTAGATATGAAAGATAAAGATTAATTGTGAAAGATAATGATTAAATGTGAATGTGAATAAAGTTTCGAATGTTCATTGAACGATTCAAAAAAATTTACAATTTTTAAAAATTTATTCCGCTAATATTACTTTAGGGACCTCAAAAACACCTTTCTATGGAGAAAAATCCTACACTTTTTACTTCTAAGGGTGAGAAACAACCCTTAACGTACTTTAACGCATGTGCAATTTTAAAGTCGTTATAATTAACATTTATTCAGAGAAAAAATTGTTCAAGCCTTGAAAAGTTGTAATCTGAAGAAATCCTACAATTAAATCAACACTTTCGACCCCAAAAACCACCTCTTGCGAAAAATAACAAAAATCGAGAAAACGACCCTATAATTAATAACTATATAAACATTTCTCGACGTGGAAAATTATCTTTAGTAGTCCAACGTTAAAGTATGTTAAGGGTTGTTTCTCACCTTTAAAATTAGAAAGTGTGGGATTTTCCTCCATAGAACGTGTTTTTGAGGTTCCTGAAGTAATATTAGCGAAAGAAATTTTTAAAAATTAAACATTTTTTTGGATCGTTCAATGAACGTTCGAAACTTTATTCATATTTTACCACGGGGGGTGGTTTTTAGGTTTCGGACCTGGGGTTTTAACCCTATCTATTATTCGTTAGACTACTAAAGATAATTTTTCACGTCGAAAAATGTTTATATAGTTATCAATTATAGGGTCATTTTTCGACTTTTATGTCATTTTTCGCAAGGGATGGGTTTTAATGGTTCGAGCGCGAATTCTTTCTACCCCTGGTTTTTCGGGCACCATAAATACTAACTTTCTGCGTTTTCAAATTTCCGAGTTTTTATTAACTATTGCCCTTTTTTTCGCGATTTCTCAACACTTAAATAATCATTTACCACGGGGGGTGGTTTTTAGGTTTCGGATCTGGGGTTTTAACCCTATCTATTATTCGTTAGACTACTTAAGATAATTTTTCACGTCGAAAAATGTTTATATAGTTATTAATTATAGGGTCATTTTTCGACTTTTATGTCATTTTTCGCAAGGGGCGGTTTTTGGAATTGGTCGAGGGTGTTGATTTAATTGTAGTATTTCTTCTGGTTACGATTGTTGAAGGCTTGAACAATTTTTTGGTGAATAAATGTTAATTTTAACGACTTTAAAATGGCACATGTGTTAAAGTACGTTAAGGGTTGTTTCTCACCCTTAGAATTAAAAAGTGTTGGGTTTTTCTTTATAGAACGTGTTTTTGAGGTCCCTGAAGTAATATATTAGCGAAAGAAATTTTTAAAAATTAAAAATTATTTTAGATCGTTCAATGAACGTTCGAAACTTTACTCACATAAATGTGAAAGATATTTCTAAATACTATTTCAGGGTAGGTTTTTAATTTGACAAGGGGCAAGCTTATTACGAGCATCAAGAAATATGATGCTTATGTACTTTTGTGATAAGGGAGGCATTGGCTGCCGAAAATCTACTGCTATACTCGTCGCTCCCTTTTTTGCTTTTCAGGAGGATTATATTCCCCAAGGGCTACATTTACATACACTTCAACTAGGCCTTGGTGAGCTTCCCGGAGAAAAGAATCCAATAAAAGAACCTACCAAAGCCTCAAGATTTGCAAATTGATGCTCGATGGGCAGCAAAGTAACTGAAAATTGAATTAGTAAACCCACATTCACTTAAAACCTATGTCTTGAAATTATATAGAAATAATCTAATATCTAATATCTCTAATTTAGTTTATGAACTGAAATTAGATCAACCCCTTTATTGCCGCTCAATAAACAAGTCGCAGTTTTCAATTTAAGACTCGTAAAATCCCGACTGAAATGTTTGACTGAGTCAGACTTATCCGGACTTATCAGTCTTGTCACGCAACGTGGCACAGCTTGTGTTATGTGTATAATGAGGATCATGTAAATTCGTGAAAGATCGAAAAAGGACAAAGGAAACGAAATGGAGCAAGGTTAGATAAAAACGCGTCGCCTACATTCAAATTTAGTAAGCCATAAAATAAAACATGTGACACGCACAGGCTTCAGTCTCCATTTCTTATTTTGGGTTAGAGGCTTGAGATTCCCCAAGAAAGATGTCTTAAGCTTTCTTCCAATTGTCTCAAGCCAGGGGGTGGACCTGCAGTCGCTGATACAAATTACAAGCAATTTGTACTTTGGACCACTGCTGCGAACTTTATCCAGAATCCTCGAAGGGTCGAGCCACAGTATTTGTCTAAAAGTCTATTTTCTTCTCTTCAAGATGACTAAAGTTTTAATTTCGCAAGCAAACAATCCATCGAAGGAAACGACTTGATAATAATTACAAGCTCAGTAAATTTCACCTACTCAAAGCTCAAGAGGGCGTCAAATCGTCTGAAGGTCATTTCAGGTCCTTGTTCATGCAAATTCCTCCAGCACGAAACCTAATATGCGTGATCGTAAAAGGGTGCGTTAATTAGCCTCGTTGTTATCTACTATTCCACTTTCAACTTTATGTTCCATAAAACTAAACGTCAAATTTTCGTTAGTATCATAAATTTTAACCTACTGACATCCCAGCAAGATCATTAACTCAAATAATTTCGGTTTATTTTAGTTTAAAAAGGTATACTCTGAACTCTATTGGAAATGCGAGTAAAAAAGCTTGATGGGCCCATGTCGTGCACTCTCCATTAAATTAGCGTGAGCTCGAAAGAAATAAGAGTGAAAAATTTTTGGAAGCTCATCCTGCAGGAAAGGGAACATGGCATGTCGGGGACATAATTGGCTCTGAAATTAGTGAAGGGTTAGGTTCCTTTGCGTGCGGTGGACCACTGAAGGGATAGGCGATCTCATTCGCTACTCGAAAATTCGGAAGCGAATAGAAAGGACGTGGACACGCACTCGCTAAATGGTTTACTGAATTACCCCCTGGTTGAGATTGGATTTGACTTTCGGATGGATACTTTTCGCTCTCGAGTAGGAAGTAACTTGAAATGAAAAAAAAAAATCAGGAGGACACTTTTGTGGAACTAATTTACCAAAATGCCTTTTTTAGCTCCTACTTTTCCTCGAATCCTTGAAGCTTAAGTCTTCTTAATCCAGAATGAAAAGGAATCCTTAAGGTTCTTGTTATTTTTCTGATCAGATCATTCTCTGAAAAGATCTCCCGAGGATTATTGTTCACGAGATGGAAACTTGAAACAACTGCTGAGCTTAATTTCATTCAAGTAGAGTGAATGGAATCTAATTTCCTTTGCAGTTTGTACTGATAGCGTCAAATAGGCCCTAAAGTGTCGTATACTCGACCCAGTTATATTTCCCTCCGGTGGAAAAAAACCTTGCAATTAACGCAGAAAACAAAGACTGCTTGGAAAAGAAAATAAAAAGAATTGTTAGAGATTGTAGAAAATTGTCAATGGCAGGTACAAATAGTAATTTGGTAAAGTAATTTAGTGATTGGTAACTGTATATGAAGTTGAAAGAGTGGTTAGATCTGTCATTGCTCTCTGTTTGACCAAATGTTGAAATCAGTACAACCCACCGAATTTTACACGATACACGCTCGAAAGGGTGGCATTGCAGGGGTAGTGAAAACACTAACGAATCCCTCCGTCCCTCTTTAAAAGAGATCCGAATGTTTATCATGATTTTTATTCGCTACAGGAAATTCCCTTTTTAAAGATAATTTTTAAAAATTACTTATTTCAAGAATTCTACAAAAAATTACTTTTTCCTTTCTCATGAAAAGCGATGTAAACGAACTGTGAGCTTTTTATCAATATTCATCCAGAACTTGATAGAATTTGTCACTGTCATTCTCGGAATGTCGGCATCCGACTGGTTGATATGCAAATGTATGATGTTTCGAGCATGTGAAGGGGAAATTGACGAGGGAGATTTTTCTGGGGTGGGGCCAGAGGGGGAGGATGTGATATGGAGAGATTCTGTAGCAGTGGTGACTGTCGCTTTCGCCTGGTCCTCCGCAGACACCTGCGGCTTGATTCCGCGCGTGCTTCAATGGTGAACTAACACAATCCCTTCCCTGTTTACCAAGAAAATGCTGAAAAAGCAACTCGCTCAGTTTGTTTACCGTCGCGACTAACGCAAACCCAACGCCTTTGCAAACAACTCTCTCTACTCCTCGTTGAAAAATATCCTATAATCTTTTGAGTAAAAATATGTTTCAGGCATCCGTATAATACTCTTAAATTTTAAAATTGCCACTCTTTTTAAATTTGCAAGGTTGTCAATTCCAAGTGGCAGTCGTACCAACATTGTCGTACCTATCCCCAAATGACCGGGGATTCCCGCAGTTATAGAAAAAAATATTTCATCTTTTTCAGAGCAGAATTTCAATTTGATGAAAGAAAAAGTATCCGAATGAGAATTTCTACCGTCTTGTGAATTCGCAACTCCGCGAGAAGGTTCTTTTCTTGGGTCTTTATGGTGTCCGCAAATAGGAGAGTCGGATCTCACATGTGAATGCCCTTGTAGGAAACTCGTTACCAAGAGGGAATAGAGTCTCATTTGAAGAATGAGAGTCTCCTTCCTAGCTAGCTTTTCCACTAACAATAAGGCCTTCCGGTCACTTTAAAGTAGATGTACTTCCTTATTAGAAGTGATCAAGGTTAAGGATGCTTCAAGGTTCTATCTCTTTATGATTTTAAGATGCCTATCTTTATTAAAGGAAATTAAAAGCATTTAACTATTTTTGGGATATAGACCAAACTCATATCCTGCCCAGCGGGCACTTCTGATAACAATTTCCATCGCTCCGGGCTTCTCTTCTTGACGATTACTAAATTAACTGATAATATTCTTTATTGTCAGGAATTATTTTTTTCCATCGTTTCATAAAATATTGAAATAATCCCCGCCCCACAGGAGATTTTCACAACCAAACTATGACAAACTCCCAGTTTGTTTTCAAACTTCCAAATACAGTTAAAACTCTCGGAAATTTTGTATTCAGCAGAATGGCACGTTTGTGATAAAATCGAAAATCGAAAAGAACCTCACATGTTTTACAGTGTTCATGCTGAGTATGAGTTTCCAAACTTTATATAATGCTAGGCTACATTTCGATGTTCAGGAAACCCGAGTGTATTTCCATTTGCCGGCCCGCCCTTCCGGAACGTCACGAATTTCTCCTGGGGCGAAAGGACTACTCACGCATTGACAATGGAGCAAACTTTTAAGTTCGCTTTTAAGCATGTAGAAAATGCATGCTTGTCAGTAGACTTTGATCACCTGAAAGAACCTTTATTCCTCGAAAATGATCTATTTCGAGATCTCATATTCAAATTTGATTATAAACCCAGTATCTAGAATTGATAGCGAATCGAAGAAATGAAACACTTCATAGACTTAAGGGTAGGAACTTGAAATTGCATTAAGCACTGGGAAACTTGCCACTTTGAAGTTAGCGGTGTATTTTAATTCAATTATGCGCCCTTCGCTTTGTTAGCTTCTCTCTACTAAGTCTCCTTTGAAATTTAAAACAATTTTCACAGTAAAATATTTTCCTCTTTTTTTCTTTTCTGTCTTTTACATTCGCATTTCATATAAAGTAGAATATCTATCAATAACGGTGACCTTGAGAAGACCCTGTTATAACTTTCGCTGCGTCAGCAAAGTTGAAGCATTCTTCAGACATCGAGCAAATGGCGTCTCTTTTCAATATCCTTGTCCAATTTTTCAACGCTCCATCTATTGCGGTTTATTTCCTTTCTACACTGAGAAAAATGGTTGGTTCGGGCAACAAAACGTTTGGTTGCTATAGAAACAACAAAAATTTTTGGTTGTGCCAACCAAATCTTGGTTCTTTCAACAAACCTGTTGTTGGTACAACCAAAAATTTTTGTTGCAACTAAAAATTGTTTGGTTGTGCCAACAATAAGTTTGTTGAAAGAACAAAAATTT
This sequence comes from Synergus itoensis, assembly GCA_904066005.1. Classification (NCBI taxonomy): domain Eukaryota; kingdom Metazoa; phylum Arthropoda; class Insecta; order Hymenoptera; family Cynipidae; genus Synergus; species Synergus itoensis. The sequence continues at coordinate 72,945 of CAJFCP010000325.1, forward strand.
GGTTGTGCCAACCAAAAATTTTTGTTGCTTCTATAGCAACCAAACGTTTTGTTATCCGAACCAAACAGTTTTCTCAGTGTACAATATCATTTAAATGAGATTTTAGTCAAGTGTTATCAGCATATGGGCCTCTTGTGAAAAAGAGCTTTAATTATTCATGCAAGAACTAATTGTCAGCAGGTGTTGCACCTGCGTGGATTCTTTTTGAGATCAATATCCAAAGACCTCGTGTTTAGGTAAATTGTGGCTGAATTCGTGATGAGAGAGAGAGATTAAAAAGAAAGGTATGAGTCATCAATGATGACGACACATAGGGGCTTAGCTAGAAAATGGTTGACTGCGCACTGTTTCTAAATATAACGGGAACTGTGATTGTGTGAACATAAGTCCAGAAAAAATAAATTCCTTGTTTATATCTAGCAAAAACACTAAGTAGACTTTTTTATAAACTCACGTAAAATTTTATGTTGGAAAACTGCTTTTCTAACTATCTTCCTTTTGTAGTAGCCTAAGACAAATCGACAAACGCTCTTTCCTAATCCGATCACTACATGGCGAGTGGTAGCAGTGATTGCGCGCTACTCTTTTTCGGGTTGATGGCGGTAGCAGGATTTACGGAGCGAAGGGTGCCCGGATGAACGGACTCTCGTTCATACAAGTTTTCCAGAAGACCTTTTTTTTATCGGCGTCTCGTGGTCAGAGCAGCAACTTTCCTCGAGCACCTAATCCAATTCTCTCGCGAGTCGCGCACAATGGTCAAAAAGGAAAGGAAACGAAAGGAAAGGAAAGCAAAGACGAGGGTAAAAAAAGGAAGTAAAGAGGAAGTTGGCCGAAGATGGGCAGCCCTTATGGTCCTCTGGCGTGTCTGAGTTCCACTTTACTTTGAGCTTTGGAATCTCTTATGTACGAAAAAATGCTCGAGCAATGAACCTTCTCCAAGTTTGCGGCTTACGGTATCCTTGCACGCTTTCTGATCTTGCTCTTTTTAACTTCTCTTTTCTTTCCTCCCGCCGAGAACTTTTGGCGCGATATGAAATTTAATAAATAAGAGAATAGTTGGCGGAAGCCTTCGTGGGGTAACAATAAAGAACGAAAATTTCGAACGATGACCTTCAAGTTTTCAGTATAGCTACTGCTAACAAATACAGATGTGCCTAATCTTCTTTTTCTTTAAGGTAGAAATACGGAATCAATATTAAGAGAGATTGATAAGACTTCCTATAGAGGGGTCTAAAAAAGATTACGACTAGGGTGATTCCGAGATTGAATTGAGAGCACGAGTAATTATTGATCTTTCAGGAAAAAAATATTGTTTTCATTGGCGCTTCTTACCTTGCTGCAGCCAATAGAAATCGTAAACAATTGCTGATCAACTCTGAGATTACTCACCTGAAACAGAAAAAACAACAATCTTTAAAGAGATATACAAACTAAACAACTTGTTCTATGTATTATAAAGCTGACATCGATTAATGTTATCATTCACAATATAAACAGATGGCTAACGTTCCCAGTTTTGGAACAGTACTTAGCCTTCATGACTCACTGAGAGGAGCTCATTGTACCTATCTGCACATGGTATAATGCTCGAGGACTATTCATATCGAAAGTTAAGCCAGGGTTGGTAGATCACCCTGAGGGTAGTCGAATGCACACACCCCTTGTGGCCAAAACTCGAAACCCTGGGCCGACCCTGGCCATGCAAAGTGAACCGAGGGTTGTTAGATTAAACTCCAACCCCTCACGACGCCCCGGATGCCCATGACGCCACGCTGGGTTAAAAACAGACAGGAAGAGCATGAGTCACCTCACACGAAGGTCGTGAACTACTCTCAAATTCGATCAAGCATTACATTCACTAACCTTCGGACCTTGAGCATTTTTCTCAATGTCACTTCCTTTCATTCTAAAAGAGTTTTACTCAAGGAAAAATAAAGAACTATATGCACGCGGTAAGATCACTCCATGACCCCATCACTCCATGAACCCATAACCTGTTTAAAGTCGAATAACAAAATTTCCGCTTTAGAGGCATCATTTTTAAAAAATTTGACAAATCCTTTACTTTTGAAGTAGGTAGGACCGAGCCTCTGATTTAAAATCCTCTTTTGATCGATGTTCCACAGAAACCGGCTCTCTCTACATTTTTGTCATTCATTCACAATTTAAATTCCGGTCACGTGGCCGGGAACTTGAACCAGACTGAGCGTGACGTCATATCGAGACACTAAACGAGAATTCTTCGCTATACGTGAGTTTCAAGAAAAACTAAACATACCAGGAGTCAAAAGCCCCAACTTAGAATGCATGTTTTACTTCTGGTATTTGTTGGTCTGCATTGATTTGGTATCGTATTCTGCAATAGAATTTTAAAACTTGAGGGGTTTCTTCTCCTACAGTGGTTTCAAGTGTCGCAGGGAATGCAAGACTCTAGTTCACCCCAATTTTTTCAATCTAGGTTTCTATCTTCCAAGAAAATAAAACCTCAGCATTATATCAAATTTAAATCAAGTTTTTCAAAATCTGCTTTTATTTAAAATCTTTGCTAGTTAAGATCAAGAAGCAAGCCTTAATTATTATATATTATACTTTGTATATTCGAACGTTGCACCCTCTTCCGAGCAGAAAACATCTTCAGATTTATTATCAGCAAACGATAAAAGCGATAGGAAGCTTTTAGCGAAGATGCGAGGATCTTAACCCAGTATCTGAGGGCGAAACTCGAGGGTGACGTTAGAAGTTAGAAGTCTGAAAATTATTTCACCAACGCCATCCAAGAAGCTTTAAAACATTTTACGAGCGAGCTTCTCTCATGAGTCAACGTCTCGTCTTCCAAGTAACTGATCTCGGTTCAGGAATATATTTTATGCTCAGATGGGAACTAATCACGCTTTCATCAAATTAGTTTTCATCTAATATTTGGGAATTTTCCCCGCACGTGATGGACGTGACTGCAAAATGAGTGGGACGTGTGTGTCAGAAGCCTTACCCTGTTCTAATTAAGCTGCTTGATAAATATGACTCAGATTCGACCGGAAGGGTGCTACATGCCAGAAGTCCCCCTGTCCGCAGCCCCAATGCTATTTTCCGATTGGCTAGTACTCGTAATTGAAGTCAGGGCCCCTCAAAGATTTGGCTCCGCTCGCAAATGATCATATAAAGAGCAACATCAGGGTGCTCTATCGACTGAAGTTACTTATTGTTAGTGGCAAGGAGTGCAGCCGCTGGTTTTGATCAGACTTGGAGTGCAATCCACGTTGGTCAATAGATTTGAGGCTATTCCATCATTTTCACACGGGTGACGTGGCACGAGTCAATGGACTGAGATCCTATGTCCCTATGAAAAAGTGAACATAAGGGTCTGAATCATTGGGTCTATCGTTGTCTCAACATTAGGACAATCGAAATTTCGTGTCACTTTCATGCGTCTAACGTGTTAAATGACAGGGCGTGTTACAGATTACAAAGTGCTAGGGTAACATTTGTATGAATCACTTTCATCTTGTCAAGAATGCATTATACTTGAAATCTAGGAATTTCTTCTCTTTCGAACTAATAATACTAGTAGGATTTTGCAAATATTAATAGAATTTTGTAAGTAATCTAAATGCAAGTTTTCCTATCTTAAAAAAGTGGTTTTCTTAAGTTCTGGTTTTTTAAGTGATTTTTTTTAACGATTTCGTAGAATTTTAAGGGATTTCAGAATATTTAGTGGAATTTTAAAGGAATTCATGCAATATTAAGAGATTTTTTAAAGAATTTTAATGGATTTTGAATTTTGTAAAATTTTAAGGAATTTAAAAATGTTTCAACGAATTTTAAGGGATTTGGAAGGTTTTGTAAGAAATTTTAAGAGATTTCAAATAGTTTCTAGGGTTTTAAGGAATTTAAAAATTTTTCGTGAAATTTCGAGGAATTTTCCGAGATTTTATCATATTGTAAGAAATTTTGACGATTTTTAAATGATTTTAAGAGAATTCAAGGAATTTTTATGATTTATAAAAGATTTTGTGAAATATTAAAGGATTGCATAGAATTTGATGAGATTTATAATAATTTTATTGAATAATTGAATTTTAAAAAAGCGAATATTATCGTAGAATTTTGAGGAATTCATAAAAGTTTCTACGAATTTTAAGAGATTTTCACGAATTTGAGGACATATTTATATTTTTTTTTATAGTTTTTTTTCTATAGTTCTCGAAAATCTCGTATACATTGTTGTTGCAAACCTGATTCGCTTTTGAATGACTTGAAATTGTAACAAGGAAAATAAAATAATAACGCACATGTCGATTTGCTGGTCTCTTAAAATTTTACAAAAAACTTCGAAATCCTTCAAAATTCGTTAAAATCTCTTAAAATTATTACAAATCTCATAACATACCATGAAATCCTTTAAAATTTCACAAATTCTTTAGAAAATTCATAAAAATCTCTTAAAATCTTTTAAAATGCCTTAAAATCCCATAAAATGCCTTAGAATCCCTTAAAATTTCATGAAATCCTTAAAAATCTTTTAAAAATCAGAAAAACCTCTTGAAATCCCTAAAAATTTGACGATAACTTTCCAAATCCTTTTAAATTCTACGAAATCTCTTTTTGAGTCCTAAAAATCTTTTGAAATCCCTCAATAAAATTGCCCGACAAACTTTAAGATTCTTCAAAATCAATACAATATTTTAAAAGTTATAAATATCTCTTCAAATTCGTGAAAATCTCTTAAAATTCGTAGAAACTTTTATAAATTCCTCAAAATTCTACGATAATATTCTCTTTTTAAAATTCAATTATTCAATAAAATTATTATAAATTTCATCAAATTCCATGCAATCCTTTAATATTTCACAAAATTTTTTATAAATCATAAAAATCCCTTGAATTCTCTTAAAATCATTTAAAAATCGTCAAAATTTCTTACAATATGTTAAAATCTCGGAAAATTCCTTGAAATTGCACGAAAAATTTTTAAATCCCTTAAAATTCGTTGAAACATTTTTAAATTCCTCCCAATTTTACAAAATTCAAAATCCATTAAAATTCTTTAAAAAATCTCTTAATATTGCATGAATTCCTTTAAAATTCCACGAAATATTCTGAAATCCCTTAAAATTCTACGAAATCGTTAAGAAATTCTAAAATTCTTTTGTATTTAGTCAAAATTACTTGAAAATCGTCAAAATCCCTTAAAATTCTTAGAAACCTTTTGAAATTCCTCTTTAAAAAAATCTTATCACAAAATGTCTTGAAAATATGACATACAATGTTGTAGCAAATCTGATTGGCCTTTGAATGACTTGAAGTTGTAAGAAGGAACACAAAATAATCACGCGCTTAGCGCGCGTGTTGGTTTACTAGTTAAATTTAAAACTTTTTCAATATTGGCAAAAGTAAAAAGTTCCACCCTTGGAAATACCTTTCTGGCAAATTGCACAATGTGTTATATTGATGCTCATCATGTTGCATAAACTTTCCACGTGTATGCACATGTACGCACCCTTCTTTGTCTTGTCTCCTGCAAAACCATTGACTCCATTAATCTACTTCTTTCGCGGCGAAGGAATTGTCCACTTGCGTATACCAATGAACCTTTTGCGGACGAGTTCCACAATGGGGCAGCGATCCTCGATTTTTATGACTTGGAACGTGTTCGGGACAGTTACGATCAGTCGATTTTACTCCGGACTGTGGGTTTTGAAAAGACACTCCTGGCGTGGTAATGATCTCTGTGATGGCTTTCAGTTTCTGAGATTTATAAAGCCAAGATCGTTAAAAAAAACACTCAACTTTAATGAGTCATTTACTTTTCATTGTTAGGATGCTTTTTATTTGGGTTTGGATGTTTAATTTGTTTTTGAATGTTTTATTTTCTTTGGATGTTCTATTTGTAATTTTATTTTTCATCTGCGACAGGAAAGATTTAATTAACGTTGTTTCTCTCCACTCAATCAGCGTCATATGCTTTCATTATATATTGATACTGTGAGGACGGTTGCATCACAGAGGCTTCAATTATGAACTAATTACTACGCTCTGTACATGCACGGGGCAATTGCCCCAACGCAACGACATCTGCGGCGCATGTTCCAATGACTGTGCTTCCGTAGAGTCGTTAGTTGCCTAGACCATGTGCTACATGCAGCCAACATGGGTGCCTTCCATTTTCTGATGTCTCGAAAGTGACTTTAATAACAGGAGGGTTGGCACCCAGTAAATTGTATCCGGATGTTCCGCTCTAGTGCAATCACATATTAGATGTGGACTCCAGAGCCTGCCAACAAAATCTCTTGATGGAAATACATGCATTACAATTTTTCCAAAAAATTTTTCCAAATTTTTAACAGTCATGAAGTTCTCAACTTTCATACCTCGAAGAAAGGAAAAATTGACTCGATGACATTTCAGGACGATTATTTATAGCAAGTGTGAGCGCGACCACCGTATATATGTGTGGAAAAAGAGTAGTGGGTTATTCTTCCGCTTTCCACGTGCGAGAACAAATGCCCACACGTTATTCAAGTATTCACTTGGTTACGATGTGAGGAAGGTTCGACGTTATGATAATAAGGGGGGAACGAGCAACATTAGCAAGATTGATATCGAATTGTTACTTTGAGCATTCAAGCTCAGCTTGATGGATCGCCTACTTCGAAAAGGTCACACTTTTTTAAATTCTCGATTACAAAGCTTTTCACTTGCGTGAAATCCAACAGTTTTTGCAAGGAAAGCAGTTATCGAAAAGCCCCTCTTCTGAAGTAATCACGACATTGAGTAACCAAGAGTCATTAAATTACGAGCACTCTCCTCGATACGTGCGTGAATGCACTTTAATTGCAGGAAACTCTGGCCGATTGACCAAACTCCATTCATGATATTTAGGGACGTTTGTTGTCTAGAATGAAGTTAATCTCACCGTTTCCGGAGTGTGGAGAGAAGCTCAGATTCAGCGATAGTCGCCACCCAATCATGCTAAAATTAAATCTTTCGCACAATGAATGGATTCAGTATAATATACGACGCTAGTCATTCCGTGAAATGAAACGAGGAACATGTTAATGTAATTGTGCCCACTACCCGCATCAAACAAACATTGTGCACATCGAAGCCTGAAATTTATGAAGGTACTTCATTTACTGGGAGAATGATTCATTATTCTGTAGTTGTGGTCAAAAACGCTATGCGCTAATGGCCAATACGGTGAATGCTCAATGCTCGAGTGCATTTATACTCGAGTGCAAGTGTACTTGAATGTGACCATAATTATTTACTGGAGAGTGAATGAAGTACATAGATTTGTGCTGCGTGTCTTCGGATCCAACAAGCTAAACTCGGAATGTTTATGTCTAATACCTCTGCTTCCCAGATCGATGACCTTTACTCGTGTTCGATACGGTAAAAGGGCAGACTAATGAAAGTTCCAGAAACGAGTTTATGAAAAACGTTTTACCGATACGAGTAATTAAATAACATGCATGCCAACCGGCGAATTTAAAGCCTCTGGATTTCAAAGCAAAAATAGGGAAAAAAAGAGACTTCGCTGAAGTGCAATCAGGAAAGCAATCGGATGTCCGTAATCGCTTTAATCTTCCCCTCGCAATGCCCTTGTGTGTTTATGAATTTTTTTATAAACTGACGTGTACATGGCATGTAATCAAAAACGGGAGAAATGTCAGCGACGTCACTCGTGACGAAAGAGTCTCATAAATGAAACCATATTGACAACTATCGTCCTACGATCATTACTACCCAGGATGACTCAACGCACCACCCCCATGTGTAGAGTGAATAACTGAGCAAACAAAAGAAAGAGAATGATGAATATAGCCTTTCTATATTTAGATCAACCTTTATTGAAGTGCCTTACTCATTTTTTTATTCAGTACTTAATTATTAATTACATACTCAATTTTTTTTAACTTTGGTACTAATTTTAGGTAAATCAGAAACATGATCTTTAAATATTTCTGGTCTTTTACTTTCGCTATCGTTTGAAAATCTCAGATGTTCGGCGCGTCGTGAACGCGATTTTCAAGCGCATCAAGTATTCTTAAGGTCCTTGGATTGAGAGTCAGAGAACTTTTTTGCCAAGTTTTTAATCCGTAAAAAGAGGAACGATTAAGCGATTTACAAGCATGCCCTTCACAAAAGATTATCCGCTCTTCGAATCAGAAATTCAGTTTGAAATGCTGTAAAATTTTGTTCATGCGCATTTAATATATTTAACGATTTTTAGATCGAAAGATTATGTAAGTATCATCCAAATTAGAATGCTTTGGATTCTGAGAAACATTCATCCTTCTCGGAATAACATTCTATTCAGAGTAATGATAAAGCACTGAGATGTAAAGAGCATAACAGACAATAAAAATCTAGAAATAAATTCCTGATTTAAACCGAAAGCCTGGGGAAATACTACTTCAATTTTACGTAACAATTTACAAACTGAATTTATTACTCCATAAATGGAATCCAATTTCACTAATGCAGATTTTTTCTAAAATCGAAGAAATTCAAATAAACGAAAATAAGCAACTAGAAATAGCAGAATGAATTACTAAGAGAGAAATAGGAAAAAATTTGGAGATACTTTTTCAAATATTGTTCTTGCTTATGTAATCAAGGTCAGGAAAACATGGAGAGAAATGATGGATTAAAATTACAATTTTAAGAAGCAAACACGCGAGAAAACGAGCATGCTACGTTTGCGTTTCATTAGTAAAAGCGACCAGACTGAATTTCACACACCTTCCTTCATTCAGAGTTTCATTTAACGTTAGTCCGCAACCACTGGAAATGTAGATGTTACGGGACACTAATTGTCAGCGAAAAAACTATTTCGACATCTTAATTAAAAGATAATGATTCTTCCGGTGTCAATTAATATTCCACTTTTATTAATACCATTCCCAGGGTGTCTAGTGATCAGGGAATTGGAAATTCCATGTGAATAAAGTTGCAAACGTTCAAATGAACGAAATATTTTTTTCAAATTATATTTTATCCAGAAATATTGTGCCAACTAAAAACAACAATTAGGATTACAAGTTCATTTCATTTTTTATTATTTTCAATGTAAATGAATCAATATTTAAAAAATTTTTATAGTTACAAATACAATCAATACAAAAATTCGTTCATTTGAACGTTCAGAACTTTTCAATCATGAAATTTCCGGGTTTTTCCCGGTTTTCTCCTGGTCTTTTCTACTCTTTTTCCGGTTAAATTCTACAAAATCCTTAAAAAACCATAAAAATTTTTTTAAATCCCTCAAAAAAATACCCTGACAAATTAAAAATTTTTTTAAATCCCATAAAATATTTTAAAAGTCGTAAAAATCTCTTGAAATCTATTCAAATTCGTAAAAACCTTTTAAAATACCCAGAAACTTCTTCAAATTCTTTAAAATTCTACGATAACATTTAAAAATCCTTTAAATCCTTTAAAATTTATTAAAAGTAATAGAAATTTTGTCAGAATCGATAAAATTCTTAAAAATTCCATACAATCTTTTAAAAATCACAAAAATTTTTTGAAATCCCTTGAAATTATTAGAAATCTCATAAAATTTCATAAAATCATTAAAAATGCTAATAGAGTCTAACTAAGAAATTTTTATGACTTTTAAAAAAGTCATAAAAATTTCTTAGTTCTCCTAAAATTCTTGGAAATTCCATGACAACATTAAAAATCCCTTAAAATTCTCAGAAAAAATAAAATTTCGAAATTTCTCGAAATTCCACGACAAGACATAAAATCCCTTAAAATCTCAGAAAGTTCTTAAAATTCTTTAAAATTCTATGATAACTATTAAAATACCTTTTTATCCCTTAAAATACATTAAAAGTATTAGAAGTATCATTAAATTCCATGAAATCCTTAAAAACTACATAAAATCTTTTAAAAATCAGAACAATCTGTTAAAATTCCTTAAAATTATTAGAAATCTCATGAAATTCCACAAAATCTTTTAAAAATCATAAAAAAACCTCTTAAGTTCTCTTAAAATTCCCTAGAGTTCTTAAAAATCTTTTAAAATTTTATGAATTCCTTTAAAATTCCGCGAAATATCCGGAAATTCCTTAAAATGCTGCGAAATTTTTTAAAAATCCAAAAAAATCCTTTTAAAATTCCGCTCTAAAAAGGTGATGTAACGAAATTTCTTTAAAATCTCCAAGATGTAAAGTGATCAGAGAATTGGAAATTCCCGGTTTTTTCCCGGTTATTTCCTGGTCAAATAAAATTCCCGGATTTTTCCCGTTTTCTCTCGGTTTCCCGGTCCACTAGACACCCTGATTCTATTTCATTTTTTGCTTCAAGACCAAAAACTGGCTTAAATTGTAACACAAACTAGACCTTTTGGGCTTGATTCAAAACTTTTTTTTTTCTGTGTAGTGGTGATAAAATCCACTTTCCAAAAAAAGGTTTTTTTGAACATATTTCGAGACGAATCGATTGACCTAAAAGATTAATGCATTTCATTAAAAAATAAGAAAGTTATCCTTAATTGTAATTTTAAAAAATTAATTGTTGAAATATAAGTTCTCAAATATTTAAAATTTAAAGCTGATGTAAGGCAAATAAAGATTCTTTATGTCGAGACGAATTGATTGGTCTATATGATTAATGTATTTCATTAAAAAATAAAGAAGTTATGGTTACTTGTAATTTATCAAAAATTAATTTCTCAAATAATCAAAATTTAAGGCTGATGTAAATAAAGTAAACTTTTTTTGTGTTGACACGATTCATGTCACCTAATATTAATACATTTGATTAAGGGCATGTAATACTTTGAAAAATTATGAGTTTCAAATAAACCCATTGTTTGGCTACAAAAATAAATATTTTGCCTTGAAACTTTGGAAAACAGAAGAGAACATTAAAACGGACCGTTATTGACTCTTTTTATCTTGTATAATGAAAAAAAGTTTAAATTTGCTAAAATTCGTAATGCATTTGTCACTTTGAGGTTAGATGCTCTATGTCCAAGTACTGACAGATAACTGAATATGAGTGATCAAATAAACCCATTGTTTGGCCACAAAAATGAATATTTTGCCCTGAAACTTTGGAAAACGGAAGAGAACATTAAAACGGACCGTTATTGACTCTTTTTATCTTGCTAAATTAAAAAAAAGTTTCATCCTGCTAAATTCGATCAAAAAGTATCACATGCCCTTAATTAATAAATGCTTCCTCTATGAGGAAGCAAATCAAATTTGCTTCCAGGAAGCACAGAATTGAATGAGAACAAAAGTTGATACAACTTCACAGCTAATTCGACTTGATGAAGTTTAAATTAACTCGTCTATGTTAAAACCGCCATTCCAATTTTGGAAGGGAAGATCGTCTTGAGACCTTGGGCCGTTGTCAAAAAAAAAACTGAGAAAAAATAATTACGTCGTTAGCGGGGTAAATGAAAAGCGAGTGGTGGGTAAAAAATGAAAGGAGGTACATTACATTCAGTAACGACCCTTTGGCCATGAAAAAAAATTGAAAGAGCTCTTGGGGAAAATAGATAAAAAGGGGAAAATGGATTTAAAAAAATCACAAACGCTAGAAGTTGGCAATTTTATAGTTTAGTTAACATTTTCTTTCAGTGGGTCTGCAGTCTGCACTGCACAAGTTATCGAACTTTTATGTGGGAAATGGGAATCCATCAAATTCGCTTTCTATAACAGCACGACTTGGAAGCTTTCCAACTTCCGGGATGGATTGGTGCCTACTTTTCTTCGGTGCTAAGAAAGGAGGAAAAATTAGAGAAGTTGAGAGAAGCTTGCTGATTGACTTGTCTCTAGAGATCAGTTTTTAGTTGGCTCTTACCTTCTACAAGAAAGTTGGCTCCGAGAATTTTATCTTGTTCAATTTTTCTATTTTTCTTTTCTCTTTTGAATGACGTTTGATGCACTCACAGTTCTAGTCTGGAGTTTATAGACTGAAGGCTGAATGACTAATTTCGCCATTTCGTCTGTCAATGCCTTCACTATGACTCAGGCTATTGTTAATCGAGAGGTGGGTCAGAGTTTGTCCTTCTCTGAAGGCTGATCTTATAATTTACAACTTTCGATCTAAATCTCACAATTCTAACACAAGAAAATCATCCAATATCCGGAAGAATCATTGCCTCAACTGCTTGGTCTGGTATCATTATTCAAGATATATATCAGTCAAAATCCTTCGTTCATTTTCAACCTCCAATGCGTCACAGACTCAGCTTACAGCTCACAGTCCTCGTGGGGATGACTCACGCTGCTTAATACCGGCGTGGCTACAGTTGCACGGAAACATACTAGGTACGGTCGATGCCGCGTAGAGACCTTGTAAATCCCGATTGATGCATGTCCTGGATATTTTTAACATTGCACACGATTACGTCCTAATCGGGCTTGGCATTCTCGAATCATGCTGATTCCCATGAGAAAAAATGCCTTTTGATTCATCAATTGGTTAATTTATTCACCCATTATTTTAACTCCAAACAAGAACTATATGGGAACTTCCAGAGCTGAAAAAATTGCAATACTTTCATCAAAGAAGCTATACCTCCATGAATATAAAAAAAAGGAAAATTAAAAAGTGGTACAATCATTTTTCCTTTTCCTTCCACCTCCTCAGTTTTTAACGCTCGGCTACTCAAACGTTCGACCGCAAACGAAATTAGAGAACACAAAAGGAATGAAAATGTAGTGTGGAGAGGGCTGGATAAAATACGCAGTCCAAAATGCCCACTTTTGGTGGCATAGCACGAGGGTTCTCGTCCGGGAATCCTTCTTTCGCCTTTTTATCCCGTTTTAGTCGTCCTTTTCCCTCATCCCCTCGCCACAATAAATATATTACGTATAGGTATGCCATGTAGAGAACTCTATAGTAATACTCTCCAGGATACGATATTCTCGCACAGGACAGAGGACCCGGAACGCGAAGCGCTTACACGAGAATGTTATTTACGTCTGTGTTCGTATAGCAAGGCCTCATCTGCATCCCATATACTGGGTGTCCAGACTTCAATATTTGCTCTTCAGTCGGGGAAAGCACGAGAAACTGGACAATAAAATTTTTCGTATCGGGGAAAAATTTTCTACGATTATTTGTTTTCGAAATATGTAGGTGCGATTGCATTTTTCACGTGGAATTCTAAACGCAATTTCACTGGAAATTGACGTAAAAATCCACGTGAAATTTCACTTAGAAATCCACGTCAAATTTTTGCAGGTCAAATTCTACAAAATATTTTAAAAAACATTAAAAATTTTTTAAATCCCTCAATAAAAGTCACTGACAAATTTTAAAATCTTTTAAATCCCGTAAAATATTTTAAAAGTCATAAAAATCTCTTGAAATCTGTTCAAATTCGTGAAAACCTCTTAAAATACCCAGAAACTTCTTCAAATTCTTTAAAATTCTACGATAACATTTGAAAATCCTTTAAATCCTTCAAAATCCATTTAAAGTATTAGAAATCTTGTTAGATTACATAAAATTCTTAAAAATTCCATAAAATCCTTCAAAAATCAGAAAACTTTCTGGAAATCCCTTCAAATTATTATAAATTTCATAAAACTTCATAAAATCCTTAAAAATGCCAATAAAGTCTTTTAAAAGCCATTCAAATCTCTTAATTCTCCTAAAATTGTTTGAAATTCCATGACATTTAAAATCCTTTAAAATTCTTAAATAAAATAAAATTTCGAAATTTCTCGAAATTCCACGACAAGACTTAAAATCCCTTAAGGACATGTAATACTTTACCATAAGAGCAATTTAATTTACCCAATTACACATTTATAATAATAAATATTTTTGGCTAATAAGAGACAATAAACCTTCCTCTTATATAGACGAAGGTTTATTGACTCTTATTAGCCAAAAATATTTATTATTATAAATGTATATTTGGGTAAACTAAATTGCTCTTATGGTAAAGTATCACATGCCCTTAAAATCCCAGAAACCTTTTTAAATCTCTTACAATTTCACGAAAACCTTCGAAATCTCTTAAAGTTTGAGAATATCTTTTAAAATTCCCAGAAACTTTATAACTGAAAAATTCTGAACATTCAAATGAACGAAATTTTGTATTTATTGTATTTTAAACTAGAAACAGTTTTAAAACATTGATTCATTTGCATTGAAAATAATTATTTATGAAATAAATTTGTAATGTCTATTGTTATTTTTAGTTGAGATAATACTTTTGAATAAAACAGAATTGGGAAAAAATATTTCGTTCATTTGAACGTTCAAAACTTCTAGAGTATGAAACTTCTTGAAATTTTTTAAAATTATATGATAACTATTAAAATACCTTTTTATCCTTTAAAATACATTACAAGTGTTAGAAATATCATTAAATTCCATGAAATCCCTAAAAATTACATAAAATCCTTTAAAAATCAGGACAATCTGTTGAAATTCATTAACATTATTAGAAATCTCATCAAAGTCCACAAAATCTTTTAAAATTTTATGTATTCCTTTAAAATTCCGCCAAATATCCGGAAATTCCTTAAAATGCTGAGAAATCTTTTAAAAATCTTAAAAAATCCTTTTAAAATTCCGCTCTAAAAAGGTGATGTAACGAAATTTCTTTAAAATCTCGTATACATTGATGTTCGAAACTTACTACTCTCTAAATTTGAATCAGCGAAATTCGGAGAGTGATTAATTTTTGAATGACTTGAAGTTATAAGAAGTAAAAAATAATAATCGCGTGTTGGTTTGCTAATAGAATAAAAAAACAGATAAATTAGAAAAACTTCCATTTTTCAATAAAATACAACAAATTCTTGGTTCTAAATGAAATTCCCGGGTTTCTCCGGGTTTCTCCGGGTTTCCCGGCCCGCTAGACTCCCTGCATGTGAAAATTTACTTTATTTGCTAAATTCACTGAATAGTAAATCGGACATAAATTTGGAAAGGATTCTTTCGTCTGGGAACACCTTATATACTATATCTATATACCTATACAGTATACAGTTTATATTTTCCTGAAGTGACTCACTGCTTTTACCATTTGGAGGTACGAACTGCAGAATGAACTCTCAACGAAAAGTCAAGGAATCTTCGTCAACGTTTACACGAGACAGTACGGCGAAAGGTCAGCTAGCGTAAAAAAGAATGAAAAGGATAGCCTGGGATCAAAGTTTTGCCTTGAGATCACACAAGGCATTTATTTTTTGCTGAGTCATGATAAATTCGACTGAAAACACTCAATGAGTGTCTCTTACGCAGGTGCGAATCATTCACTTCGCCGAAAGAATTGAATCTTTTTATTAAATCATCGAAAGGATCCTTTTGTGAATCAGATAGCTATTTTTTATGAGATGATCCTCGCTGACCTAATGTTTAAAGTTCAAGTTTAAAGTTCAAACCTTGATGAATAGCTTCCAACTTGAACACATATTATATAATCTGAAATCTGAATATTTCCGAATTAGACATAAAACTGCATTCTGAAGTTGGAAATGCGAACCAGCTGAATCCTAAATAAAGATTAAGATTCGAAATTCACGATCATGAAAACCAAAGCATGATACACATGTCCTCTGAGTCACTCTCATATTTATAAGCCAAAAACAACAATTTTGCTCCGTCTTTTTTGGACTCTAAAAATAAATCCAGCCCAAATATAACAATTTACTACTCGATAGTAAAAATTCTCCTGATTCGTCGATGGAAAGTTAGAGAATCGCCTGGCGGTCTTATTGGTCTTAAATTTAAAATCGGAGGACAACTTTAGAAAGCATGAGTCACAAGCAGTCACATGCGTTCGCGTGAGTCAGGCATGCTCGACTATATATAAACGCATCTTACGCAGTAACAAGATAACTCGCATTTTTACTGAACATTATTTTCCAAAAAAGATCCAATTCAAAAAAATGTTAAGATTTCATTCTTTTATTTAATCCCATTGCAGCAATTAATTAATTTTTTGATTTTGGGATTTTTATTTTGGGTCCAGAATATTGGTCCAGATTATGGTCCAAAATATTTTGGGACCCATAATCCGTAGGAGAGAAAATACTAAATTAGCTTTCGAAACGAAACCAATATCAAAAATATTAATATCAATGATTGCTCAAATATAAGTGCATTCAGTACACATTGTCTCTAGAGTCAATATAAAACTGCAATTGATGAATTTGATGATTATGACTTTCCAAGAGGTCAGTCCCTCTTCCATATGGGGAATCCGATTTGTCACAAGTATAATACTCGACATAAGTTACTTCACATTTTTCATTCGACGTTTCCTTGAATATGACGCATGAGCAGCATAAATTTATCACACTCGTTGCGTATTCTTTGTTTATAAGCCATTATTTTCAATGATAGGCTGCAGGCAATATTATTCTGCATGCTTCGATATTTACAAGCATTGTCTCTCCCCAGAAGTTCATAAAGATAAAGGGTCGTGTTTTCAAATGTGTGTGTCAATTTGTAAAGAATGGAAAAAATTGCCCACTTACATATATTTATATTATCACACATATACTGGATTGATGAATATAAAACAAGCTTGAAAAAAAAGCGATATCAGGTCATACTGGTTGGAAATTTAGGGTTTACTGAAGATATTTTTAAACCTTTGAACTCGCTTATCCAGTAACAGTTTACGGTGGACTGAAAATAAAATAAAATGATAAACTAGATTTATCAATATTGTGAGATGAAAATGAGGGGTACTTAATCAACTAAAAAGATACCAATTTAAAAAAAGGCTTAACTCAAGAAAATTCGACTTTTGAGGAGAAGAAAGACTAAAAACAGGGGGTGAAAGAACAAAGGGTGAGAAGAGACTTGTGCCAAAATATTTTTGTTTTGTGAGCATGAATTTACTTAATAAAATTTCTAAATGAATTGCCACGGCTTGAAGAGAGATTTCTTCAGTAGCTTCACTTTCCACTTTCCTATTTCTCTAGCGATTAATGAATTTTGCATTACAAAGGATAAGCAACTCTCTGCTCGTAAATACTTAATGTAGGGTGACATGCTGCGCCAACTTTCATCAATAAACAGAACGTAATTCTGCGAATTGGAATAATTATTCTGAGAATAATTATTGCGAGTTTAATAAAATAAAGGCAATTAAAGCAATCTCGAGGAATTACGAATCCCTTTATCTCATGAAAAGGCGAATTATAGATTATTTGTACAATGCAATTTCTGAAATTGCTCTCCAGATTTTAATTCAAAATTTATAAATTAAAAATACTGAACTCAGAATATTGAAGTTTTTTGCAAAATACCTCTTGCTATATCATAATTTTTATCATAAGAAATCGATAAAACTTATTTCTTTCGTCTTGAAAGCAGTGGCCGATAACAATTCCACTTGTTTACGTATTTGTCATATCTACATCTTTCATTATTCAGTGCAAAGTGTTTTATTTCTTATCACGTATGCATTCATTAACTAATTATCTGCCACAAAATGCCAAGTTTCATGCTGTATTATCAGATCTCATTTAATCTCCAGTATTTCACGAAATAAAATAACAATAAACTTCGCCCAATTGCTTACACTGAGAAAAACAGATGCTTAAATCTTACATTATAACCCATAACATCTAGATATTGCCATTTAACATCTATAATCCTTTTGAGATGTTATCAAAGATCATAATCTTATCTTTAAGGTTATAATTTTCAGATGTTAATCATTAACATTAACACAAGTTCTACGATTGCTGAATTGTATCCTTTTAGACTGCATTCTAAGCTCTATGAAAAATTGGTGGAAATTTTCAAAGAAGCTGTACCTTTGCAAAGGTTGGGTTTGAAAAATATAAATATCTGATGTTATAGAAAATTTATGTTGTTATAAATTAGTGATGCATTCAAGCGAGATCTTGACTTTCAAGATCTTGTCTCGATGTTTTCTTGTCATTATCAAGAATCTTGAAAAAATTATTAAATGGCACTAATATATGTGTTACCATGGTTACATAAACATATTCACCCTACTCCATATTGAAAAAAGCAAGAATTCTCGAGTAAAACAAGAAAAACATTTGACTGTTTAAGAATCTTGATAAAAAATATTCTCGAAATTTCGAGCGATATGAATCTAGAATCAAGATTTTCTTGTCTTGAGGTGTATCACTAGACTTATAAAATTGGGTTGAAGTTTCAAACGTCTAGTCTGACGAATCTTTTTTATTTTATTTTTTTTTTACATTTACTGGATTAAGAATGTCAAAAAAAAGTTCCTAAGACTATTTTATTTTTATTTACTAGCAGAAATTTACTCGGAATTTTAAGAGATTTCAAGGGATTTTAAAAGTTTTTCAAAGATTTTAAATAATTTTAAGGGATTTCGTATACAGAATTTAAAGGATTTCAGGAAAATTCATGGGATTTTAAAAAGATTTCTAAGGAATTTTACGAACTTTAAGAGATAACCCGAGTAGAAATATTGCTGTGACCCCGTTCGGGAGTTTTCAGACCGAGGATGAAACACACGGCCCGACCAGGCCCAGACCTGGGCCTGGTCGGGCAGATAGGGGCCAGATCGGGCCGGGCGTTTCATCGCCGGTCTGGGCCAGGTTTGGAAATTTCTACACGGGAAAAAGACTTTAAGAGGGATTTAAAAAATTGTTAAAGGATTCTAAGAGATTTTTTTTCATTTTAGTGACTTTTGTGGATTTTTAAAATAGTTCAAAAGAGTTATCAAAAGATGTCAAAAGATATTCAACAGATTTCAAGCCATTTAAAATGATTTTAAGGAAGTTAAGGATTAAAGAAATCCTTAACGGAAGTTAAAGGAAGTTAAAGGAATTTGAAGAGATTTCAAGATCTTTCAAGTAATTTTAATGCATTCAATGGGATTTCGAAATATTTTAAACGATTTCAAGATGTTTTAAATGATTATAAGAATTTAGTAAGGATTCTAGAGAATTAATAATTTTTTTTAAGGACTTAAGGATTTCAAAGATTTCAAGAAATTTACCCAAAGTTTCTGGTTATTTAAAATGTTTTAAAAAAATTATAAAAATGAGATTAAAAACTTAAAAGAAAATTTAATACGAAAAGTTCGAAAACTTTAAAAATTTAAAAACTTAATTTAAAAATCTTTTAAAATTTCAGGATATCTTTTAAAAATCCTAAATATATCTTGAAAATCCTTAAAATTTTACGGAAATTTTTTAATTCTCTTAAACTTTCTTGAAATCTTTTAAAATTCCTTAAAATTCGTTAAAATCACTTAAAATGCTTCGAAATCTTGTGAAATTTCTGAAAAAACCTTTTGACAACAATTTTCAACACTTGTTAAAATTCTTTAGTGTTTTTATCCCTTAAAATTCCTTAAAATCACTATAAATCTGTTACAGTCCTTTTATAGTTTTTATTTATAAAATATCTGAAAAAACCTTTTGATAACTATTCTCAACTCTTTTTAGAATCCTTCAGTCTCTTTAATCCTTGAAATTCCTTAAAATCACTATAAATCTCGGGCAACGCCGGATAAATTTCTGCTATTAAATAACTACAAATTTAAGGTTTTTGAAACTTTGGAAAATCTTTGTTGTTGATATTTTGATTCGAATAAATCAAAAAAAAAAAAATCGTCAGACTAAAGACGTCTGAAACTTCAACCAAATTGTTATAGAGAAAATATCCGTTTGAGAAGCAAAAAGGGTTTTCAAAGCTGAATAAGTGAGCAACCTAAGCAATTATATATTTTTTTCAACAAGAGCTTTGCCCCTTAACTCTTGAATAAATAAATAAATGGGCATAAATTTCTCTTTAAGCATTTAATGGAGTCCAGTCATGTTTGGATATAAATTTATAGCGCTGGTTATTACCATACTTCTGCCTACACTCAGCTACAGTCCATGCAACGGGATAGTTTTTAAGGCAGGTACAAGTCTGAGTCTCGTGTAATTTTTTGCAGACTCCAAACGACATTCTTGTCGAGGTCCTTTCAGTTACAGAAATTGGAATTTGTTCTAAATGCATAAACTTTTGCGCAACGCTCGGCTCAGTCATTCTCTCGCTCAGACTTTATTATAGTTATTATTCTGAGCAGAATTTACTAGATTTAGTCCACGTGTGAGGGAAAATAAAGCCTAGAGTCCTGCAGCATCCTGCTAAACGTTATAATGAAGTCGAGTCCAGGTTTAGAGTCATTCGTGCAAGAGAACAACGAGCCCGGGGGAGAAATGGGTTCATTGTCCCACATATTTACAACCTCAGGTTGATCGTTGCTTAAAGTCAAAACGTAAAGTTTGTGTGTACTTTTGCACCTGGACTTACAGTGGAATCTCAATGAACCCATATTAATTTTAAACTCAATTTCAAGTATTTCAACGAATAAGAATCGTGCAGAAAATAAAAGAGGATATTTAGATTGAGAACAAATGATTCGTTTTCTCTGTTTTAGACTTTTCTGTTTCTTCACTAGCTGAGTCAGAGAATTATGTAAGAAAATGTAGAGAGAGTGGACTAAGTTGGAACAGCAATAATACTACACGGAAAGAATAGTATTGTTTGATAAAAAAAAAACTTTGTAGATTGATTATTACATACAACTTTTTTTTTCGTTTACATTACTCACGATTTTCCATTACTCACGATTTAAAGCCTTAAAAATTAAACAATTTTATAGTTTAACATTCATAAATAAATATTTGACCCGATTATGGCTATTTTTTTAATGCAGTTTCTTTATTTTTCTAATGTCATAATCATTAATTTTTCGCTCCTTGATAATGTTTATATAAACATGTTTCAGATAATCTATTGTTCAATTTGTACCTCAGGTGTAATTTTATGATCTGTAGCATTATTATCATTCCCGAGATGATGAATGATGCTTAGATCTTATGATTAATAAAATTTAGAGTTTTTTAATAACCAAGTTGTTAATTTCAATATAAAATGTGGATTCCATCAACGACGAAGAATTGACAGACCAATTTTGCTAAGATTTGTGGAATAATAACCCAGGTGCCTGATAATTATTTAAAAGGTGAAGTTTGATTATTTGAGACTAAATTCCACGATGAAAACATGGATCTTCTAACTTAGAATATGGCCAATCACCAGTGAAACTAGTATGTTAATTTATGAAGTTAGCATGATGAAGAAAGTAATAAATACACATCGGAAAGGCCGCGAAGCCGGCAATTCCTATCAGTGGAAATTACTAACCTGACTGGAAATAACACTCGGTGGATAGTAGAGTTTGAAAGAGCTCATATTAAAGATTGTCACTTCCTTTTCGCAACGCAATAACTTTATAGCTACTCCGTTACTTTGCCTGGGTGTCACATGCAGAATTGCAAACTCTTCGAAGCACTGTCGACATTCGTCACTTCAAAATATAAAATCTGTTATGTACTTTCCACTCAAAATTCCAATAAAAATAGAGTTTTAAGCATCGGGGCTTGTGCTCTATTAAATAATGAATACTGTACTCTTAAAGACTATACTTTTAGAGTTAGAATCGATTCTAACGACACGAATACACACGAGCTAAGAATACATAACAAGTTCGCGTACAGACACAAAAACATCCGGATGACTCACGCGCTACAGGTATATATGTAGCACGTTTTATTAGAACATACAGGTATACCTGTATGCTAAATAATAAGATACGATTTTTGAATGAGAATAACTCTTTCGCTTGTGGAGCTCAGAAAACGCGTCCGACACTTGCTAAGTGCAACTAAACAATGAGGAACTGGAGGAACTCTTGAAATCTCGTGTTGTGGGAATGACTCATCGGCATATAGGATAGAGAGAGCACGAAAATAACTGTTCTCTGTTCCGTGCACGCCTGACCGATGGAAAGGAATCCCCAGTGATGACTCACCTTTCAGGGACGCGTCGTTAGTCGGCAGCTGCTGGAGGTTGTTAGTTACTGGCACACGCAGTATTCAGTAAGCAGAGGGAGGGCATAGAGTGTACACTGTATGTATGACTGACTGAAGTGTAAATGAAAGCACGAGTAAATCTTGGATGACGCGGCCTAGCCGCTCGAGTGGTCGGTGTGGACTGCAGAAAACACCGCAGACGTTTTCACAGACCTAGGGGAGACTGGATGACATCATCGCGGGCCAATAGAAATACGAGGCAGCCGCGGCTGCGCTCCTGCCGGCAGGCGGACGTCGAGCCGGCCCTGCTAGCGATATATCGCAATCGATTGCGAGAAGGCTAGAGAGAGAGAGAGAGATAGAGAGTTTGTGTGTGTACAGTGTAGAGTGAGCGCAGCAGAGCAAGGAAGCAAGGAGTACAGTTTGCTACGTCACAAAGTATAGGCAAGCGATGTGAGCCCACCCTGGTGTCGAGAGACGAAAGCACTTTGAGAACAAGCGGGAACTAATCGAGATTGGGTTTCATTGAACCGGTGTGCCGTCTGCAAAGAGTAGAAGAGAAGAGCATAAAAGACATGTCAATGTGAAAGGCAGTGCGATTTTCAAAAGCAGGGCTTCACCTTTTCACCTGGCTTGTGCTGATTCTGATTCACAGATCTCGAGGATGGAACTGGGTTGGAATGGATTAGCTGAACTTCGTATCATTAGATTGTGTATAGATGTCTTTCAAGATAGGCGAGAAATAGGGCACTAAGGAGTAAGGAAACAATCTGTGACTTGAAATGTGTAAAAAAATGGAGATTGTACGTTTTTAGAATAAAAATTTGAAAAATATAATTGTGTTGTAATTATATTATGTTATTATATTATATTATTATATGTTATATTATGTTATGTTTGTGTTTTCTCAACGGAAATGGATATTTTCAAATAAAAATC
>CAJFCP010000325.1:105707-142920 GCA_904066005.1 Synergus itoensis
ACAACCAAAAATTTTTGTTGCTTCTATAGCAACCAAACGGTTTGTTGTCCGAACCAAACATTTTTCTCAGTGCAGTTGATGCGCAAAATCCAGAAAGAATGGATAATCCCGAGGTTTACCTTCGCAATCACGAATCCGGTTATCAGTGCACTTGTGATGTTACATTGCTACAATGACTGATAACATCAGGGAAAAATTTTAACAATTCGAATTCAACTTTCCTTAACATGAAAATTCTTGAACATGAACTTCTATTATTAAATATAATATTTCTAATAATCTTTGCAGACAATGGACCACTTATATCCGAGTCTAGAGGAAAAATGTAGGACCGAAGGACTTTGTCCAATATGCATGATGGAGATGGAACTCACGCCTAAATTTTCTTGTGAGAATAATCACATATTGTGTCACCGTTGCAAGCCCTATTATTTCTCCTGTCCAAAGTGTCATTCACCGATTAATATTGAAATTGCCTCTCCGGAGATGAACTCTTATGGCCCTCCACCTCCAGTCCATTTTATGCCACATCAAATGCCACAACCTCATGCTGGCTATCCTTCGCAAATTCCTATGCCAATGCCTAGTGCACCAATGGCTGGTGATTTTCTCGAAAAGGAAAAACAATCATGGTATCCATCCAAGCCAACAGAAGACCAGGAACTTATTCCTTGTGCTTATACTCGATTTGGATGCTGGGTTAAATTTCCGGAGAATTTGAGAGATATTCATGAATCCAGGTAATTAAATTTTGTATTAAGAAAAAATTTTTTATCGACTAATGACACATGCAGTTTCTACTTTACCGACTGATGTCACAATCGGTTTCTACGTTACCTACTGATGGTTTGGCAGACAGCTACATTACCAGCTGTTGATATCGCTGATTTCTACCTTTACTGTTATTACTAAATGATTGCAGGTGTCAATTCCAAAACTTTGATGCCGATCAACCATGCAATTTGCCTTCCGATGAGAACAATATGACTGAATGCGCTTACAAAGAAGCAGGATGTAACGCCCAAGTTCCGGAGTGGAAAATAAAAATTCACGAAGACGATTGTCCATACAAAGGTAGATTCGAGGCTCTCGAAGAAATGCGAGCTGCAATGGAATCCGCATCACTTCATAAAGAGGATTTTTGTGAAGACCCGGACGCAATTGTTGGGTGTCGATTCAGGAAACATGGTTGCATGGTACAGATGCCATTCCGACGAAAGAGAATACATGAGGAGAAGTGCAACTTTCATTCATCTGATGACGAGGAGGAGTTCGAGCATGTACCTTATGAGGATCCTGAACAGCAAGTCGACTGCAAATGGGCTATATACGGATGCAGAGTCCGACCCAAATTATGCCGAAAAGAAACTCATGAGGAAAAATGCAATTATAAGAGGGAATAGTGTGCTTTCAAAGATTATGAATATCATGCTACATTTGAGCTTTCGAAGAGATTCGTTTATCAACGATCATGTGAATACGCTTCTTGAATTCAGATTTTTGTAATTTTATATGTTTTTAAATTATCTATCGAAAACCATTTTTTATTTATTATAACTGAGAACATTCAATGTCCATTAACTGATGATATCAGTGAAATTTTGGTTCGTCTTCTCATCAATTTTGAATCGGAACTTACGTAAAGGAAAAACGAGAAGCAGCACTTTAAAATATCGATACTATGGAATTTTATCTAACCCAAACACTCTTGTTGCAATTTTTCCATTGGACTGCTTACTACATTTATTATCAGTAGATATTATCTTTATTTACACTATCGTATTAATAATAAAATATTTATAACTAATACATCGCTCAGCTTGTATTTGAGTTTAAATTGCAGCAAGATGATAAATTTGACAATTTGTGAGTCTTGATACTTTATACTCTATAACATGAAGAGGGATTATTTACTCCAAGGCCACAGCCCCTCGTGAAAATGGCAAACATTACACTCCTGTCCGGAAAGGATGATCTTGAGCATGATCGTCTGGAATGAGGAAGAAATGGTTGGGGTGAGATATCTAACACCTGGAGGCTAATGGTACCTTTCCGCCCTTCTGCTCAAGCCATTTCAGTCTAAATGACACCTACACGGTTACACAACGTATTTGTGACGACGACGTCAATGTGACGCGAGACAAAATCCACTTATGTACCGTCATTTTCATCATAAATTGGTTCTGCGCTTGTTTGATGCCTATATACTCACATTAATGTAATATTTAAGAACGTTTATTATACCTTCAATCATTTTTGTGATATATCTCTCTCTTATTTGCAATCCCTCCAATTTCAGGAAATCAACAAAAGAATTCTGACGGGTTCTGTGATTTGACGGGGACATAATCAATGCATCCCGATCAGGAGAAAAAACATGAAGTCGAGAGACTCTTACCGCGGGAAATCTGGGGATTCTCAAGAGAATTCAGATTCAGTCTCTTCGAACTAAATAAATATAGAAAGGATCGAGCCGAAGTAGTTTCTCTCTTGACGGAGTCGTCAGTTCCGTTACGGCTAAAGGGTCAGGACCTTGTCTATGTGATGGACAAAGGGAATAGGGGCTATTTTGCATGGGAAAGACTGAGGAGAAAACATGAGACTGTTTTAAAAAGGATGTTTTATTAAACAGTAAAAAAAGAGAAACCACTGAACTGATGTTTCTAAATTTATATATTACATGTTAATTTATACCTTAATTTTTATACTGATGTATGAAGAAAAATATTAGTGGTATAATTATTTCTTGTATAGATTTAGCTGAAATAATTTTAGGGAGGAAGGTAATAATTATCGAGCTTCACTTTCTCAGGATTAATTTTCCTCTCAGAAATAAATAACTATCGACATCCTTAAAGGATTCAAGACACTGCTCTCTCACCAAAGGGAAGGTCGACTTGAGATACCGTCTAAGCAAATTGCACCCCTGGGGAACCACTGACGAAGGGCGCAACAAGCAAAAGACACAACTTTAATTAAAACCTAGAAGGCACACAGAGTGGAAGATATATCAAATTTTATAACTCTTGAGTATACTTGCCATAAGTAATTTTTTATCAGAGAGGTTGGAATTGGAAATAGGATAGTAATAGGATGATTCTTATAGATACATCAAAAAAATTTTAGATACAATATTCGAGTTATAATGATGGTTCGTAAATCCAGGAGGAGGTTACCCTAATGCATGAATTCATACAATAAGCCAGCATTTTGAATAGAAACCGTAGGGGTTCTAGATGTTACAGGATTGTAGTCAGTTGCAACCCTCCAACAAAGCTACTATGATAACCTGTTATCGGCATAGTTCGCTTAGTGTCAGAAACACTGGGAGAGCTGTTATTGCAAGCTAATTTTGGAAATTTTCACAACTCCTGTAATTATGGAATCAGCACTACTAAATCTGATAGACAACAGTTTTAAACTAATATAATAAAATATATTTTTATTTATCCCTAACGAAATAGTCGAATGAGTTATGGACTTCGCGTGCCCAACTCGCCTGTCCTCCTCTGAGCCAACAGACTCCATCTTATCTAGAAGACGTATTTATGTGAGAACATCATAATCTGGGGCCAGAGGCGCGGCATGCATCATTCTTAGTTTTACAGTTCGTGTGAACTACGCAGAATCTCTGAGAACTTCATCAGAAAAAGAATCTTCCGAAAAAAATCAACATCAAAGAAAATTGGCCGTATCAAACGAGATACTCAGTGGGCTTTTTTTACATTTAATTCTTATTTTACATTCTTGCCCGTGCAGAAATTGTCGCAATTTGCCATATTTAAAACAGGGTTCTGACGAGGCCCTGGTCGGCATTTCTATTTTCGATAAAAATATTTTAATATTATTCGGCATTTATGGGGCAATGATACAGTATAGTAATATCTAATTAATACTAATTTTATTCATACTATGAAATAGGGCATTGAAGAGTTTTTCACGTTGAAATCAAACATCGGGTAAAAATATAGAAATCCCAACATTTTCCATATTTGATTATTTGTGCAATAATAAAAGATGGTTATATTTATATATTAGAAAGTTTAATAATTTTTATATTGTTGATAAACACGGGAAAATATATTTCTAGGAACTTTAAACAGGTTTTCATGAAAATTATTATTAAACTACATTTTATGATTATATTATTCTCATAATTTTTAACAACTAAAGATTTAAAGGGATTTTAAAGAATTACAAAAGTTTTTAGTAATTTCAATAAATTTCAAGAGGTTTAACAAATTTTAAAGAATACTAAAAAATTTTTTATTGACAAATTACTTCAAAATTTTGAAACTTTTTTGAATCTTTTGAAATTCCTTAAAATCACTTGAAATCTTTAGAAATCCTTTGGCACATCTTAATAGCTCTGAAATTTCTTGAAAATTCTTTAATTTTTTCATGTTCTTTTAAAATCCTTGGACATTTTTGAAATTCATTAAAAATACCTTACAATATCTATATAATTTTTCAATAATTGATTAATTTATTGCCAGATTACTTCAAAATTTTAAAAGTTTTTTGAATCTTTTGAAATTCCTTAAAATCACTTGAAATCTTTAGAAATCCTTTGACATTTTTGAAATTCATTAAAAATCCCTTACAATATCTACATAAATTTTCAATAATTCATTAATTTATTACCAAATTACTTCAAAATTTTAAAACTTTTTTGAATGTTTTGAAATTCCTTAAAATCACTTGACATACCTTGAAATCGCTTTAAACTTACTATAAAACCATTTAAAATCACGAAAATCTCTTAAAATCATTTAGGAAATCTTGAAATATCTTTAAATTCCCTAAAATCATTTAAAATCTTATGAAAATTCTTTAAAATCTTTAAATTCTCCTGAAATCCTTTATGAAATCTTGATATTTTTGAAATCTTGGAAAATATCTTAAAATCCATTTACATAATTCCCTAGAATCACTTGAAATTTCTTGAAACCCTTTCAAATTCCTTAAAATCACTTGAAATCTTTTAAAATTCACTAAAATCTCTTGAAGTCCTTTACAATATCTTATAATTTTTTAAATCTTGTGAAAGCTCTGGAAAATCCTTATATTCTTTGGAAATCCTTTTAAATTTCCTAGAATAACTTAAAATTTCTAGAAATCCTCTTAAATTCCTTAAAATTTCTTAAAATCACCTATTGCTTATATATAATTAATACCTTTTTATAATATGACTTTTGTTTTTAAAAAATTAAACAGTTTAATTCATATATTGTGAATAATGAATCCGCAGAATAGTTTTTGGGGTATTGGCCAGTTTTTCCTAGGTGGGGTATTTACTAGGACATTTTATGGGTAAACTGGCAAGGCCCTGGCCAGTTTTCCTTAAGTAGGGAAATATTCTGCCAAAGTGTTACAAACCTTATGTTGGCCTTGTTAGTTAACCTGGTTAGGACCACATCAAACGTAGGGAAAACTGACCAGGACCCTGTCAAAACACCAATAAAATTTTCGGCACGGGTAAAGGTGGAAAGACTGAAAAAGGGGATGGAAAACGGGATTGAAATCCTTTAAATCATATACTCAAAATATTTTAAAGGGTAATCCGAGAAAACGAAGAAGTAAAGTACAAATGAAAAGGAATCAGACCACTCTCACTTTTAGTCTACATTTCAATAAAAGATTTCCACACAATGAAAACAGAATTGCTTCACTCGTGAGACGGGTACCAGAAGTTTCCTGCCTTGAGATTAAAATGTTTAATACAACCCTTTTAGAGGAATGGAAAAATATTCATGGCGACGATGGTTGCTGTAGTGAAATAAGGAGGAAAAGGACGAGGAAGAAGCAGATTTAATGAAACGCAAAAGAACCTGAGCTGAGTGTATCTGAAATGCAAATTTTCTCGAGTCCGAAGGAATGAAAAATGAAAAAGCCCGAAACAAGAGATGAAGAAAATCGGCCATCGCATACTTACTAATTCGATTTGAAATTCTTACGCAACCCCCGCTCGTGGATCACGTCTTTTATTTTTAGTAGGTACGCAAAGCTTTAAGAAAAAAAGCTAATTTTCTCTTCTTAATTACGTCTGGGACTCGACCGATGATCAACAGAAGCGCATGTCTTGAATCCTTATCACCTAAAATTCAGATAGCCTTCACGACCCTGATCAAATTCTTGATTAATTATTCAAATCAAGAGTTAAAATTCAATGTAGGCTGCACAATTTTCATCTAACTGGTTCTAAAAACTTTTATTTTACAAGAAACATATGCTAATGAAATAATAATTAATAGTTACGTCTAGACCTTCTAATCTCTCTGAAGAATGTTAAATTTTTTTACAATCCTCAATTTTGATTTGTTGTTCCTTTCTTGCACTTTTTGGTACTTTCTAAAGGAGAACAATGTAGGGATGATTGCACTACAAAGGCACACACTTCTATATATATTTGGTCCTATCAGCATACAGTGCGTGTACGCTTTCGATAGAACGTAATCTCTTCAGGACAAAAAGAGTGCTTGCACTTGCAGTAAGTAAAACTGTCGTGTCTGCAAATGTAAAAGTATAGACTCTGCGATGGGAAAATTACTGGGAAGAGGGAACGAAACAACCCTCAGAAAAAATTCAAGCGAAGCTTCAGAATAACTTCAATTTCTCGATTGATATGCAATGCACACGATTTAAAAATCTTGAGGGACAAAGAATGTATGAAACATTGTTTATGAAAACGAAATTGAATTAGGGAGGCGCATTTGCTTCACGTGCTTGAATATGCTGTAATTTATTGACGGTAATTAAACGAGTGAACGTCAGCACCGGCTGCGTGTCGATGACCAATGGCCGGTGCGTGAGTCTTGTATTAATGACCATTTTTATTTTTCTACTCACCGCATTTTATGTTCTGGTATCTACACACCTTGCTAATTTGTTAATACACGTGGATTTTAATTTGTGCAGAAATATTCAATAATGAATTTCAATATTCTTAATTTCAATATTTTTAATTTGAATTTCAAAAAATCTTCCATCAAAACTCGTAATGTCAATTTGTTGAGGAAAATAGCTTTTAATGGCAGTGTACTGCACTAAAACCCTTCTCATGCAAAACGCATAATACTTCACGTGTAATAAGCAGACAATTACATGGGCATCATTCCCGTGCAATAAAAGGAAAAAACCTTAATTCCAAGGGCTTCTATTTTCTTATTTGACGCAGTTTATATACTAGCAATTTATAATACAATTTATTTTTACAATAGCATATATGTAATACTGTACAATTTTTTAAATCGACAATTAGTGAATGTGCATTAAGTTCTAAACTTTCATTGAAACTTCCGACTACTCTTCAATCAGCGGTCACGAATTAGCAATTTAAATGCTCTTAATGGTTAGATAAGCTTCTAGTGACCATTCCACATTCAACAGTTTCTAGTTTGTACACGCAAAGCTTCAAATGCAAATGAAAGGTACTTAGAACAATCCATTCTACTAATTCGGATGAATATTTAATAGTTTAACCTCAGGATCGCAAATTTTGAACATTTGAAACATTTTTTTCCTTATAAAGCGTAACCCGTGCAGAAATTGTCACAATTAGCTCTATTTAAAATAAGATTCTGACGAGGGTCTGGTCGACATTTCCATTTTCAATAAAAATATGTTAATATTATTGGGAATTTATGGGGCAATGATACTGTAGTAATATCTGATTAATACCAATTTATTGATACTGAAACAGGGCATTGAAGAGTTTTTCACGTTGAAACCAAACATCGGGTAAAAATAGGGAAATCCCAGCATTTTTCACACTTGATTATTTATGCAAAAATAAAAAATGGTTATTTTTATATATTGGAAAATTTTATAATTTGTATATTGTTGACGAACACGGAAAAATATATTTCTAGGTATTTTAAACAGATTTTCATGAAAATTATTATTAAACTACATTTTATGATTATATTATTCTCAGAATTTTTAACAACTAAAGATTTAAAGGGATTTTAAAGAATTACAAAAGTTTTTAGTAATTTCAGTAAATTTCAAGAGGTTCAACAAATTTTAAAAGAATACTAAAACATTTTTTATTGCCAAATTACTTGAAAATTTTTAAACTTTTTTAAATGTTTCGAAATTCCCTAATATCACTTGAAATCGTTAGAAATCCTTTGGAACATTTTAATAACTCTGAAATTTTTTGAAAATTCTTTAATTTTTTCATGTTCTTTTAAAATCATTTGACATTTATTTACTTGATTAAAAATCCCTTTTAATGTTTACAATTATTTTTAAATAATTGAAAGTTCTGAAAAATTATTATGATCTTTTTTCAGAATTCCTTAAAAACTTTTTTAAATCACTTGAAATTTCTCGAAATCGCTTTAAACTCCCTATAAAACAACTTAAAATTTCTTAAAATCCTTTAGAAATTCTTGATATCTTTGAAGTTTTGTAAAATCTCTTGAAGTATCTTTAAATTCCCTGAAATCATTGAAAATCTTGTGAAAATTCTTGAAAATCCTTAAATTTTTGGAAGTTCTTTTACAATCTTTTACAAATTTTTCAATACCATTTAAAACCCTTTGAAAAATTAACAAAATGTGTAAATTAACTTAAAATTTTGGAACTCTCCTATCTTCTTTAACCCTTTCAGTCACACAATTCAATTTCAATTCAATTTCAATTTCAGGAATTTTAATGAAATATAAAAAAATGACGAGAAAAATATAAAAAAATCAGGTAGCCTATATATAGGCTTCTGTGACTGAAAGGGTTAAAAATTGTTAAAAATAACTTGAAATCTATTTATATCGCTTTAAATTCTTCTCAAATCCTTTAGGAAATCTTGATATCTTTGAAATCTAGGAAAATATCTTAAAATACTTTTAAGTTCCCTAGAATCACTTGAAATTTCTTGAAACCCTCTTAAATTCGTTTAAAATTTCTAAAAATTCACTAAAATTTCTTAAAGTCCTTTACGATATCTTATAATTTTTTAAATCTTGTGAAAGCTCTAGAAAATCCTTACTTTCTTTGGAAATCCTTTTAAATTTCCTAGAATAACTTAAAATTTCTTGAAATCTCCTTAAATTTCTTAAAATCACTTAAAATATTTTTAAAATCCTTTTAAATTCTTTAATATCATTTAAAATCCCTTGAAATACTTAAAAAAAAATTTTAATACTCTAAAATCTTGAAACTCCTGTGAACTATTTTGAAATTTTTTAAAAATTTCTTAAAATCACATTGTTTCTATATAAAGTAATACCTCTTTTTCATACCCGGGTAGAAATTTTTCTGTGGCCCCTGTCGGGCCCAGATCGGATGATTTCAGACCGTTGATGGAACGCGGAAGCCGACCGGGCCCAGACCTGGCTCGATCGTGCTAGGTCTGGGCCCGGTCAGGTTCTGCGTTCCATCACCGGTCTGGGCCAGGTTTGAGAATTTCTACCCGGGTAATAGGACTTTTGTTTTTAGAAAATTAAATAGTTTAATAATCATGTATTGTGAATAATGAATCCGCAGAATAGTTTTTGGGGTATTGGCCAGTTTTTCCTATGGGTTATTTACTAGGGTCTTTTTTGGGTAAACTGACAAGGCCCTGTCCAGTTTTCCTTAAGTAGGACAATATTCTGCCAACACGTTACAAATCTTGTGTGGGTCTTGCCAGTTAAGCTGGTTAGGACCACATCAGAGGTAGGGAAAACTGACCAGGACCCTGTCAGAACCACATCAATGTATCTGCACGGGAATAAGCCTTAAATAATAATTGTAAAAGAAGATGCAATTTTTAATTGAATTAGATTCGACGTGTTAAGAGTCCAAAAAACGGTGCATGCTTAAAGCTCTGTTTTGCACGATCTCGAGGGAATAAAGTGCGTGCCTGCCTTGTTTCAAGAGGCGTTGAGACCTGTAAATCATACAGGGTGACGCCATCGCAGAGACAACCACTTTTCTGAAGTCTCTCTACATCAAGTCCCTGCTGGGACTCGCTCTATATTATATGTTTCTTTCATGTCCATTCTTTCACGTACTTTCTGATCTTCCTCTAGTATTTCATACTCTTCTTCACGTCTCCATTCATTAATTACTTCTATAGCAACATATCTTCAGTAATTCATATTTCAAGCTTGCAGAGTTATAATTTATTCTCTACGATAACTTAGATTTAACGCACAATATTGTCTCTTCTGAAAGGAGAAAATTCAATATACTTCAATCGGAGCTTTCTATGTACCTCCGATAAACGCTGTTATAGAAATAAAAGGATCCAGAGGCGCTCATTTATGTGCGTTAACCAAGCGAACCAAGCGTCGAACTACCCCTGATGATGGTAAATGGAGGTACTTTCAAAAAGCTGGTGACGCAGCTGCGTCGAAGTCGAAAGCAATCACGTCGCAGAAACTGCTATGTTTTTCAGCCCCAGCTTCAGCCCAATCATCGATTCGCTTTAGTGACTTTATGCTAACGGTAACGATTTCGTGTCAGGTGCCGCGAATGCCGTTTCAAGTGCGGATTATTGGCAATTTGTCAATTCGTCGCGAGGACGCGCTCACCGATTAAAAACAAAAGTTTGTTATTGAATCTTTGCCGATGAGAAAAAAGCATCCATATCCTAAACCCACAGATTTTGATTACAAATCTTTTTTTCAATATTCAAGAATCTATGCAGCAATGATGGCAATACATTCTTTTTTGCTTAACTCTATTCGGCCTCGACATTACATCGCAGATGATGGGTAGACACTGCGACATTTCTTCCATTTCAATAACCCTCCGCGAAATGGTACTGGGGCCACTTTTAACCCTCCTTGGTGAAGCAACGCCTCGTCGGCGTTGCTGGAATTACATTGAACTCACAAAGGGTTGATGGAAGACTTTCATCATTGCCGCGCGCGACTTGCGTTTACCATTGTTCTTGTCACAAATCTAAATCGCACAGCACCTTCCGATTAATAACGAGCGCGCGAAATTCATTTCAGGGATTTCAGACTGAGAACAACAGCGAGTTACGTCTAAAGACTCTAAAGTGCGGAACGTAATTGAAAAATTAATTTTCTGCTAAGACAATTACTTCTTGTTTTCTTCTCTTGACTGGAACATTTTCGAATGATTAAAATAGGAACGTTTATGCACATTAAAGCACCCTTCCAAGGTCAGCCGGGAAAATTAGCTTTTGTACATTAGTTCTCTTTCAACCACTGTTGCATGGAAAAATAGTTGCTATCTTGCTTTGACTGAATATGTCAGAATACATGGGGGTTTTCGTGTTCCTCTGGGAGAGGGCTTCTTTACTTTACTCGTCTTATTCATATTTTAAAAAACCACTTCTGTGATCCATTCGCCCTCGTTACTCTCTCGTGTGTGTGCTAGCACTCTCTTGGGAATCTGTGGTGTAATAATGTTGACATAGCTGACGCAGCCTACTAAATAGCCAGCCCCTATCTTCCTCCGCCTTCGCTCTTCTCAATCCAACTTTCATTCACTCGCATATTTGGCGAGTGTTTTCGATGGCATTACATTTGCACTCCATGTGTTCCTTATCGATTTTCCCATCGCTCTTCATTTAAACTAGGAAAAAACTCTATTTGAGACATCCAAATCGTTTCAGGAAAAAACCTTATAAGCATTTCGAGAAAATCAGAGATATACCTATCGATTTCCATCGTATCTCCAATCTCCATTGGTTTTGGTTTGGTACTTACTCACGCTCTTCACCACGGGAAGGTTGCGATATCCCTTTACCATTCCCTTTACCATTTCCCTTTACCATTTCCCTTTACCATCCCCTTTAGCATTCCTTTTATCATTTCCCTTTACCATTCACTTTAGCATTTTTTTTTACCATTTCCCTTTATAATTCCCCTTTACCTTTGCCATTTTCTTTTAGCATTACCCTTTAACATTTCTCTTTACCATTTCTTTTGCCATTTTCCTTTACCATTCTCCTTTCGCATTTCCCTTCAACATTCCTTTGCCATTTTCCTTTACTATTCCTTTTTACCATTTTCCTTTACAATTCCCTTTATCATTCCGTTTGCCATTTCCTTTTATCAGCCCTTTTAACATTTCCCTTTGCCATTTTCCTTCACCATTCCTTCTACCATTTCCCTTTACTATTTTTCTTTACCATTCCCTTTGTAATTTCCCTTTGTCATTTCCCTTTACCATCCCCTTTATCATTCCTTTTACCATTTCCCTTTACCATTCATTTTAGCATTTTTTAACCATTTCCCTTTAACATTCCTTTGTCATTTTCCTTTACCATTCCCTTTTACAATTTTCCCTTTACCATTCCCTTTTGCATTCTTTTTATCATTTTCCTTAGCCATTTTCCTTTACTATTTTCCTTTACCATTCCCTTTGTAATTTCCCTTTGTCATTTCCCTTTACCATCCCCTTTATCATTCCTTTTACCATTTCCCTTTACCATTCATTTTAGCATTTTTTAACCATTTCCCTTTAACATTCCTTTGTCATTTTCCTTTACCATTCCCTTTTACCATTTTCCCTTTACCATTCCCTTTACCATTCCGTTTGCCATTTCCTTTTATCAGTCCTTTTAACATTTCCCTTTGCCATTTCCCTTTACCATTCCCTTTTGCATTCTTTTTATCATTTCCCTTAGCCATTTTCCTTTACTATTTTCCTTTACCATTCCCTTTGTAATTTCCCTTTGTAATTTCCCTTTGTCATTTCCCTTTGCCATTTTCCTTTGCCATTTTCCTTTGCCATTCCTTTTACCATTTCCCTTTACTATTTTCCTTTACCTTTCCCTTTGAAATTTCCCTTTGCCATTTACCTTTACCTTTCCCTTTGCCATTTACCTTTACCTTTCCCTTTGCCATTCTCTTTGCCATTTCCCTTTACCATTCCCTTTAGCATTCTTTTTATCATTTCCCTTAGCCATTTTCCTTTACTATTTTCCTTTACCATTCCCTTTGTAATTTCCCTTCGTCATTTCCCTCTGCCATTTTCCTTTTCCATTTTCCTTTACCATTCTTTTTACCATTTCCCTTTACTATTTTCCTTTACCATTCCCTTTGTAATTTCCCTTTACCATTCTCTTTGCCATTTTCCTTTGCCATTCCTTTTACCATTTCCCTTTACCATTTTCCTTTATCATTCCTTTTGCCATTTCCCTTTACAATAATTTTCTTTTACAATTATTTCCATTTAGAATGTGAAGAGACATGGTTTATGGGTTTTTTTTTTAAATGAAAATCGATATGTCTTTGATTTTCTCGGAAACTATCACTCGCAGAAAAAATGTTTCAAACGAAAAATATGTATTTCAATGAGATCTACAACTTTTGTTTGAAACATCGTTTAAAATTTTCCATATTAACTGAGATAAACGCAAAAAACCATTATTTTTATAGTTTTTTCATGATTTCAGCATGAAAATCAAATTTGCGGCAACTTTCACTATCATATTCGTAATTAGCGCGTCAAAATACATAAGTATATACGGAGCCCAAAGAAAATCGGAGGTTGCGGCCCTAGCGAAAGCCTCGGATTGAAATTCATTCCGAATCAATTCGAATCATTTCGGAATTTGTATCCGAACAAAACAGTTTCATTCCTATCTAAACCGAAGGAAGTTATCAATTCGAATTAATCCAAAACCCTTTTAAAAGCAATTCGAATTTTTAAAGTGAATGAATCCGCCAATTCGAATTAATCAGAATGAATCCGAACTTTCTATTCAAATAAATAAGGTCCATCCGAATAAATCCGGTCAATCCGGCCAATCAGGGCTTTCAATCCGAATTAATCCGCATTATCCGGTCTATCAGAATAAATCCGAATGAATCCAAAAAATTCGGATTCATTTGAATTGACCGGATTCATTTAGATTGAAAGTTCTGATTCATTCTGGTTAATTCGGATTGGCGGATTCATTCGGATTAAAGGTTCGCATTGATTTTGAATGGGCTTCGGATTAATTCAAATTGAAACCTTTCTTCGGAAGGTTTCGCTAGGGCGGTTTTCCTAACTTTATCCAAACGGTTTATTTCTATCTTCAAGTAAAGCCTTTTTCCAGAGATTTCATATGAATAGAGAGGAAAAAATTTCCTTCTGGATGAAAAAGCAAGATTGCAAGTGATCGTATATTCCAATAGACGTATAAATTGGATTTGCCCTTGGTTCCAGACTTGAAGTGGTATTTGCAGATCTCTGCGTATTATATACTCCGGATTGTTGAGTCGAGTTGCTGTTCAGGGTCCTACAGGAACTAATTGGCCGGTCAGCATGCAATTTTCCTACACCACAGCAACCACAATTTGACTTGGAAATATTTTCCTTTCTTCGCCTTAAAACAGATTTTTCTTTTCAATGTAATAATTGAATAAATTAATGTTAAATTATCCTGTCATTTAAATATTTGAGATACTCGTAATATGCGTGAAAACTCGTTAAAAAGTTCACTTTAAGTTAGCTCCCTAATAATAAATAACTTACGTTATTCATGCAGGGGACAATCTCAAAATGGAAAAGGATTTTGAAAAAGTGGATTGGAAAGGGGGTGTTTGAAAAGAAGCTTGAAGCGGGGTTTTGAAAGAAAAATCTTACTTTCCAACTTTCTTTTCCAACACCTTTTCGATCGTAAAAATGAGTTAGAAAAAAGCGGGAAAAAAAAAGTTTGGATAAGGTGCTTGGGAAAAATTTACTGAAAGTTTTGATTCCTTGAATATTAAAAAAAAACATTTGAACATTTCAGAGTAAAATTTATAAAATTATAAAATGATAGCTTGAATATAAAAAAAATTGCAGTATTGAGCTCCCGAGTAACTGCTGGTAACTGAGCTTTTTAAAGTCCTGTACAACCCCAAAATCGATGCCCAGAGCAGCAGTCGGTAAAATAATACAAATTAAGAGATTAAAATGAGTTTATAATTTTTAAATTTCTATTTATAATCTTCATTTCCATAATTGAATTACGAACTTGTATTGAGATAAGTTATTTAAGTAGTTTTTTCTAACAAAAGCTCATTATCAGAAGGTAACTGAGACATTACCGTAGAAAGCTTTATCATAAATTTCCAGCAGCTGGAAGCTCAAAGCTGCAGTCGGTAAAATAGTCTGAAGTTGCAAGCTTGCGCAAAAAGAGTCTGTTCTCTTATCAAAAGACAGATAAGAAAGGTTATTGGTCTACCTTGGACTTGTATTTGCACATCAATGCACAAAAGATTCAACGGTATGGAAAATCTAGAGCTCTCGTGTTGCTACCTCAATAAGCTTTAAAATCTCAGAGAAAAGAATCATAAAGTGATTGGTTAAACGTTTTTAAGGTCATAGTTCAAATTCAAATGTCGAAGGCTTATGAGTTTAAGAGCACTTCAGTGAATGACTTCTCTGATAGTTCTCTGAATTTTCACGTGCGAATTCTTCTTTTAGTAATTTCAGATTTCATTTCCTGCATCAACCTTGTCAGAAGTACGCTCTTTAAGGCTTAATGAGACTGAAACTTAATTGAATAGTGACAATTAGTTAGACTAATTTTTTATTAACGAATGAAACTTTGACCATTGACAATATAAATGTGAATTTTTTTTTAATTATCTCCACACTTTTAATTTATATCTTCTGATAAAATGATGACATCCCGAGTAGAAATTTTGCTGTGGCCCCGATCGGGTCCAGATCGGGGGATTTCAGACCGGGGATGAAACACACGGCCCGACCAGGCCCAGACCTGGCTGGATCGGGGCCCGATAGGGCCGGGCGTTTCATCACCGATCTGGGCCAAGTTTGGAAATTTCTACACGGGATCACAATCACCCGTGTAGAAATTTTGCTGTGGCCCCTATCGGGCCCAGATCGGATGATTTCAGATCGGTGATGGAACGCTGAACCAGACCGGGCCCAGATCTGGCTTGATCGTGCCCAGTCTGGGCCCGATTGGGCCAGATCTGGGCCTGGTCGGGCCGTGTGTTTCATCCCCGGTCTGAAATCCCCGGATCTGGACCTGATCGGGGCCAGATACCTCAATCTGGGCCCGATCAGGGCCACAGTAAAATTTCTACTCGAGTTATTGTATTAAATAGATAGATAGATATTGTATTTAAAAGATTACAATTTTTTAATAAGAAAATCGATAAGAAAAAATTGCATAATAGATCACGAAAGTGTATTGTGAAATATCTTTGCATATTATATGTATGTGTTTCACCTTTTTTACATAGAACTCAGTATTCTTCACACGTACTGACGGTATTTCCCATTAAATTTCCCGACGAATTCAACGTGCTGGAAATAAAACCAAAGTGTGCAGCGAAAGAATGAAACTACTTCAAACAAGTATGTTTAGAAAAACGTGAAGGAGAATGAGAATGAAAATCATGACTTTTACAGCCACGCAAATTCTTGTAAAATAAGCACTCGTTTTCATTACCAAAATCCTAGGGACGATTTCACATTCATGCTCATGATTTAAAACATTTATCTTAAAGATGCTTAAGAACCTAATCAACTATTAACAAAACTCTGAATAATAATTTTATGAAAACTTAGAGAAGTGGATTAATCTAATCCATAATTTTGAAACCGGAACTGCGCAGGAAGTAACTTGCAGAATTCCAGTCAGAGCATTGTGTTAATGATAAAATAATACACCAGTGAGAGTAACTAACGACGAAAGTCGTTAGTAGTTGAAATATTAGCATTCAATAGTATTATATTTTATCGCCTCCATTAAATTTTCTGAGATATTCAGGAAAATAATAAATGTTCTCTCCCTAATGTTTTCCAGCAAACACTTCTTGAATTCAAAATAAATTTCTCTCTTCAGTACAAAGTTTTCCACAAATCAATGATCAATTATTGAGAATTGTTGACTGGTTTCAATTTTCTTTTGTGTGTAATTGAAAGCATCCAAGCTGGGTAATATCGTTAATTGAAAGGAGAAAGGGTTCTGAAAATTTTTAATCTCGTTCTCTTTTCTCCTTTGATAGAATCACATAAATTTTCTAGATAACTTACACCATTAATTACTGTAGACATGAACTATCGGATTTTAAGAAAAGAATTAATTCAAAGTTTGAGATGAATTTTTATACAATTCTGGAGAAACTTCTGGATGCAAAAAGTTTATAAATTTAAGATAAGAAGCTCTGGGCTTTATGCCAAGCGAAAGATAATGAATTCAGTGTGTTGGTAATTAAAAGATAATACTTAGATATAATAAATTAATTTAATGTTTTAAGATCGTTAATAAAGCAACAACCTCGGAAGAATTGATTGTACGTTTATCACCTAATATTGTAAACAATGCGAAAATAATTTCAATTTGTAATTGTGGAGCAATCGATCACAGGCAATCACGGATACGTAATTAATGTGGTTGGACACGAACTGATAGAGATTTTACTTTACAAAGCAACAGAACTACCTGTCGAACATTCAAATAAACCTATTAAAAGATATGTCAATCTCACTGATACAATATTCAAATCGTTATCCTTTTTCCTGTTCCCTTTTTCGAATCGATTTTCTAACTTCCTTCTTCCAAGCATCTTTTCAAAAAACTGTTCCAGAGGAACTTACAAATTCTTACAAATATTATTAAAGTAATATTAAGATTTTTTTTTAAATTCTTAAAAAATTGTTTTAAATCACTTAAAATCTCTTGTATTTGCTTAGAACTTCCTATAAAATCACTTAAAATCTTGTGAAAATTCTTGAAAATCCTTAAATTCTTGGAAGTTCTTTTACAACCGTTTAAAAATTTTCAATATCATTTAAAATCCTTTGAAAAAATTAACAAAATGTGTAAATTAATAAAAAATCTTGGAACTCCCCTGAATTATTGAAACATTCTTTAAAATACCTTGAAATCTATTTATATCGCTTTAAACTCTGTTGAAATCCTTTAGGAAATCTTTATATCTTTGAAATCTTGAAAAATATCTTAAAATCCTTCTAAAATCCCCAGAATCACTTGAAATTTGAATTTCTTGAAACCCTTTTATTAAATTCCTTAAAATCACTTGAAATCTCTTAAAATTCACTAAAATTTCTTAAAGTCCTTTACGATATCTTATCATTTTTTAAATCTAGTGAAAGCTTTGGAAAATCCATACATTCCTTCGAAATCCTTCTAAATTCCTTTGTATTTACTATGGCCTTTTTCGGGTAAACTGACAAGGCCCTGGCCAGTTTTCTCTAAGTAGGGTAATATTCTGCCAAAGCGTTACAAGCCATGTGTGGGCCTTGCCAGTTAACCCGGTTAGGGCCACATCAGAGGTAGAGAAAACTAATCAGGACCCTGTCAGAACCCCATCAAAATTTCTGCACGGGAACATTCTGAATTATTGAACTCCACAAAAGTTTGTTTTATCCATTTGAAGAAATCTAAAAAGACTTTATAGTGCAATTTCTCTGGAATTTTCACAGATGAAATTAAAAAGTTTGCTGGGGAAACTTCAAATGATTATTGAAAAGTCTACTGACGGTTATTCCAGAATTGGAAATTAAAGATGTTCCATCAGTGGTTTGTACATGAAGTTACCAATTGCAGGTGAACTTTGGAACGCAGGTGCAAAGGTATATTCGTTTTAGAGACGGATCGATCAGCGCACGACTCCTCTTGATTCTCAACCCAGCTTCTGTACAAAAGAACCTAGTTTGTCAAATATCAATATCTCGGCTTATACTTGTCCTCAAAGGTATTATTTCTTCCTTGGTTCCAATAAATCTTTCCTTAAAGAATGTAAACGACACATACAAGTTCAAATGAAATTATCTTCTTTAATTTTCTGCGTTCTCTCTCAACCCTTCAGTTCAAAGGGTTGTACATCTCTTTCCAGGAAACAATTTCAAACTATATGAAAAGTTTGAAGTTGATGTAATTACAAAGCAGATCTGCAAATACAAAAGCTTCACTGAGTTTTAATTAAAAAATTGGCTGTGTTGCTAATCTATATTTGCAGTGTTACCACTCCCAAACTGAGAGTATTACCAATCCCAAAATGATATAAATTATTGGTTAATCTCCATAATGAAATGACTCTCTTTTCTGATTCGCCATCCATTAACATTAATCTAATTGTAAGTAGAAATTCAACTAACCACATGAGCTTATCTGGCTGTGGTTGAAAGGATTTTCCTATGTATCCTTGGTCATGGGCCAAAACTGTTATAAATTATAGTTAAATTTACTTCCAAATCTAAATCTAAATTCTAAACTTAAGTAAATTAGTTTTTGTTTGCATTTCAAGTTGTAGTAATTTAAATAAAAACATATAGGCGCAACACGGAGCGCAAAACGCGACGCGTGAAAGAAAAAAATTAAAAAAAAATTTTTTAAATAATACATTACTGAATAGTAAATATTATTTTGTGAATGAAAGTTGCCATTTTTAAACAAAAATGTGCGATCTAAAACAAAT
Organism: Synergus itoensis; assembly: GCA_904066005.1. Classification (NCBI taxonomy): domain Eukaryota; kingdom Metazoa; phylum Arthropoda; class Insecta; order Hymenoptera; family Cynipidae; genus Synergus; species Synergus itoensis. Next base: position 125,066 of record CAJFCP010000325.1, read on the forward strand.
CATCAATCAAACAGATTTTAAAATCTGGATTTATTTTTTTCCTTATCTAATCTGGATCTTGTAGACAAATCTTCATTGCAGACAATCCGTCGAAATATAATTTATCATTAATCACTTATACTTTAGATAATATAATTTTTTGGCTGTACTTATGCAACAATTATATTTTTAATAAATTAAAAAAAATAGTTCAGTGAAGTTCTTCAAGCGTTTTTAAAATACTTTATTCTAACGCTTCCTGACAAAAATTTAAAAATTTTGAATTAAAAAACTGTAGGAAAAATTAGATCAACCTTGGAAATGTATTATCTTAATCATTTTATCAATTTTAAAAAATTAATTAGGCTTGCGTCTCTATAATAATACTATCAATCATTAAAACACACGATCGACATTTCATACATTTTTAGATATAAAATGATCTACCATTATTAATTACTAATTGACGATAATATATTCTTTTTATTGGACAATAATTTCAAAAATTATTTAATCAATTTTCAAAATTGATGTTTCAAAAGGTTTTCTCTGTATCTTAAATACTGTCGATTCAACTCCAATTTCAAGTGTAATCATCAAAATGATACAAATAATTTACAAATAAAAGAAGAGTGATCTATCAATGGGAATTAAAATCCAGATTTGTTTCCTCTTCTTCATCTAATCTGGATCTTAATTCCATGCCTCGTTCATTATCTCGCAACTCATTTAGTATAAATTCAACTTCTTTACTATGGAACCTGAAATAGACTTCCATCACCAAAGAGTTCAGAATGATATTTGCTCTATTTTTCGGTTTCGGTCTTTTGGCTTTATCCAATGGTGAGTATTTATTTTAATAGCTCAATTTTAATCATTTTTTTTTTTAATAATAAAATATTCAAAAATAAACGATTTAGTACTTTTTCTAAATTAAAATTCATTCATAGCTGGAGTACTTAAATGGGATCCATTCGCTCCCAGAATTGTTAATGGAGAAAATGCTAAGCCTGGAGAAATTCCTTATCAGGTTTGTTTTACATCAGCGGGTTCTTTAATGAAAAAATTGGAAAACAATTTTTAAAAATTTATTTATACTTAAAGGTATCGCTTCAAACAACATACAAGTTCCACTTTTGTGGAGGTTCAGTTCTGAATGAAAATTATGTGATCACTGCTGCTCATTGTGTCGTTGGGTAAGAAAATTTCACAATACTTGAATAAATAAATTATTCTTTTGAAATTTTGTAATTAATGACCGATATTTTTAATCAGCGCAAAACTTTTCATTTTACAGTAAAAGTCCATCTGACGTAGTAGTAGTAGCAGGAACCTTAAAGTTGAGCAAACCACAGGCAATACATAAAGTTGGAGAAATTGTTGTTCATGAGGAATACAGTCCCTCAAATTCTTGGAAAAATGACATTGCTCTTCTCAAGGTAAGAATAGTTTAAGGTTTAAAAATTCAGTTTGATTTTTTTGATAAATTATTGTGTCAACTTTCTTTTATTTTTAGGTCAAAGTTTCGTTCGGGCTTAATGAGGAAATCAAGATGGTTCCTCTTCCCAAATCTAATCAAATGATCAGTGCTAATCAGAAAGCCGTTGTCTCTGGCTGGGGCAATCTCAAAGTAAGCTTATTTATTTCAATTATGTTTACTAATATTCAGTCAGAAAGCAAATGTATTAAGATTTAAATATTTTGCTAAAATTGTAATAAGAACAAGAATTTAATTTTTTACTAAATCAAGTGTTTCTTTACAGTTAGGCGGTTATCCGCCTGATCATTTGCAACGAGTTGACATAATAATTGCAGATCAAGCTTTCTGTGCAAGGGTATATGATGAACTAGAAGGTCTTGCTGTTCACGATAGTCAAATCTGTGCTTATGATCCAGATGTCATGAAGGGATCTTGTAACGTATGTTTTTTGACACATAAAATATTTAATTTTATAAAATATTTAGTTTTTTTCGGGGGTAAAGTTAAATTTATTATAAAACTGCCCCATGGTTTTAAATATCTAAAGAAAAAACTGATGCATTAATATAAAATAATATTATAAAAAATATCTGAATTGGCAGGGTGACTCTGGAGGTCCTTTGACAGTTCAAGGAAGACTTGTTGGTCTCGTTTCCTGGGCTAATGGCTGTGCAAAAACAGACTATCCAACTGTATTTACTAGAGTATCTAAATTTTTGGACTGGATCGAAGAAAATGCGGTTTAAATTATTTTTATAAATAAAAAAAAAAAATTGTTCAATTCTTGTTAAATTCTTTCTTATTCTTCTTCCTCTTTTTATAAAGTTTTAACCTAAGTAAAAAATCTCTGAAGATAGGAAATATGAAATACCAATCTGAACTTTCCTTCTACTTTCCGTGAAAGATTTTCTGCCTAGATAACTCGTGATATGAATAAGTCAGACATCTTCCACTTTTAGACAGTCTCTTGTCTTAATCCATGGGAAAATTATTCAACTCGGTATCAAGAATATTCTTTTCTTAAAGAAACTTTCCTTTTATGAAAGAAACTTTTTTATTAAAACCCATTTTCCAGTTGTTTTTATAAGATAATTCATAAGTTAATTTTATTCTTATTAGGATTTATTCTTCATCAAGTTTATCAACTTCTAGATTAATTTGATTAATATGATGTAAAATATTGTTTTCGGGATAAAAAGTGAAAAAATTAATCTAGTCTAAATTTTGGTGAAATGCGATTGGGTAGCGGGTCAGCTGGCGCCGCGAGATCAATACAGCATTGCTCACGCGCTGCGCTCACGTGTTGCTCTCATTTCCAGTGACACTGCACAAAATTTATGAAGCAAATTATAGGAAATTTCAGAACCAGGAATTAATTAATATCAATTGGCTTCAACAACTAAAATAGACTAAAAAAATGTTTAAATGCCAAAAAGAGAAATCATAAAAATTACTATCCTATCTTAAAAAATCTGCCCGCTTCGCGGGCACATTCTCATCGCGCGCTTCGCGCGCGGCTCGCTTCGCTCGCAAAAATGAGCGCGCCTACGGCGCGCGGGGGGTCGAATATAGTTCGATCGTCGCGCTTCGCGCTCCGAAAATATTTACACGTCGCGCTTCGCGCTCCGTGTTGCGCGCTTCGCGCGCTTGTGCCCTGCAGGAGGCTTGCACCTTACCGGACGCTTGTACCTACATGTTTTTTTTAAATTACTTTAAATTTAAATTTAATTAAATTAAATTTAAATGAAATGAAATTAAAGCTTTGAATGTAAAAGAAAACTAATTTACTTAAGGTTCTATCGACCTTAAGGAGCACATTCTCATCAGGGCACTCGCGCTTCGCGCTCGATATTTGATTTAAACCTCGCGCTCGGCTCTGTTTAACAATATTTTTCATGATTAAAACGAAAACTACTCATCCTATTGAAAAGTGGCCAAAAGATAACTTGTAGATCTTTCTAAGACCAATAATTATGTTTCTTATCATTTTCTCTGCATCTCGCGTCATTTGGCTCAAAATTTGAATTTTCGATTTTTTAAGGAAATTCAAAAAGTTGTGATGCCTATCCTATAGGGCGTTCAAAAAGAAACATTTTTCATCTTTAGACTTTTTTTCATACCGTGCGTTGTTTGGCTTCTAATTTAAGTTTTCTTTCATTTTTTTGGATTTTCAAAATGTTATAAGTCTTTCAATTTTTTTTTTATCCAAAAAAGTCATTAGGAAGAATTGTTCGAATTTTTGAGTACTACGAATATCCGTGCATAGAATTTTTAAATTAAAAAAAAAAGTGGTATCAAAAATTTTCAAAATGCTCCAACTTTTTGAATTTTTATCCAAAATGGCTGGCCAACGAACTTGACCTTCATTTTAGGACACTCAAAGAGTATACCAAAGGCCAATCCAATCGGTCAATTCTTTCGAAAGTTATCGTGCTCACAAACTAAAAATCTACAGACAGACAGACACACAGACACACAGACAGACAGACAGACACACAGACAGACAGACACATTCGTAAAAACATGTTTTTCGGGTTCAGGGGGTCCCAAAACGTGAACATTTGACAAAAACTGGGGGGGTCAAATTTTACACAAATCTAATACCTTCTCTGATGAGAATGTAAAAAGTGGTGTAACGAAATGTTTCGAAAATTGGCTTTTGAATGACTTAAAGTTGTAGGAAAAAAATTAAAATATAATCGCACGCGTGTTTGTTTTTTAACATTCAAAATTTTTTTAAATCATTAGAAATTTCTTCAAATTCCATGAAATCCTTAAAAATTTTACAAAATCTCTTGAAAACTCTTAAAGTTTTACGGAAACCTTCGAAATCCTTGTAAATTCTACAAAATGTATTAAAAATCATAAAAAATATTTTGAAATTCCTCAATAAAATTCCATGATAAATTTTAAAATTCTTCGAATTCCATAAAATATTTTGAAAGTCATAAAAATCCCTTGAAATTCGATTGAAATCTGAGCAAAGTCGTGAAAACCTCTTAAAAAATACTCAGAAACTTCTTGAAATTCTTTAAAATTGTACGATAACATTTAAAATTCCTTTATATCTTTTAAAATCCATTGAAATCTTTTTAAATTATTAGAAATCTCATAATAATCAATCAAATACATAAAAAGTCCACAATATCTTTTAAAAATCAACAAATTTTTTGAAAGCCCTTCAAAAATGTACAGCCTTGGAAATCCTTTTATATTCTACTAAATCTTTTAATAATCGTAAAAATCTTTTGAAATCTCTTCATAAAATTCCCTGAAAAACTTTAAAATCTTTTAAAATTCCCAGAAAATTCTTAAAATTTTACGGTAACATTTAAAATCCCTTTAAATCTTTAAAATCCGTTAAAAATATTAAAAATCTTATCAAATTCCATGAAATTCTTTAAAATTTTCACAAAATTTTTTAGGGATCAGGAAAATCTTTTGAAGTCTCTTAAAATTATTAGAAATCTCATAAAATTCCATAAAAACCCTCCCAATTCTTAAAAATCTTTTAAAATATCTTAAAATTTCCTAGAATTCTAGGATAACATTTAAAATTCCTTAAAGCCCCATAAAACTCTTACAAATCTTTTGAAATTCCTTAAAATTTCACGAAAACGTTACAAATCGATTAAATTCGTTGAAATCTTTTAAAATTCTTAGAAACCTCTTAAAGTTCTTCATTTCAAAACATTTAGAATCCCGTATTAAAAGTCTCTTAAAATTGCACAAATTGCTTTACAATTTCACGAAATTTCCTAAAATCCCTTAAAATTCTACGAAATATTTTTAAAATCCTAAAAATCTTTTAAATTTCGTAAAAATCACTTAAAAATCGTAAAATTCCCTTAAATTTAGAATTTTACGATTAAATTAGAATTAATTAATTAGAAAAATTAAATTTAGTAAATTTTAAATTTAAAATTAAATTTAGTAAATTAGAATTAATTAATTTTTAATCGTAAAATTCCCTTAAATTCCCTCTCTAAGAAAGTAATTCCCCTCTAAAAGTGTCTCGAAAATCTCACATACATTGAAGTTTCTAATCTCATTGGCTTTGTAATGACTTTAAGTTGTAAAAATAAAAATAAAACAATCGTGTTGGTTTACTAGTTGATTATAAAATGATTTAAGCTATAAAGTAATATGTAATAATAAAGCTATATGTAATATGTAAGGGAACTAAAAGAGGATAGAAACTACATATTCTCAATCATTTGAATCTACGGATTTTATTATAAGAGGGATTAGATCAAAGCTTTTTAAGTTGCAAATTTCTTGTCGATATATCTTTAAAACCTCTCTGAAATGAGTTGACTATCGATAATAGGTTATTCAGAAATCTATAATGAGAGCCGCAGTAGATGGAGTATGAAGTGAAGTGGGAGGAAAAATGATCGAGAAAAATGAAGTTTTTTCATGGAAATTGACGTTAGATATGCTTGAACGTGCACTCTTTACTTTATAAGTTTAAGCTTTCCACTTCCAAGAGCTGAAATTAGAATTCGGAAAATAGTGCATAGAGAAACCTATTTAAAAATAATTTTAATAGATTCATTATAAATCCTCATATTGAATTACCCACTTTCCAGAAGTAATTCACACAAATTCTCGAAAATTTTCAATTTAAGTCTTAAACTTTAAAGTACACCCTTGACATTATAAAGTACAATGTTGTCGGCATTACTGCAGATTAATCTACATAAGATCTTGCTTAAGATTATATATATAAGGTGAGACCTTAGTAACACTTTGAACCACTGGGGCCTACGCGTGCAAAACTTCGTAACTATACACATATAGGAATATGTAATGTCACCAAGAGAGTACATAAATTTGTACCAGACTCGTAAATTTGTGTGTGCACTATTTAGTCACATGTGTGTAACTGATTAAATTTATCTGAATTTCTGCTACCTTCAACTTTTTAATTTCCTAAAATATTCATTAATACCTGCAAGAAATAAGTGTAGAAACATCAGTTCTAAACAAATATATGTTTCCTTTTCATTTTACAATAGTCCACCATTTTTTCTTTTCTTGAAAGCTATGTTTCTAAAGTTGAAAGTTTAAAACCGTGGATTTGCAGTGGAATGAGAAAAAAGAAGATAAAGAACGTGATCCCAAAGTTGCCTTTACCAGTTTCGCCTTGCAGATGTACATTCAACGAGCAACGTTCCGCACTTTCAATGCTAATGAATTTTCATCTTGAATTTGGACCATTGCCCTCGAAAAGACTGATGAAATATTTATAGGAACATTTTTAGTAGATTATAATTTGTTTCTACGAATTCTTTTTCTCAATTTAAAGAGTTTGGAAGAGCTTTCTAACTGATGAAATGTCTCAATGCGACTCGATGCGCAATCATCCTTATTATATCTAAACAACGAGACCACATTCATGTAATCAAGAAAATGCACTCTACTTGGAGTCGAGGAATCTAAAAAGGACCTTTTTTTCATCTCACACTATCTTTTTGTTACATGGAAAAAAGATATGAGAGGGCTTTCAGACAGGAATTCTAGATGATATTATGACGGAAGGCAAATTATGAATGAGAAAAGCAAACTCTAGGGATGCACGAGTAATTAGATCGCTGGAATCGATGCAAATTCCGCTCATTAAGTCCTTTTAACACGAGCAACTATTATCTACATAGCAACTGAAGAAAAGAAGCCCTAGATCCAAGAAATACATTTCTATAATTTAATCTAAGGCATTTTCTGAGCAATTAATCTCGTGTGCTAAGCTTGAGAGATATTTCTATAAATCTAGAAAAAAAGAATTCTTTTATTCGTCTGATCCCTTCAACTATGAAAGGAGTGGAGAACCGCAATATAAAGGTAGAAATTAAATTCATGGATGTAGAAATAATTACATTATTTCGTGTTTAAAGGACAATAATAAAAAGTGAGATGTACATTGTTCAATCTTCACTTATCAAGTAATTTTTCAGTACAAATAAAAATTATTTGAAAGCAGCCACACCTATATTATATGTATATATTATATTCGTGTAGGTAAATTAACGAGAAATTTAAAGCATTACGAACTAATTTTAGGTAGAAATTTTTAAATGGCACAAATTCAAATTATAATAGCATTTAGCATAATTAAAAACGATTGAATAAGTACTTATCCTAAATATGAAGTGGAATTAAATAAATTTCAAATTTGCGTAGTAAATTAATATTTATTAGTTTCTTGAAGATATAACAAAAAATTATAAATAACAGACACACATATTTTACAACATACAAATAATTTAAATCGCGTTTTCCTCGATCCAGTCCAAGAATTTAGATACTCTTGTAAAAACAGTTGGAAAGTTTACATTTGCACAGCCAGAAGCCCATGAAACTATACCAACAAGTTTTCCATCAACTGTCATAGGACCTCCAGAATCTCCCTGTGGATTTAAATAATTTTTATTATTGTGTTATGCTTCAGTTTTTTTCTAAAATTCTAGAGGATCGAATTATTTTCTTTATAATTGTTATTAATACTTTTACCACTTATAATTAACTAAATTACAGATATTAAGTTAGTAAGGTTGAATATACATTTTTCTCCGTGTACAAATATACATACATGGCAAGATCCCTTCTCCACTTCTGGATCATATGCACAAATTTGGCTGTTGTGAACACGAAGACCTTCTGATTCATAGTATACCGATGCACAGAAATCTTGATCGGCTACTATCAGATCAACTCGTTGTAAATGGTCAGGAGAAGTTCCTTCGTACTGTGAATAAATAATTTATTTACTGAAATAGTTCTTGAAGAAAGGATGAGAAATTTTTTAAAAATATAATAGAAAATTTAGTATGTAATTTAGTTTTAGTATAATGTATTTACTTTAAGGTTGCCCCAGCCAGAGACAATGGCCTTATGACCGGCACCGATGATTTGATTAGATCTTGGAAGAGATATTGTTTTCAGTTGATCATTGATCTTGAATGGCACTTTGACCTTGAAATAAAACAAATTTTAAGAATTAAATTATCAAATAAGTATACATTTGATTATACAATCATTAAAACTGGTTTAATCAATCATTTTTACTTTGAGAAGAGCGATGTCATTTTTCCAAGTATTCTCTGGAGCGTATCTTTCATGAACAATTATTTTTTGAACTTCATGCGTTACTTTTGGGTCACTCAATTTTAGTGTGCCTGCTACTACTTTAATTTGAGAAGCCCATTGACTGGAAAAAATTTATAAGTATAAATATTCGTTTTTTATTAATTAAATAAAATCATTATTTTGGATAAATTTTCATACTTTACAACACAATGAGCTGCAGTTATCACATAGTTTTTATTCAAAACTGAGCCTCCGCAAAAGTGGAAGTTGTCTTTGTATTGAATTGAGACCTTCATGCAGAAATAAGTTAATGTTAGTTTTTAATTTAATGTTAGTCTGTCTTTTAAAATATACCTGATAAGGAATTTCCCCAAGTTCAGCATCTTCTCCGTTGACAATTCTAGGAGTGAGTGGATTCCATTCAAGCACTCGAGCTGCGAATTTTTATAATTAAAAATTAAACCAAATAATTTCTGATTCTTTTACTTTTTTAAATTAAAGACTGCCTAAAATTAGGTATGTATTTACCATTCGAGAAAGCCAGTAGGCCAAAAATGATAAATAAACTGGGAATCATTACGAATTATTTGTTGAGTACTAAGTATAATTATAATAAGGAAGTCTAATTTATACTTGGAAATTGTGAGATAGTGAATCGGGGGTACAAACTGAGATTGCGATTGGAAGCAGAGAAGGAGAAAATCCGCATTTTAGTAATTCTCCCAATTAAGAATTGATTCCTATCATTTTTATGATAAGCAGTTGTCTCTGCACTCTTAAATTTCAGAGATTAATCGGATTGTTGATAACTTGCCTTCATTAATTTTTATTTGACACATTAGTCAGACTTAATGAGTTACATAGGAATTTCGAAGATATATATTTAGGTAAAAATCTTTTATCACTGAATAAAGAGACATAATCGATTTATCAGAATTGTGATTAAGTGGCACATTTTTCGTAATAATATAAATATTTGATGATTTGTTATGACTTTTTAAATTCTTTAGTAGATAAAAATTAATTTCAAATAAACAAACCTATCTATCTAAACGAAATTCTGATGAGATTCGGAAGTAAATTGAACTATCATTTATAACAGTTTTGGCCAATGACCAAAGGACCAAAGGAAAATCCTTTCAACCACAGCCAGATAAGCTCATGTGGTTAGTTGAATTTCTACTTACAATTAGATTAATGTTAACAGATATGGCGAATCAGAAAAGAGACTCATTTTATTATGGAGATTAACCAATAATTTATATCATTTTGGGATTGGCAATACTCTCAGTTTGGGAGTGGTAACACTGCAAATATAGATTAGCAACACAGCCAATTTTTTAATTAAAACTCAGTGAAGCTTTTGTATTTGCAGATCTGCTTTGTAATTACATCAACTTCAAACTTTTCATATAGTTTGAAATTGTTTCCTGGAAAGAGATGTACAACCCTTTGAACTGAAGGATTGAGAGGGAACGCAGAAAATTAAAGAAGATAATTTCATTTGAATTTGTAGGTGTCGTTTTCATTCTTTAAGGAAAGATTTATTGGAACTAAGGAAGAAATAATACCTTTGAGGACAAGTATAAGCCGAGATATTGATATTTGACAAACTAGGTTCTTTTGTACAGAAGCTGGGTTGAGAATCAAGAGGAGTCGTGCGCTGATCGATCCGTCTCTAAAACGAATATACCTTTGCACCTGCGTTCCAAAGTTCACCTGCAATTGGTAACTTCATCTACAAACCACTGATGGAACATCTTGAATTTCCAATTCTGGAATAACTGTCACTAGACTTTTCAATAATCATTTGAAGTTTCCCCAGCAAACTTTTTAACTTCATTTGTGAAAATTTCAGAGTTTTAGGCAAAGTTTATATTGCCTATACATAATAACTTAAAACTAATCAACAATGTATGTGAGATTTTAGAGACATTTCGTTACATCAACTTTTTTAAAGAGGAATTTTAAAACAATTTTAAAAACCTTTTGTAGCATTTTAAGGAATTTCAGGATATTTCGCTGAATTTCAAAGGAATTCATAAAATTTTAAAATATTTTTAAGAGAACTCAAGAGATTTGTATGATTTTTACAAGATTTTATGCAATTTCATGAGATTTTTAATTATTAAGAGATTTTTCTGATTTTGATTCCTCATAACACAACTTTATAGTCGTTAGAGAGATACAATTCTAGATAAACATAATCTTCTCTGGGCGATCCTTCACCACAGGTATGTGCTATATAAGTGAAGAATAATAACAAATAAATGCATATTGTTTCAAAATAATATTGATAATAATTTATAAACAATTATTATTTGTTATTAAAATTAATTATTTCTAAATATTTATTCCATACTATAAGAAGTAAATAAATCATTCATTGAATTGTTTACTTTTATGCTGGAAAATCCTCGAGACGGATTAGGACAGATTGGGGAAAATTTAGGACGCTTGAGTTATTAGCATGGTATAGTAGAATACTTCAATCTTTAAAACATTAATTTTTAACTTTCTAAGGAAATTTTTAGATACACGTAATCGTAAAATATTACAGACTAATATCTTTCAATTATTTAAAAATATTTGTAACTATTGTAAGGGATTTTTAGTGAAGTTCAAAAATGTCAAAGGATTTTAAAAGAACATGAAAAAATTGAAGAATTTTCAAAAAATTTCAGAGTTATTAAAACATGCCAAAGGATTTCTAAAGATTTCAAGTGATTTTAAGGAAATTCAGCACATTCAAAAAAGTTTAAAAATTTGTGTAGTTTGGAAATAAAAAATGTTTTAGTATTCTTTAAAATTTGTTGAAGCTCTAGAAACTTACTGAACACTGAGAAAACTGTTTGGTTCGGACAACAAAACTTTTTGTTGCTATAGAAGCAACAAAAATTGTTTGGTTGTGCCAAACAAATCTGGTTTCTTTCAACAAACCTTTTGTTGAACCAAGAAAATTCAGTTAGACCAACAAAATCTCGGTTTTGGTTGAATTAAAAAAACTTTGGTTGATTCAACAAAAATTCGCTTGGCACAACCAAAAATTTTTGTTGCTTCTATAGCAATAAAAAGTTTTGTTGTCCAAACCAAACAGTTTTCTCAGTGAAATTACTAAAAACTTTTGTAATTCTTTAAAATCCCTTTAAATCTTTAGTTATTAAAAATTACGGAAATAATATAATCATAAAATGTAGTTTAATAATAATTTTCATGAAAACGTGTTTAAAATTCCTAGAAATATATTTTTCCGTGTTTGTCAACAATATACAAATTATTAAATTTTCCAATATATAAATATAACCATCTTTTATTTTTGCATAAATAATCAAGTGTGAAAATTGTTGGGATTTCCCTATTTTTACCCGATGTTTGGTTTCAACGTGAAAAACTCTTCAATGGCCTGATTCATTATCAATAAATTGGTATTAATGAGATATTACTACTGTATAATTGCCCCATAAATGCCCAATAATATTAAAATATTTTTATCGAAAATAGAAATGCCGACCAGGGCCTCGTCAGTACCCTATTATAAATAGGGCTAATTGCGACAATTTTTTCAGGAAACTTTACAGATTGCTGAACAATAAAATTTTGTGTTTCTATCAGTTTCCCTCTTAATATGAAAATCAAATAGAAATCCGGAATGAGTCATCGAGTCTCCGAAAAGAAGAAGGGGTAAAAGCTCGATTCACTTATGTATAGGACGCTTTGACATACTTTTTTTTATCAAGCTCTTTTACTAAATATGTACTTTATATTTATTTATACATTCTTATAAAGGATGATTCATACACAATATAACTGATGCATGCAGCACATGTTCCAGAAGTGAGAAAAATACCAAAAGATACAAAAGAGATTGAATCAACTTGCAGGAAAGCGACCCCTGCTGACGCCCTCGAGTGAGGGTTAAGGGCGGTCAATAATCCCACCGGTCGTCAATGTAAAGATAGGTTAGCGACCCAGTGACAGTTTGCAGCACACCCTTTTCAACCCACCTGTTTTATGGTTGTCCGCTTTTTACTATTTGACTTTTACTGCTCTCATCATTCTCAAAATAAATCGGATATTTCCTCTCTTTCAGTATCATTTATAAATTACTGTTTATACTTAATACCTTATTGTTGCTACCCTAATTTAGGAGACCAAGTCGCTCGAGTTTTCGGATTTTCGAACAGGGTTTAGGATTTTAGGGTTTGCAGACCTGGTCGAGTTTTTAAGTTTCTGGTTTTTCGGTGGAAAATTTAGTACTTCGGTTTTTTGTACCAGGTCGGGGCTTTCCGGCTCTTATTCAATTTTGTTCCTTACCAGAGATAGATATTTTCTCTGATAATTTCTAGAAATTCTAGAGATTTCAGAATTTCCTTGCGAGATATTGGCTAAAAACTGAAGAGGTTCTCACTATAACACTAAAAAGTAAGGCACTGACCTGTTTACGAAGTGGAGTCAAGCACTCATCTCTGGTTCTCTCGAAGCGCTCGAACTTAAAGCTGTTGCTACGGTAAAGTTCGTTGTCGCTTTGCTGCCTTCTGCACAGTCGTCTTGTCAAGGCTCTGGGTTTACAAGGGGCACATTCAGTTGCAAGCTCCCAATGCAGGTGCAACATTGACAATTCCGCGGTACACCTGGCCATCGCACAACCAGCGCGTCTCACACGACATTTCACACGTTTTATTCGACCCTCGACTGGTTTATGGGGACAGGGTTGTGAAGGACAATCACAGGATCGACGAGGTCGACGAGTCTTTATGGTATGACAACACGGCTTTGCCTCGCACTCACAATCTTCACCGACGTGAGGGCAACTTGATTTCTCCTCGCACTCACATGATTTCACAGGATTTTGCACGACTGGATTCAGAGGCAGGATTGAAGAAATTCCCTGAGGACGACGTCGTGTATTCGACATGTGTCGACATGGTCGCTCCGTACAATCGCATCTGAAATTAAATTTTTTATTCTCGTCAGAGGTCACAAAAGTAAATAGCCAAATTTTTCTTTCTTGTGACCTAACATCTCAATGTTGTCTTTAATAACAAGTATTATTTGAAAATGTTGGACTGAAGTTTCAGACGACTTTCTGACGAATTTTGTTTGTTTCAAGTTTCTTCACTGTAAAAAATTTTTCGGGAATTTTCCCAAATATTTAGTAGGGAAAATTCCCAAACACCTTTCGGGGATTTTCCCAGACATTTTGTAGGGAAAATTCCGAAAAACTTTTCGGGAATTTTCCTGAAGATTTTTTAGGGAAAATTCTGAAACGCTTTTGGGAATTTTCGTGAAGATTTTTTAGGGAAAACTCCTGAAACGCTTTTGGAAATAATACTCTGAATTTAACTTGTTTTTTTATTTATTTAATTAAGTACTTAGTATTTTTTAACACATATATATTTTTGAATTACTTATTATTAATTTTTTATTATTATTGAGTAGTAATACTTAATTACTTATAAAAAAGTAATTGGAAATCAATCATTTTTTTACTCAGTATCTAAAAAATTATTATTCATTATCATCATTTAACATATCTAACAATGATATGTTGTTGTTCTGGATTAATGTCCAGTAATATGTATATAATGTTCAAAAAATAGAAACCAAAGTACAGAAACCGTTTTTTTATTTATTGATCCCATTTTAGAGTAAACAAAAAAAGAAAAAACCTCCTTTAAGAAACCATTTAATAAATTAAAATTTAAAATCCAGTTAAGATTGAAAACCTGCCACAAGAAACAATTTTTTAACAAAACAAAGGATTTTACACAATTTCGAATCAAAGAATTTTAAAATCAGAAGTATGCGAAATAAATTAGAATTTTTAATCTTTGAATTATAAGAATTTGTAATTCCTTGTCTAATTTCAAGAACCTCAATAAGTTTCATAAAATTCCATTAAATTTCGTAAAATCTTTTAAAGTTACTCAAAATCCCATGAAATCTAAATAAATACTTAAAAATTCCTGAAAATCCAATGAAATTTCGGAAAATTCCTTAAATGCCCTTAAAAGTTCTTAAAATTACTTAACATCCTATAAAATATCGTAAAATCCTTCTAAGTTACTTAAAATCCCATGAAATCTAAATAAATACTTTAAAAGTCCTGAAAATCCAGTGAAATCTCGCCAAATCCGTTTAAATTTCTTTAGATTCAATAAAACCGTTCTAACTGGTAAAATCTCTTAAAATTTCTAAAAATTACAATAAATTCCATACAACGAAAATAATCTGAAGATTGTATTAAAATTCGGCACATTTACACAATTCGCGCAATTTTCATAAACTAAATATTTCCATAAAATAAAGGTTGTCGATAAGAATGTGTTGTTTATTATTTTCGAGATAAAAAATTGAAGACAAAAAATCGTTGAAAGAGACGTCTGAAACTTCAGTTCAATTTGGAAATTCCTTCCGAGTTTTAAAAGCCTTAAACAGGAAAATTCGTCAGGTTTCTTTTCAATTCAAAAAACATAAAATTTATTTCATTACATATTATAGTGAACTGGATAATAGAGCGTGATTAAATTTTGTTGAAAGTTGTTATGGTAATTAATTTATCACGCACCGTGTGAAAATAGTATAATTTTATTTTGCTTTAAACTTGGCCAATTTAAACTGTAAAATATCATATTCACAGTATCACATTTTTATTACTAAATTGGAGTGATTCAATTTTTTACTAGTTATAAATTGTCACTAAACTTGATTAATTGTATATATAAAAGTTAAGTCACTAACTCAGGAGCGTTTCAATTATGTATAAAAAAATTGAACTTCGGTAGAAAGTTATATAGTTCTTCCCTTTAAGTAGATATGGACATGCTCGGCAAGACGCAACCATATTTAAGGCACTAGGTCTGACCACATGAGCCTTATTTCTACTGATTATTATACTAAATGCGCAACTTCCCATTATTGATTATTAGAAGCATTAAACCATCAATTTAATTATTATTTATCTGATTCAATGAAATTCGATGTAAAGTATAGAATTGAGCTCATCATAGAATTAAGTAGTACAACCACTTTTTGTTGATGTTACTATCCACATTGGTAGTTGTTACTAATCTAATATTTGATAAACCAGAGTAATTTAATCAACTCATTACTTTCCCAGTGCGTGTACAGTACTAAAGCAAGTACCAGTAAATTTAACGCGTTACTTTTGATGGAAAACGCTTCATAAATTGCATTTTATCCAAATTTAATTCATTTCCAGACCCCACTCCCGTGCAGACAGCCTTATTGAATTCATTTAATGCGGATTGAAGTCAAGAGGATCGAAATGAAGACGTGAAACAAAAGGTGAAAAGGAAATACATAAAGAGAATAGTTTGTTTACCTTCTGACCCGGCGCGAAACGGTTACCCGAGGAGCGTGAGGACAGGGTTGGGATTCTGGTGGACAGTCGCAGTTTGAGGGAGGTCGCTGGGTTCTTCGAACCCTAATCAAAACGGGATGAACAGGACAGGGCTGTACTTGACAAGCACAAACGATGGTCTGCGGCCCTCGGGATTTGCGAGCACTTCCGCCGCGTTTTGCGCGTTGGTCCACGTGCAACTGACACGGCTGCGTAGGACATCCGCAGCGTCCCGCGGCGCCGCCGCCGCCGCCACCACGACGCCCGGCACCCTGAACTCTTCTCCACACACGCTCCATTCAACGACTTGCGTGCAACTGAAAATTTTACACCCCACACCACCCGATGGGGTTCGTCATCGCTCGGCCATCTTCGGTCCAATTCGTGCGCACTCGGTATTTGGAACACGAATTCCTCCGCCAGAAGGGATCGAATTTTGATAGTAGATGCGCAATCATCATTTGCCTCGGAAGGCAATCGAATCTCAAGATGTCGGTTAGTGATCATCAAGACTTAAACTTAAAGCAGAATGTGCTAGTTGCTACCACTTGGTGGCTTTTGCTTAACTCATTGCAGGGTTATTCTCTACTTCGTAAGGGTTCTTGTAGCATTTACAAACGATTCATTGTTTCTGAGGAGATGAAGACCCTCTTGAGGTGAAATTTTCTCACTCTTGATGAAACTCTGAACTGCAGAAAAAAAATTTATATATGAAAGCCATGTTTCTTTTTTAACTATAATAAGCGCAAATTTTGCATGTTTGTTGACGGGAAATTTCAAAAGCGCTTAAGAAATTTTTCATAATATTCATTAAGTTTTATTGGATAAAGTTTCGAAAACCGGTAACCCTCTGATTTACTTTGGACTCAAAATACTTATGTATTTTGTCGCGCTGATTACGAATATCATAGTGAAAAACTGTTTAGTTTCATAAGTAGAAATGGCACGATGTGTTCAGACACGTTTTTTTAATGTGCAAAATTATATTCTAATTATCCGGATTTTTATTTTATATATTAATTCGATATCTGACTCTTACAGACATTTTCTACTGTGTCTGGCGAAAGTCTATTTAAAATTAAAAAATGAAAAAAGTCTATTTAAATTAGATGACTGACAACAACATGGTTTAACTACTAAGGGCTCACTTGTACCATTAGTGAAAAACTCTTAAGTTGCATAAGTAGAAAAATCACGATGTGTTCAGACACTTTTTTAATTTGCAAAATTATATTCTAATTATTCGGATTTTTATTTTATATATTAATTCGATGTCTGACTCTTACAGACATTTTCTACTGTGCCTGGAGAAAGTCTATTTAAATTATATGGCTGACAACAACATGGTTTTACTACTAACAATAAGGGCTCACTTGTGCCATTAGTGAAAAACTTTAGTTGCATAAGTAGAAAAAACAAGATGTGTTCAGACACTTTTTTAATTTGCAAAATTATATTCTAATTATCCAGATTTTTCTTTTATATATTAATTCGATGTCTGACTCTTACAGACATTTTCTACTTTGTCTGGAGAAATTCTATTTACATTAGATGGCTGACAACAACGTGGTTTAACTACTAAGGGCTCACTTGTGCCATTAGTGAAAAACTCTTAAGTTGCATAAGTAGAAAAATCAGGATGTGTTCAGACACTTTTTTAATTTGCAAAATTATATTCTAATAATCCGGATTTTTATTTTATATATTAATTCGGTGTCTGACTCTTACAGACATTTTCTACTGTGCCTGGAGAAAGTCTATTTAAATTATATGGCTGACAACAACATGGTTTTACTACTAACAATAAGGGCTCACTTGTGTCATTAGTGAAAGACTCTTTAGTTGCATAAGTAGAAAAAGCAAGATGTGTTCAGACACTTTTTTAATTTGCAAAATTATATTCTAATTATCCAGATTTTTCTTTTATATATTAATTCGATGTCT